>JAJLRJ010000002.1:17741767-17744267 GCA_024195265.1 Dendrophyllia cribrosa | reverse complement strand
AGAATATATGAAGCTTAGCTTTCAGTTATATTTTTGAAAAGCAAAATAAAAACAACACGTCATGAAATATCGGCTTTTAGCGCTCGCAATAGCGTAAATTTTAAAATGTCATATAAACTCTTTACATATCGTTTTAAGAATTCTTGAGTTAAATAATTATTTTTGCAGCATTTGCAGTAGAAAAGGGTGAGAAAAGATCGCAAAAATAAGAATTTCGGTTATGTCAAATTGAAGATGAAAGACAAGTTTCGATTTTTGGGGAGGGGTGGGGGGGGTCCTGTGTCGCTTGTCTGAATTTTAAAATGTCTCATGTCGGTGTTTTATCAATGCTTCACGTCGCTGTCAGAAATTGAACGAACATAGTTTGTCGAAATTTTAGAAAATGATGTATAACGCGATGCTCAAGAGACCCTCAAGGGTCCTTATGCTTGTCAAAAAGGGACAAAACAACAAGGTTCATTATGTACATAACAACAGAGATATAGATATACCAAGAGTCATATATATATACATCAAGATTCATATCTATATAACCAAGTTGCTATAGATACAACGAGATCCGTGATATATATATACATCAAGATTCAAATATATACATCAAGATTCCGTATAACCAGTAACTAGGTTGCTATGGATATGAGGTTGCTATTGATACAACGAGATCCGTAATATATACATCATAAGAATTCATACGAATTCTTGACAGGACAACTGCTGAGTGAAAGATGAGCCCATTTATGGGCGAAATCGTCATTGTGACGGTAAGATTTCGACAATGCTGCCCGCACACTTGCCTGTAAGCCCTTTCTCCCAGTCTCGCTCTCCCCGTTGTGTCGTCTATAAAAATGCAATGGTTCACACTACGCCATGCGCCATAAACCAGGTAGCGTAATCTACCTGTTTAATTTCTGCAGTACGTCTGGTCTGTTTCGTTCGGCGGGGAGTGGTCTGACAAGCTTCACTCGGTACAATATCCCGTCCAGCATCCTCGGCGCCGTCCGATCGTGGACCTCAGGTTTGCCAGGGAGACGCGCTCGGAGCTGTCTATTGATTTGCTCGAGAGTAAATTTAAGGCGAGAAAATGGTTGGATAACCTCCTGTCAAGAATTCGTACAACGAAACTATGTGAAAATTCCAATGAAAAAGCTTTTTTGTGATTGAAAATAGATTTTTGGCAATTGAATGTCATGAACGTGCAAATGATTGTACGGACGCGGTAACGTTTGTAAGGAGCACTCAAATGATTGTCTATAAATGCTATTGTTTGCACTAGTTAACTGGCTCGTCGCTCTGCGACGAGTCAGTTCTTAAAATACCCTTTTTTTTTTTTCTGTCGTGTCACCTGCCCCGGGAATCGCTTTTGCTGCGGCCAACGCCGTACCTAGTTTACTTCCGGTTTCCAGAAATGACGTAACCTGTGATGTCATCAAAACGACGTCACGGCAGCGTCATGCGGTCACGCCGTAACGCCGCGAACCCCAACCCACACTACAGTAACCTTTACCCTCAAGTCAACCTTATATTAGACAAAGACGAATCGGTGGCTTACTTGTGGTAGCGTTTTCTTATAAAAGCAATTTGAAATAGAAACGTGATGTACATAGATGCGTATTACGTGTAAGAGATAATTCTTGGGAACATGCGGGTTCTCATTGTCTTGTTGCTTTAGAAAAATTGCTGCTTTTGTTATGATACATTAAAATATATGACAAATGTTTCTTACGCGTGCGCATGTTTATCACGCAAAAGGAAGATCTTGTTGGGGGGAGGGGTGCGTGACTCGTTCCAGACCTTCCTCTGCTCGATTGATGGTGCAAGAGTTTATACAAACGAGTTGCTTTATACTTTCGTTGATCGTTATAAAAGCAAGCGATATCGTTCGTTTGCTGTTGTAAAACAAAACGATACTGTAACAAGACTCGGCTGTTGGATTTGTGAGACATCGATGGTTAGTTTGATGCATCTGCTGTGACATTCATCGATCGCTTCACTTTGACAAATTTTGGTTAGATATTCTGCAAGGTAAGCGCTTGTCTGCAGCCGTTGTGAGTTTCAAACTACAACCATATGTTTTCCACATTTTTTTTTCGTTTTAGGAGACGTCTAGGAGGAAGTCACGATCATTTAAGGGAAATGGCTTTGCTTTGCGATTGATATCCTTTGTATATCGCTATCGTGTGTGATTTTGCGTGTTTTCATAAGTAGTATAGCGAAGAGTATAACCAATAATTAAGCAACTATAGTTCAAATATTTACCGTTCTAAGTTTGAAGCCACGAATCTTTCAGTTTATTTTGCGTGGTCCGGATTCGGGGTCAAAACAACTTTCAGAACTTTTCGTTTTGCTGGAACTATTTCCGTCATAATCATAATAAATTTTTGATGAAACTTATAAGTTTAATCAAAGTTAACGACAGAAGTGATAATTTAGGAGGAGAGAAACAAATTGATCCCTTTGAAATATATTATTTCAGTTGAGGTAAAAATGTTGCAATTTGCAT
>JAJLRJ010000002.1:17359267-17736767 GCA_024195265.1 Dendrophyllia cribrosa | reverse complement strand
TGAAAACCATACCCTTCACAGCGGCACATACCTATATAGCTCGTATATGGGAGTACCCCCCCCCCCCCCCCCCCCCCCCCCCCCCCCCCCCCCCCCCCCCCCCCACACACACACATACGGGGGCTTGCAGACTCTACTTAGGTAATTCCGACAATGCACTACTGCAAATGTATCAAACACACGGGGGCCCCTCCCATAGATCACAGAATTAACATTACAGGTCAACCTCCCTTTGATGCATATTGTTAAAAATTTTGGTGGTTGAGGGTTATAACTGCGTCATGTGACGTAATATTGGCAAAAGAGGACTAGTGGAAATAATTGATAGTTAAAAAACCACACACAGTACACACAACAACAACACCGTATTAAATCTAGGAGTCAAGTTTATTGAATATTTCAAATTTAAAAAGAGAAATTAACAATTAAGGATGTCGATTTCTAAATCATTCGGCTCCTCTTCCCTTTTTGAGCTCAATGAAATTACCTGAAGAAAGAACAGGAAAATAAAAACAGAAAAATATCAATATTTTGTAAATAAAATGATTTGTTATGGCTGCAAATATCACTTATAGGAGTGTTATGCATCAGAGACTTGGGGCCGAGTTGATCAAAGAGCGCATTTAACGCCGCCCACCCAACAAATTAAATTTACTACGCTTTTCAGTAACATGCGAACACTGAAGAATGCTTCGCGTGATAGTTCTTGTTGGCCAAATATCAAAGGCAACAGAATCTGGTATTATGGGATGTGACTCCAATTTATTTTTTCCGCTATAAGGTACCAAACAGCCAATTCCAAGTCGGTCATGTTAAAACGCAGACTGCAGACTGCAGACTATGCAGACCATGCAGACTGTGCAGACTGAGTCTTTTTTTATCCTGATTATTTTGTTACTTTTCCAAAAACCGTGAACACTTCGATTTGATTTTGACATTTTCCATTATGCAGCAACCAATCAGAAGCGACTCGACACGGTCTGCACGGTCTGCAGTCTGCGTTTTAACATGATCGATTCCAAGTTGCCTTTTAGCTTCTTTTCAAAGCAACACCAAGGGCAAAGCCTTTCATATGATTGTTAGTTTTCATAATGGTTTACACTTAGCCTCACTTTGAAAAAGAGGCTGAAGCAACTCGGGAATGGCCTATGAACCCTTTCACTGCCAGAGTCAATTATGGAGACATGGAGTGTAGTTCTAACTTTCGAGTCTGTTGATGAAATCCTATGGTGTGACCATTCAAATGAAACCTCATCGGCAGTACTTTTGCATGGTACCATTTGTTCTAACTTTTGAGTCTGTTGATGAAATCCTATGGTGTGACCATTCAAATGAAACCTCATCGGCAGTACTTTTGCATGGTACCATTTGTTCTAACTTTTGAGTCTGTGTACAAAATTCTATGGTGTGACCATTCAAATGAAACCTCATCGGCAGTACTTTCCTTTGGTACTATTTGTTTTTCAGTTTTTTACAAAATGAGTTTTGGGATTTTTCTCGAATTTCGAGTTTTGGCATTCTTAGGAGTCAATGAATTAACAAGCATTTTCACAACTTTCATTGGAGACAAATACAGTTGCATCAAACACAGTCATCCCCATCACTTTAATACGAGTTTCCCCATGGTCAATGAGGTTTAGTGTCAGGAACAAGAATTATGAAATTATAATAATAACCACACAAACTTTGTTTTTACCTCCTCATTCTCAAAGAGGCCACTCCTTTGTTCTTTCATCATTTGCCGATGAACCCGCTTTAGCAGGCTTTTATGTTTTGATGATTTGCTTGAAATTCTTTTCATGCTAAGAGTTCCTCTGGGTTTCCTCTGTGGGTAAAACAAATCCACAGTGAACCCATGACTTTGCATACTGTTTAGCTGTTGTTTAATTCGATGACAATTAATACAGGTAAAGGTGGAGAAATAGAATGAAATGAAGAACAGAATCTTGCAGTGATGAGCCATTAATGCAATTAATTTCATTGCGATTTAAGTCTGAAAGAAATTTCAAAGCTTCAGACAGGATGTAAGGTTACCAAATGAGCTACCAAAGGCCTCTTACATGTAGGTTGAAGGCAGTCAATAATAGTTTGTGATTTCGTATAAACCTGTGATAGGAATTATTATATGGGGAGGGCTAGTAGAGGACCAAATTTTCCAGAAATGCCCACAGGCATTTTGAGTGATGTTAATGCCCAGCTGGCAAATTGTGAGTGGCAGCATGGCAAATAATAAACTTAACAACAACCATATAATAAACTCTTTATTAACTCTCCCAAGGTTGGGGACCACACTGGGAGAATATCCCCCTTGGTCTTTCTTGTACAGACCTCAGGAATATTCTCCCTGTATGGCGGTGTGTTCGGTTAATAAGAAGTCATGAATGTGACTGAAAGAAATCATATACTTCATGACCTTCACGTTTCTAGTGCAACACTCCAACAAACTAATAGCCATCAATAGACCGCTCCTAATTTGTGAGGCCTACAACAGCTCAGCTTGTTGGAGCATTATACTTGTTAGTATTATGAAAGTCAAGAGTACAAATCCTGTCCAAAGCCTTAATATTTTTTGTCAGACCTGACATGTAATAACAATAATTATTGCATTAATTGTGTTCATCACTGCAAGGATGTTTTCTTCATTTAGTGTTGTTTAATTTGCTCGTATTTGAAATACATATCCCCCTCAGCAGTTTTCCTCTTCTGTTGTCCATTTTGTTGTTTTGTTGTCAATTTCAATGATTTCATTTTACAAAATCCTTGTTGAGGGTTCATGAATAACAGTCTTAAACAAATTTTGGAGACATAACAGAACCCATTACTCACAGCAGCATTATCAATAATAATTATTGTGGCCAAAATTCTTAGAACATTTCACCTTTATACACTGGTACATTATCTTTGCTGTTACTCCCATACCCCCACCTCCACCCCCTCCCCCCCCCAGTATTGTTGTTTTCTGCCTATGGATTCAATTTTTCTGTATACTAAACAGTCTTCGAAATCTGATGTGAAGCAAATGAGTGAGTGATGTTAATGCCCAGCTGGCACAATAAGGAACATCCTATCAAAACAAAACCACTTTAATTTGCAATTAATTTTACAGACCAAAGAAAATTTTGACATTAAAACTGACTGTAATAGTCACTCCCTTACCTTTGAATGCTTTCTGTGAGAAAAATTAGAATTTTGTCTACACGTTTGTGATTGTGAATCTGAAAGGAAAAAATAAGACTATTATTACTCATTTGTTTCTTTTTAACATATTACAAAAAAGAAGTGCATGTGTGTTAAAAAACTAATGAGATACAAGCAGAAGGTTTTAAATGATCTCTCAAACTAGCAATAAATTACAGTGGAATCATTAAAACAAGGTATCCAGTACTTCCATCAACCCTTCATATTTAAACATAATTAAAGAGATCCCTGTAGTGCACATGCTTAGACTTTGTCTATGTTTTTGTTTTGATTTTGACAATAGCGACCTTCAGATTGGACTACGAGTACGAGATTGAGTACGAGTACGAGTTTTCAAACCAAATTCGTGTGCCTCACATACTTAATTATCACACCAATCTTATCCCTAACGTTTATTTACGTGTTAGTCAGCAACAGGAAGGAGTTTACAGTTCGGTGGATACAATTATCTCGAAATTCCAAAGTCGTACTCGTAGTCAAATCTGAAGGTCGCTATCATGTCACATTCTGTGACTATTCACACAACACAAACTTTAAGGTTTATCAGAAGCTAGATGTCAGTGAATGTAAGCTTCTATTCTACTGTTGAGGAGTTGAAAAGTGATGGTGCTGATTAAAGCAATTAAAAATCAGCAGTTAATGATAACATCACCAGCAGCACATTCAATAGATGTTTTCTGCAGTAAAGTGGAGGGTAAACTGACATTCTATCGTGCAAGTCTCACAAAACAGTGCATGCGCAGAAGGGACTACATGGTACCTTTAATTATAAAAAAAAATTGAGAAAATTAACTGAAACAACAAAAAAATTGCTTTTTGGAAGATGAACCCATCACTCCCAGAATTAAAATCAAACCTTTAAGTTCATGTATATGTTGTAGTTAATTTTTTATCTCAGTTAATTTTTGTTTTTCCATTGTTTTTGGGTATGGTAATATATGCTAATGAATTTGAAACAAACGAAAAGCAAAAATTAACTGAGATAAAAAATTAACTACAACATATATGTAATGAGGTCAACTTTAATAATTATTCTGAGTGGCCTGCAAAAGTTATATTACATGTACCTAAGCACAGAGGACAAGAATCACTGGAAAGATGGTCTGTAATGTAGCCACGTATTCTTTTGAATTTGGCATCATCAAATGCATCTAAGTCTGGAAAGAAATGAAACAGTCAAGGTTTAATGGGGGATAAACCTTGTCAATTTTACTTTGTACAAATGTCAATATACCAGTGTGGGGGATGAAGGGGGGGGGGGAGGGGGGGGGGGGGGGGGAGATGCCATGAAAACATAGTGCCACTCAGTCCTAAAAGGGGCCATGTCACCAATTGTATTTTGAGTATCACGTTTAAAACCCCTGTTTTGGCCTTAAACAGGTTCAGGGTTTTAAAGGACAGGGATGTAGCTAAGTCGGCTACCGACTAATTTCACCACCTGAAAGAGGACTTACCACCGGCTGAAATTTCACGAGAAAACAAAGACTTTGGGAGATTTTGAAGGTGAACAAGTCAGAAAAACCAGCTGAACTTGTTAATGAGCCTGCTAAGTGTTTTCTTAGCTACACCCCTGAAAGGAGCGAGGGATTTAAATGTTTTTAGGACAAAACTGCCCCAAATTATAATGTTGCTGTCTGATTATGATAAACCTATATCAATTCCTACACTGCTCTGTATATACATACATACATACATATAACTTTATTTAAACTCGGTAAAATCATTCAGTATATAAAAAGTGACAATTATATCATTAAAAATATATCTACACTTCACTTACTGTTTTACAAGGTTGCCGAGTGGGAAACCGATGATTGAAATAGTCGGTTTATTTCCCTTTTAAATTGAAGGGCCGAGAGCATGTCCAGCCTATATGACTTTTTAGGCCTTTTTTAATTTTTTCTCGCTCAGAATAACTCAGAATAGCTCAGAATAGCCTCATTTTATCGTACAGCGAATAATATCACAAGCCCTTGTCGAATTTGCACTAACCCTAAGGAATTTGACCAATTTCACCTGAAAAAAGCAGAGTTCTGGCCCTCCGGTGCTTTGACGGTACATTCAGAGCGCAATTTCGAAGCCATTTGAAAGCAGTTTGGCCGTGAGAATACGCGACTGCAATACTTCTGACCAGTGTCAACAACTAAACGAAAATACCGTTATTTACGCACGCCTGGCTCGCTTATCTATCGTGAGCTCACTACGGCAACACATCGCCTCTGTAGCGTGTGTGTAAGCCAACGTGTATGAGGCCCGTCCGGTGATTGAAAGACATCATTAAGTCCGGAAATCCTTGAGTCTCTAGCACTTCTCAAAGAAACGAGTCGTGTTTCTTGTCCTTCCTTGTGTCTAAAGCGCCATTTAGCGCTCGAGGTGAAAAACGGACCTTGGTCGGGAAGACGAGCCGGCGGGAAAGTCTGGAATCACTTCGGATCAGAAAAGTGGCAGCGTTGAGAGTTGTGGGCCATTTCCCATCCCGTGCCCTGGTCGAAATGCCTGATATCCGAAGTGCTTTGAGACTTATAGTATTTTGCAATAACTTTCGGGAGGAACTCCATTTCGGTTTTGTTGTAGGATTTCCCGACATGCTTTGCGACAGTGGTAGATGGGTCCGCTGTGCGTAGTCGGGCACTTGAAATACAGCTTTGGGCAGCTCGAAGTGAGTTGTTGCTGGCTGGCGGGAAGACGTTTCGCATTTGGAGTCTTTAATGCAACATTAAATTCGATCTAAAAGGATTTTGAAATCGAGATACGCGTTTTGATGCGTATCAACCTTTAAATAATAAAACTTAGCCTGAAGTGAGCATGTGTTCGTCGATGGTCTAGTGGTTTGGTCGGGGATTTGCGCTCGGACGGCTCCGGGTTCGAATCACGCTCAGCATCATTTTTTTTTTTTTTTTTTAGTTCTTCGAACTGGACATTATGAAAGTGATTTACTTTTTTTGCGTTCGTCAAAATTCCTTACGTTTAATTTTAAAAAAATATCGAACCGTGTCAGTGCGAAAACAGAAGCTTACCGCAACATTGCGTTACAATAGGCGCCTTTGATTGATTGATTTTTTTTTTTTGCATACGGTATTTCTCGAAAATGACGGAAAAAACAACGGAAAAAAATTCGGAACAATGTTTTGCAACTAATTTCTAGTTCACATGCCAAAATTGGCCAAATCTGAGCAAGAAAAAATAAAAAAAGGCCTAAAAAGTCATATAGGCTGGACATGCTCTCGGCCCTTCAATTGTCCTATTGACTTGATATTCCTTACATCTTGTGGTAAGGAGTTCCACAAGAGATTGTTCAAAAGAGATGACTTTGAGGCACACCTCCTACCCCCTCCTGGGTTGGGACTCCCAAGGGTAAATAAAATATATACATGTATATATGAAATGACCTTTATTTACCTTTGGTTAGTGTTTATAGCGAAAGTGCTAGTGGGGCCAAGCATTTACATGTAAATTATAGAAACAAATACTTCAAATTGAAAATAACAGAATGATACAATAAAAAAAGTCATGTATGATGCACAGTGTATTTGTTGCAGGTAAAATCCAGTCTCAGATTAGATCAGTATTCAATCTAGGTTAAATGTGCACCCAGTATTCAATCTAGGTAAGCTTACCATAACCCCAGCACAAACCTTAGTAACCCTAGTTAACTCTAACACAAAGCTAACCATCACACTACTGGCTACATGTGATGGTTAGCCTTGTGTTAGGGTTAGGGTAAGCTTACCTACAGTAGATTGAATACTGAGTGCACATTTAACCTATATTGAATACTGATTCAACCTAAGAACAGATTTTACCTGCAACATACATGTATACAGTTGGATATTTTGAGTGTTACGTACCTATTTCAAATTCTGTGTCTGTTGGAAGGATTGTTGCTTCAGGGTTTATAATTCTGATGATGTCCATTTGTTCTCTAAGTCCCATCGTAGCTGAAGCAACTCTTGTTAGGAATTCAACTGCCTCAACTTGGTCATCTGAGGTCATTTTGTTCCTAAAACAACAAGGCTGTTTTTAGTTCTTCCTTAGATTGTATTCAATTCAAATGGTTACAAAGTACAAGAACATCATCTACCACTGATGTACAATGAAGTTATTGAGTGGTGATAAAATCAAGAATTCACTTTGGCCTTGATTTATAATCAGCCACTTCATTTCAGATAAATACACCATTCAATCCCATATGTAATACTGTTACTAATGATGTTTATTATAGTTTGTTGATAGTTGCTGTTGGATAAAGCTCATAGCAAGCACATTTACAGAAACAAAACATGCTTGGGATTTAACATCCATTAATTTACCTCTAATTACATTGTGAAACTGTGTATTTTATCACACAGCCACCTTCAAACAAATCAGAGGAGATATGTTTAATAATAAACCCTGTAGGCCCCACTGTTGACAATGATAACAGATTCTCCTTACTGGCTTAATTACAAGTGTACAATGCACATGCACGTGCAAGCAGGGCTGTCAACAAGGACCAGAGCTGGGAATTTTCACTGACTGTTACTATGTGTTTGAGCCCTGGCTACTGCAGTTATAGAAAAACAAAATTAATATACATGTTCATGTACAAAAATGTAGATAATACTAGAAACTTTTCCTGGCTAAATTCTTCACTTCCCCATATATTAAAATATTTAGTGACACCCCAGTATGTGTACTTTCATAAGTACTAGCTAAGAGAAGTTGACATTTGGCGATCATTTCTTTAATTCTCATAACCAGTATGTTACATTGTGCAGTGACATTGCCAGGAGAACGTATATGCTGAACAAATATTGAGGTTTAAAATGTTAAAGCAATCTTGGGCACCCTTTTACCCTTTCACTCCCAGAGTCAATTATGGAGACATGTAGTTCAGTTCTAACTTTTGAGGGGAGAGTTGAAATCACTGACCCCCGCTCCGTGGAAAAAACACTCTGACCCCCTCCGTGGAATCAGTTGGTACATGTAAATGCAGGAGCTGGGTCAATGGCCAAGCCAGACCACTATTTGCTACCAATTTAAGCTCTATTCGCAAAATCACCAGTGTTTAGTACGTATGTCAGACTTCAAGCTGTCTTTGATCAATTAACTCAACAAGACTTACCCACTTGTCTCTGTGCGAGCAGTCTGCAATTATTAGACTTAACACCCACAGTAATCGAATTGAAGGACAAAGTCGCCATTGTTTTACTGAAGAACTCGCTTATGAGGGAGGAATGGGTCGAGAAAAATGGTGGCAACCAAGATGGCGACTCAGTGAAGATGATTGTGCACGCAAGTATGTTTCTTGTATCTTATCACCCTAAAAGTAATTTTGTAATTTTTTTTGACTGAAGGAGGGGTAGTCCGTAGAGTAGTCCATAGGGTAGTCGTGGAGTAGTCCGTGGGGTAGTCCATGGAGTGGGGATCAGTGTTTTCAACTCTCCCAACTTTTGAGTCTGTCAACAAAATCCTATGGTGCGACCATTCAAATGGAACCTCTTTGGCAGTACTTTTGTATGGTACTATTTGTTTCTCAATATTTTGACAAATGAAATTTGGGATTTTTCTTGAATTTTGAATTTTGGAACTCTTGTGAGTTACAGGTGTGTAAAGGGTTAAAATTTATCCCTCTCAATATTTACATACAATATTACGTTACCATGCTGTCCTGTTAATTAATTAAGTTAATAGTCAAAGAGCAGTATTCTCTTGAGTGTTGTAAAACCAGAATCAATATTATTGAAAGTTACACGTATGACTCTGGCCAATCACAAAATATGGACAACATAACGGACCAATCAGACCTCGAAGCAAATAATGTGGTTTTGTTTGCTTCTGATTACATGTAGGTGAGAAAGTGGCACAATATGTTTTAACCAATCACAAAGCAAATGTGAATCAATTACTTTTGACACTCAATTGAAAACCACTTTTGATCCATCATAATCATTTTATCTGGTATATACTCACCAACTCACACCAAAGTCCATTGAATCTCGTAACTTTTGGCATGGGCACGTAAATTTACTTTTTGACTTTGAACTGGAGTTCTTGTTATTTTTGTTCCTTCTTAAAATATCATTGACAAGTGAGCTTGAAGACCTTTTACTGCAATCTCTTTTCTTCTGAGTACTTTTTCTACTACATTTGCTCCAGTTTAGGGAGCTGCTATCAATAGCATTTAATTCTGTGGAAAGAAAAAAACATGTTAAAAAAAGGTGCACTTGGTCAAGGGTGTTTCTGCGAGCAAATGAATAAATTGAGTTTTTGGTATGGCATGTGAAATGACTGTTTACCTTCTTGTGATCTAATTATCGCATTCGAAGAACGCAATCCTAATTTCGTGTTGGTTGTCCTGTGGTTTATGTGCAGTAAAATTTGAGATTTTTTGGTGGCCGGTCTTCCAAATGGCCGCCTCTATTGTTTTTTTTTTCAGGGGCTCATTTCTGCTGGAAATTCCTTCAAACGCGTATCCATAATCTGTGATTACTGCTAGTTTTATGTTAATAATAGCAGTTAGCCATTTCTTTCCAAATCCATTATCCAGAGACTTGAGTTTTTAATTCACGGTAAACTGAACAAAACTCTCAATTTCATCACTGATAGCATTTTTCTTCACAGTGAGGTTTTCTTGGTAATTATAGGTACACATACATGTACATGTAACAACCTCAGCTGTCATTATGCTCAGAGGAAGCATCAATATATTGTGATACTTGGTGATATTTTGTGTCCCAATAGTGAGCTATCAATAGTTAAATCAGCTATTGATAACAATTGCAATAGTTTGGCCTGACTATCGATAGTTTCAATAGTAGGCAAAAATGGACACATTTTTGCTGCATTATACTTAATGTATCCTTGATTGAAATATATAATGAAAATAAAATTGTCTGCTTGTGTCACACATTGCTGTAAGGTGAGGACAACACAATTCATCAGTTCCATTTTTTTTACGTCATACAACGTAAATTCCCTGGAGGGGGAGCTACTCAATGAGATTACATGGAGCACCAAAACAATTATGGTGGATGAAAAAGTGAGTCTTTGTAAGGGCAATTTTTACTTTTTACTATCGCAATACTATGACAATACTGATCCAACTATTGCCATACATGTAACATCGCAATAGTGCCCCAACTATCACAGTATTATTGCAAAAGTAAAATTTTACTCAATAATATCCACCCGTACTAATACAAGTTGGTGACATATTAAGTTACCACTCTTACCTGACAGGCATAATACTGAGAGAATAAACTAAGGCAAATGCTTACCTCTACATTTTCTTTCTAGTTCTGCAATGTTTAAATATGAACCCTGGAAAGAAATAACAATGACACCTTTACATATGTGTAATAACTGGAGTAAAATTTTACATTGTTTGCTTTTCTTTCTTCTGAATGGTACAAGCAATAAAGTTAAATGAGACCTACTTGATCATAAAATTCTGAATATTTAGCCCTCCCATATACAAGCCCACCAAATCACAGACTCAAAAATCTTTCCAGTAATAAGCCCTACCTATTATAAGGCTTATACTACATACAAATGGTTAGAAACTCAGCAAACTGTTGAACTTGTTTGTACTTGTCATGGTTCACATTTTTCATAAACAACTATACACTTACAGAAAAAGAGGATATGTTTAGGTCTCCATCCTCTATGTCAATGAAGCCATCATCTGAATTATATTCCGAGGAATCAACAGAAGATGCAGTTGAAGTTGATTCACTGTACCAGTAATTTGTGTCTTCTCTGTCCATTCCTTGGCCACTAAACAATAACAACAACAACAAAATTAAAATAAACAAAATTAATGCCATGTACTTAATACTATAGGGGTAATTTAATGCTGGCACAACCTTTTCTTTCTTGCCTTTTTACATAATATTTTGTCTTCTCTTGGCCTAATATTTTTCTACCCCCTATAGCTATCTTCCACCTGTATATGTTGTGGTTCAAATTTTTCCTTGGTTTGAAAATTTTCAAACCAGTTCAATTTTATTTTGCCTTTGTCTCGGATTCATTTTCATATTCTGAGACGAAGGAAAACAAAAATCAAACTGGTTCAAAAATTTTCAAACCAAAAAAAAATTTGAACCACAACATATATAATGATTATTATACAATCCTCCAAGTCTGCCCAAATTTATTACTTTACAAACAAAATGAATACTGACCATTCAACTTCAGCAGCCACATCAGCTTCCAGGAGAGACGGAGAGAAGTCATCAAAAAAGGAATCCCTGCTAAATGGAGGGGGTGTCCCCCAGAGTCTGCCAAACAAGTATGGAAAATTTAAATTAAGTACAATCGAACCCGCTTTACACACACCCACTTAATATGATACCCTGTTATTATGAACAGTTGTCTTGATCCTGGCCAAACGCCCATACATTTTCTCTTAAATTTAACCGCTTAATACTGACGCATGTTAATACGGACAACAACAGTTTTTCCCGTCCTGATTAAAACAGCCTCGTACAAATGTCTCAAATGTGCCAAGTCATTCAGCTACACAAATACCAGTAATATCAGTTTGGTTGAAAAAAATTACGAATGTTCGTCTAATCAT
This sequence comes from Dendrophyllia cribrosa, assembly GCA_024195265.1. Classification (NCBI taxonomy): domain Eukaryota; kingdom Metazoa; phylum Cnidaria; class Anthozoa; order Scleractinia; family Dendrophylliidae; genus Dendrophyllia; species Dendrophyllia cribrosa. Next base: position 17,725,009 of record JAJLRJ010000002.1, on the reverse strand, counting down.
ATTTTTTAGTGTCTTAGTGGGCTTAGATGTGGCAATTTACTCAATTTTTCCTTAAAATTAAATTGCATCCATTGTCATCACAGGCAGTGCAACCTCGCGTCATGAGAAAGCAAAGGTTAAATATTAGCGGTGTGTGAGATGGGACATGACCCTTTGATGACAGCGGTATTGGGTTACATGGCAGCTGTTTTGAAAATTTATAAGACTTTGTATGGGGAAAAAATAACGTAGATTTCGAACGCTTAACAAAGCGAAATTTAGGCATTAATTCAATACAGTGACTGTAATGAACTCAACTCTGGTGTATTCTTTTGTCCTTTAGGGTATTTCAAGCCATTTTGGGTTGTTTTGTCACCACTGTTATTCCCTTCATAATTTCGCTTTATGAAGCGTTCAAAATATACATTATTTTTTCCCTATACAAAGTCATAAAATGCTCAAATTTTTAAAACGGCTGCCATGTAACCCAATACCACTTTCATCAAAGGGTCTCACCCCATCTCACATGCACACACTGCTAATAATTAACCTTCGCTTTCTTGTAACGTGAGCATGGGATGCCTGTGTTGTCATCCATGTGAAATAACCGGCTTAATACTGAAACCCTGTTAATATAGCCAGTGTTAAACTGTATAAGTACTTTCAAAACTTGGAGAAATGCAAGATCATCATTGTCCAACAAACACAATAGCATATAGTGGTACTATGAAACAATGCCTTTAAAGACTATCGATTGATTCTTTTTTTTTTGTCCAAGCCCTGGCCAAAGAAACTTAAAAGGACATTTCAGTGGAACCTTTTGCATATCGTACCAAAAAAACAACAGAGATTACAATAAGTTGCACACAATCCAAATGTAATAACATTGGATGGGTGGCCAAATACTTTCTGTTTTGCTTTAACTTGTGTGTGAATTTAACAGCAACAAAAATGGATGTACATGTAAGTCCTTGCAAATCAATGAAAGTTGTGACCAAATTGAATCACAAGTTCACAAGGTTTCCAACTTGTGCTGACTGGCATAATAACTCTGGGCCTGGTTCAGCGACATACATACGCAAGAGCAATATTGTTATTTTTGGTGAAATGATGGTTCTGGGCTTCCCGCTTGTACATGTAAAATACGAGTGACAGAAGCACATGCAGTGTTGTTGGGTTCTTGTGCTTATTTCATGCTGGTTTCCACTTTTTCCCACATATGTAAACCAGTGTGCTTTTCTCTCACTGGTTCAACCACGATTTTTACTTGGCCAATGCTCATGCTTGTGCTTAGACATCACTACTAAATACATTTATGTATTTTTGTGGGGTAAAAAAATAGCTAGCACAGAACACAGAAGAAAAATGGCCATAACTCTCACTCTTAAACCAAATTTGTTAAAACAAATCGACAGGTAAGAACTTTTTTGTTGTTAAATTAAATTTCTTATTTTAAGAATTTAATTCTTATTTTAAGAAAACTTTCTTCCTTAAAATCAATTTCTTAAGACTTAAAGTAAGAATTAAATTCTTAAAATAAGAAATTTAATTTAACAACAAAAAAGTTCTTTCTTGTCGATTTGTTTTAACAAATGTGGTTCTTAAAATAACAATTCGAGTTTAAGAGTGTCTTAATCAAAAGCAAACGATCTAAACCATAAAAAGGTCAACTTCACTTTTTAAATACTTGATGAATAAATCATTTACCTAATACTGTGGCCAAAGGCCTTTTTTTTCTAACATAATAAATCGTAGGGGAGGCTAATGGTACTACAACTTGATTGTGGAATTTATAACTGATAAGTCAGGTTTAGAAATTTGACCAATACTAACAAAGCATCAAATAAAAACCACGTCGTAGAAATTTAAAACACATTATACACCTCGGCTAACCAACAAAGGTTTTGTACAGAATCAATAGCCTAAAACTTTCCATTCGCTTTCCTAAACAGATACATAATAATTCTAGAGTTTAAGAACATTTTTTAAAGAGTACAATAAGCGAATAATCATGAAATAAGGAAGTTCAGAGATGGAAAATCCATGTAACACGTAGGCTTTAAAAATGTGTTTTTCCATCACTGTTGTCAACAGCGTCCATAGCGATTTTAAACGAAGCTCACCTCATTTCGCCGGCGTCTTCAGGAACTGCTAGCATCCTAAAAACACATCCTGAAACATTCTCTTCTACAAGTTAACTTTACACTCGTTTTTCAAAGGATAAACGTCCTCAAAAATCCATTTTACTCATCGCAATCTTTAGAGGAACAATGCATTCCGGTGAAATAGAACCAAGGTTTCACTCTGCCGTGTTTCACACAGCCCACGTGGCTCTAGCCAATCAGAATGCGACATTTCCGCCATGTGGGAGCCCCTCTTACGCAATTCTGCTTTGCCAAATTTGGCATGCTCGAGAAGGGAAGGGAAAGAAAGAAAGAAAGAAAGAAAGAAAGAAAGAAAGAAAGAAAGAAAGAAAGAAAGAAAGAAAGAAAGAAAGAAAGAAAGAAAGAAAGAAAGAAAGAAAGAAAGAAAGAAAGAAAGAAAGAAAGAAAGAAAGAAAGAAAGAAAGAAAGAAAGAAAGAAAGAAAGAAAGAAAGAAAGAAAGGGAATGGATATGAGAAATACAACACATAGAATGCACGATCACTGTGTAACAACCCGTTGTCGTCATTACGATTGAGGAAAAAAAAAGTCAAAAAAAAAATAAAAGTAAAATAGAATATTATTTTACTTTTGTTTCGTTTCAAGCCATTTTTTGTCTCCGTTTTTTGGCCTTGAGGATGAGTTTAATTTGCTGTTTAGTTTGTTTCACTTTTATACGAGAAAGCCTGCTTTGATGAACATCATATATAGTGGAGGTTTTCCCAACGTCAAATTATGTTCTTCAAAATCAATCAAACCTGCAATGCGAATGTGGACAAACAAGCAGAAGATGCCAGGAAGTTTTTATTTTGTCCTGTGAATCTTTTTCTCCCGTAAGCAACCACCAAAAATGCAATGCAAAGGTTGTCGCTTACGGATGATCGCTTACAAGAGGATGAACCTCTAGTATTAAAAATTTCAATGCACAAAACCCATATCGGCGCAAAAGGGACAAAATCTTTGCTTTATTGGAGTTAAGTTATCACCAGCATTGAGCGTTGAAAATGGTCGCAGTCGCTTAAGGATATCGTTTATGAGAAAAAAAAATGGTAGTTTTAAGACAAAGGGGAGATATGGCTCGACTCAGGGACTCCCGACCCCCGGGCTCGACCGTATCATGAACAGTCATGGGCCTCATTTGGGAAAAGAGCAGGGTCCTCCGTCACGGTTAAGTGCCCTGTCCAAGAATGCGGGAATGAGCTCACTCTTGAGCACTCCCCTATATGGGTCCTTTGCGTGAGTTCCAGTCCTCTGGAGAGCAACACTGAGAAGTGTCATGTCTTCCAACAGCAGTTCTCACAATTTTGTGTTTATTTGGATCTGAGCGGATACGGAGTAGCTTTCTTTCCGGTCGAGACGATGGCTATCTTGTTGACAATTCCTTTGAAAAGTTTGCTTTGGAAGGTATAGTCTTCATGAAGTGTTTTCTTCATTGACCGTATAGCGTCGTTTACCTTCATCAGAATTTTTCATGAACGGTTTATAGCAGCAGTAAGCTACAGCATCAGCCGCCCAGGGTTAAAAGCGTACAAACTGCAAGAAGTTTGGCAAGGATATCTTTCAAAGCTATGCGACGTGGAACGAAAACGAGATCAGATTCAGACTCGCCAGATCTCACAAACATGAACCATACGACAGACGGTTCTGAGACTACGAGCATTCTAGAAGATGGAGCAACAAGTCCCACTGCGTCCTCCTCCTCGCATTCGAAAAGTGGGCATGGCAAACACGATGGGGACTCCAAAAAGGAAGCAAAAACAGTCAAAGTTGCTCTCCCAGGAGCGAAGAAAGTTCAGTCTGCAGTGAAAAAGAAAAAATCCACGCCAGATTTGGTAAACTGTTACTTGTTGATTTTGCATCGCCCCTCTACTGTATGTCAATGTGCATTCTTTAAAACGAGATTGAATATAATTTGAATAGGTATTGGGTCGTCAGTTGATATTTACTTGCTAAGTTTTTTTTCGGTAGGATATTCACAAAGAAATTATGAAATGCCGCGAAGAGGGATCAACACATTTAGATCTAAGCAAAGCAGCGGTAAGTTCTGTTCGAAAATGAACCATTGGTCGCTTTAGCTTGTAAAAGCTTACACAATTGTTTGGCCTTGACAAAAGTTATGTAGTATTGCCCGACCCTCTTTGTTAGAAAATTAGACTAAAAAACCTTAAGTGTGTGATTGCAGAAAAAAAAGACTGGTTAAATTGAGTAGGTATTTATTAAAGTGCAACAAACTAAGCTTGCAGGATTTCGAGTAATTTAGATTTCCGGGCTCGAAATTTTCACTTGTCACGTCTATAAGCTTATATTTTTGCCCTTGGGGAATTTATCATTTGCGGCTGGTTTGTGCTTATTGTCCACTTTCCTTTTTTCGAATTAAATTTACTTTAAAGCTAATTAGATAGATAGCAGGGAATGCGTACAAAAACAGCAAAAAGAGACTCAAAGGATTTATAAATTATATTGTAATTTCGACGGTGATCGATAATCACCTGCCCCAAAATATCGTTTACTCTAACTTATACCAAATCCAATGTTATTATCGACTGTACATGTTTTTGTATTAAACCTCAGTTCTTTTCATATTTCGGTGTCGGAATAAATAGTTGATTGGAGTTTTGAGTGAGCGGTAAACTGTGGGTATTTCGTTTTTGGTGCAAAGAAATCCTTTTGAACATGACAAGCTTAGTTGTCGAGTTTTTAATTTACAATCTCTTTGTGTCCCAGTTATGTGATTTTGTGATTAAATAAGAAAGTCAACTTAATTAATGAGTCAGACATTTTTCAAAGTCCTCTCGCTTGTACATGTAATGACATTTTGAAATTGGCTTGAGTAAATCAAAGCTTTTGTGTGATTTTTAAGATGAGTAGGTAATCTAGACTGAATAAATAGAACTTTCAATGTTTTCAATCAAAAAATGTTTCAATTAATGTTCAAATAAAATTCTTTATGTCTGTTTCATAATTATAGATTTAGCTAATATAATTTAATTTAGAATAAAAAAATTTTCGGAGTAATTTCTTGCCATAATAATCAACCAAATTAAAGTTTATTCAAGTTAAAATGAAGATCAATTTAAATCACAGAGTAACATGTCTTAAATCAAATACTGTTAATTACTCCTTGTCAATCATAACGGTAGCAACAAACTCCTGTAGTCCAGAAATGATCAAAATAGATCAAAATCCACCAATCACAGCTCATGAACACAACGTTTTGAGCCTGTTAGACTGACTCCAGTGACCATCTGGCAACTGATTTTTTTACGATTAAGCTGGCAGGTTAGCAAACCTTTGTATCAGGTCACCGGCACCAACATTTTAGTTGCCATGGTTCATGGGAGGGTTGAATCTTGTTGTTTCCTGAGTTGCCTGCTAAGATATAAAATTATAATAATTTAAAATTTTATGTCAATTATTGACAACAGCGTAAAATGTATCTGTCATGCACTAGTCAATTGACACCCCCACTGTCCCCCGACTCCCAGGTGTTAAATTCCCTGTCTCCTTGGGATAGCATGCTGTTAAATATTTGTTTAAATCTCCTGTTTGGCCATGTTAATTACGCGCCCTGTACTGGGGGGCGGAGGAGGGGATTTCAATTGACTAGTAAATAAGTGTGAGTGACTTGTTGGCTATTTAAAAAAGGCAGTTTTTAATCAGATTCGTGGTTGGCACTGAAAATAAAAGGGATGTTCACACAGGTGATCAGAAAAATATTATCTCAAATACAACTGACATCTGTCCATATTCATCATTATATTTGCCCTTTATCTCCTTGTGAAGAATAGTCCTGTCCATCGATCTCCTTTTCTTGAGTTGTCAGGGCTGTCATTAAGATTTGAGGCAGGCGTTGCTCTGATCTTAACACCCGTAACAATCTTGTTGCTTTGTCGTTCAATTTAACCTATGACAGGCAAGATCACCCGTAACATCAAGGTCTCATCAAGTGCACTCACCCGTAACAGATGCTACGGGTGATGGCCCTTAATGACAGCCCTGGTTGTTCTCCTCTTACATGTATTATAAACCAAAATAATTTTTTTTTATATTTAGCCCTTTCTTTTTTCACAGTTCTGACCACCATGTTTCCCTTGGTCATTCCTCCTAGGCCATGCTTGCCTTTTACAGTTGCTCACTCCTGATTACTTGTTTTACCCATGATCATTGACTGGAAAACATCAAACATAAGACTCAGTGTGGGTGTAGTGAAAAGTGTTCTTTTTTGTTTTTCTAGGTAACAGCACTACCCAAGGAACTCAAAGAGGTATATACAGTAGTATGTCCCAGTTAATACATACTGCTCCGTAATTCACTCATCTCACTCAGAAACACTGTAATGATGTTGTGGGTCAAAATTTGCCTTGGTTCAAAATTTTCTTTCCTTTGTTTAAAACTCATTATCATACATACCAACCAAGGCAAATTTTGACCCACAACAATGATGTGCATGCTAAATTACAAAAAAAGTTGATTTGAGAAACCAGGATAATATTAGTTATTGGGGTTACCTTAAAGCCTGTGTTGGCAATTTTCATCTTTAACCCATTGACACCTGAACCGCCCGTACAAGACTCCACTGCTTTAAAAAATTGTAACTTTCTCAATCGTGCGAACATTGCCTTAACTAGCAGTTGTGAGCATTGAGTAGAAAGTCTTTCAAATTGAGATACCCAATAAACACAAAAAAGTCAGCGATTTTTGCAGAATATCAGCGTTTGAATTTGGACAATAACAAAAATTACCGTTTTTAACGTCATAGAAAAACAACAAAAATCACGTTTTTGCCTTTAGTTTTTTTTATTCAAATCATCGTGGCAAACCCAAAAGTCAACATTTACAGCAAAATTCAGTCCTAGTCCTAGCTTAGCAGTGAATGTTTTTGCTCTTATTCGTTGCTCGGGCCTAGCTACAGCTTCTTATACTAGTGCATACTCACCTTGCCTCGATTTTCAACATCACCACCGCACTGCATGCTGGGAAAAAGCCAAAAATTTTGACAGCGCTCCATTCTTTCCCAACACATTTCATATTTATACTAAGTCCACAGCCACTCCGACCCACCGCCGAAATTTCGCGCTTGTTGTATTCTCCTGTGGTCGCAACTTCCAAAATATGCCGCGGTAGGTCGAAAAATTCATCCAGAGTCGAGTCCCAAAGCCACTTCGTTTCCAGGCGGCCATTTTTCCAGTTCAACGAGCAACGAGCCAAATTCGTAAATGAAGTACAACACCTAACTCGCTTCATTGAGAAGTGGATTCAGAACTACCTCCAAGCTTAATGATGCTCACCAGGCAGCTACTAAAGATGAAAAATGGCTGTGAACTTACCAAAAATCGTAGATAATTCATATTGGACCCTTTATTGCAAACCAACCAAGCAAAATGAGATCGTCACAATGACGTTTCCAGTAAACTCGAGCCTTCAGTGTTTTAGAACAGCAGCACTTTCAATGGTAACTCCAAATATGAAGTCACGAAATCCTATGGGGCGTGTGTATGCAGAAAATCACTCAAAAACGTAAAAATCCTCAGGTGTGAATGGGTTAAATTAATTTGTGTGTATAAGTATTTAATTTTATTCCAATCATTATCTAATGTATTTATTTTTACAGCTAACCCAGCTAAAGGAGCTCTATTTGTATGGCAACAAAATAGCAACTCTTCCTCCAGAAGTTGGGATGTTAAAAAACTTAGAAACACTGGCATTAAATGAGAACAACTTGACAGACTTACCAGGTAATGAAAATTAGCTGCAAAATTTTAAACATAATTCATGATTTTTACTCATTGACCATCTTAATCCCAAGGTCAAAAATTATGTTTTGTTCTACACGATTGTACATTAATCTAAATTCAAAAACTCACTAATAATTCATGAGCATATCAGCCTATCACACGACGCAAATCAATCACGTGTATGAACCTTTATACCCGGTAATCTACGGTCATTATGAAAAGCCTGGTGGCAGCTTTAATTTCAGTCACAGGGGAGTGCGGGGCTGAATGTGCAAACAATGCAATTATCGCTAAATTTTTAATGAGAATGATTTAAAATGACTTTGCAGTCGCCTCAAAATAAATTTAATGTTCTCAGTTAATACATTTCCTGGTATTAATAATAGTTCTTTCTGTACATTAGTTGTAGAAAATTAAGTTCAAAAAAATATTTGAAGGCATAATTGACAAATGCAACTGTTAAAATTCATTTCTTGTAAGACTTAGTTCAATGTTGCCCATCTTGCAGTCAACTTGCAGTCAACAAAATTATGATCACGTGAGATTCAAACTGCAGAGGGAAAACAATGGTTGTTAAAGCAGTCTGACTTTAAAGAAATTTTAAAGGATGTCTTGGATCAATTATAATAATAGTATTTTCTCTGGAACAATGATGAATTGTGCTCATGTTGACTCATTAATATGTTAATTATAATATGTTTGACAGATAATCTTGTGAAGCTAAAGAATTTAAAATTACTTGATTTGAGACACAACAAGATGAAGGAGGTATGATTACAATTCATGACATTTGGCTAATGTAATTGTTTTATTTTTGGATGATTAGACATTTTTTGTTATTAATGATGACACTGGGAATCAGATTACTGTAACCCCCCCCACCCCATTTATTTCAAGTGTATTTGAGGGAGCTTAACAAAGAGAAACGTGATATCAATAATCATTGATCAATGAAATGTTACAAATGTATATATTTATAATTACTGTATCACGGTTGTTTTTAGTACAAGTATAGATAATATTATCCCCAAAGCTTGCAAGTACTACATGTATATGTTGTGGTTCAAATTTTTCTTTGGTTTAAAAATTTTTAAACCAGTTTAGTTTTTATTTTCCTTTGTCTCATGTTCATTATCATATTCTGAGACAAAGGAAAACAAAAATCAAACTGGTTTGAAAATTTTCAAACCAAAGAAATAATAATTGAACCATAACATATATATAAATTGGTGCCTGGATTTGTATGGTAAAATGTACACACTGTACCTTTTTGGTGTGAAGGAGCCACTCCTCCACCCTCAAAATTTCCAATGACCTTCTGTGGAGGGAGTGAGTATGGAAATACGTGTTGGAATCACACGCTTATTTTTATGTGAAAAGGTCATTAAATTGACACATGAAATTTCTTACATGCATGATTATAATTTAATTTGATATTTTTCTTTGCAGATTCCTTCAGTGGTATATCGGCTAACATCACTAAGAACTCTGTACTTAAGATTTAACAGACTAGCTGTAGTGGACCCTGGAATTGGGAACTTGAGAGTAAGAATAACCTGATTTAAAAATAAAAAGATATTAAAAAGTTGACACTGGCTAAAAATGTTGTTTTTGGACGTTTCGGCAACTACTGTTGCCTTCTTCAGCAAGAGATGAAAATGCAAATGTCTAACGGCGTCCTGATGGTATAAGATACATGCAAATATTAAATCGCACATCGAAAGAATATTTTGAGGTGAAAACAAAAGTCTCTAGAGCATTCTTAATTATTTCTACAAATTCTTAATGTTATTATAAACATTTGGAAGCGCTATGTGTTCGTTTATAGCGTTCGTGTTACGCACGGAATGCCAAGCTTCAAGAATTAGTCTTTGTCGCCATGCCGATGATCTGTCAACAATTTCGACACTCGTCAAATCTATTTGGTGGCTGTGGAGCATGTGGTGTTTGGCCAACAAAGAGTTTTTATCCAATGTTGCTATAGCCTTTGCGTGCTCTTTCACGCGTGATTTTAGCGTGCGCGATGTCTGACCAATGTAAACACAATCACAATCTTTACATTTGATCTTATACACGATTCCTCTGGTGGCCTCTTTCTCGATCTTGTCTTTTGGCTTTTTAAGTATGTTTGAGATTGTCCGAATAGGCTTATGAGCGACTTTGATGTTGAAGCTTCGAAGAACTCTTGCGATTCTCTCGGAGAATCCTTTGGCATAGGGCAGGATAACCATGCTACGTTGGTCGGTATCGTTTACTTCTTGTTGTCTATTCGGTTGGTGACCATTGTGAATGAATTTGGTAGGGTAGTTATTAGCGGTAAGGGCTTCCACTACTCGCTTAGTTTCCCGTAATGCTTCCTCCTCGGTGGAAGGAATGTTCTTTGCGCGATCCATAAGGGTGCGTACGACCGAGTGTTTATGCTGGGGATGGTGGTGTGATTTGAAATCAAGGTAGCGGTCAGTGTGGGTAGCTTTCCTATAGACAGATACGGTGATCGAGCCATCATCTTGTCTGGTTGTTTTTGTGTCAAGAAAGGCAATGGAACCTTCTGATTCTATCTCGATGGTAAATTTGATATGGGTGTTGATAGAATTGAGATGTGAGTGGAATTCATCCACGTGTTCCCTTTTTACGCACACATGGCTGTCATCTACGTATCTGAACCACCATTTGGGAGGGTTTGGAGCCGATGAGAGAGCCTTTTCTTCAACATGTTCCATGACAAGATTCCAAACCCTCCCAAATGGTGGTTCAGATACGTAGATGACAGCCATGTGTGCGTAAAAAGGGAACACGTGGATGAATTCCACTCACATCTCAATTCTATCAACACCCATATCAAATTTACCATCGAGATAGAATCAGAAGGTTCCATTGCCTTTCTTGACACAAAAACAACCAGACAAGATGATGGCTCGATCACCGTATCTGTCTATAGGAAAGCTACCCACACTGGCCGCTACCTTGATTTCAAATCACACCACCATCCCCAGCATAAACACTCGGTCGTACGCACCCTTATGGATCGCGCAAAGAACATTCCTTCCACCGAGGAGGAAGCATTACGGGAAACTAAGCGAGTAGTGGAAGCCCTTACCGCTAATAACTACCCTACCAAATTCATTCACAATGGTCACCAACCGAATAGACAACAAGAAGTAAACGATACCGACCAACGTAGCATGGTTATCCTGCCCTATGCCAAAGGATTCTCCGAGAGAATCGCAAGAGTTCTTCGAAGCTTCAACATCAAAGTCGCTCATAAGCCTATTTGGACAATCTCAAACATACTTAAAAAGCCAAAAGACAAGATCGAGAAAGAGGCCACCAGAGGAATCGTGTATAAGATCAAATGTAAAGATTGTGATTGTGTTTACATTGGTCAGACATCGCGCGCGCTAAAATCACGCGTGAAAGAGCACGCAAAGGCTATAGCAACATTGGATAAAAACTCTTTGTTGGCCAAACACCACATGCTCCACAGCCACCAAATAGATTTGACGAGTGTCGAAATTGTTGACAGATCATCGGCATGGCGACAAAGACTAATTCTTGAAGCTTGGCATTCCGTGCGTAACACGAACGCTATAAACGAACACATAGCGCTTCCAAATGTTTATAATAACATTAAGAATTTGTAGAAATAATTAAGAATGCTCTAGAGACTTTTGTTTTCACCTCAAAATATTCTTTCGATGTGCGATTTAATATTTGCATGTATCTTATACCATCAGGACGCCGTTAGACATTTGCATTTTTATCTCTTGCTGAAGAAGGCAACAGTAGTTGCCGAAACGTCCAAAAACAACATTTTTAGCCAGTGTCAACTTTTTAATATCTTTTTATTTTTAACATGCCTGGCTACACACCAAACATTTTTAATAACCTGATTTGTAAATAGGTTAATGAATAATAAAACTTCTGAACAAATTGACAAATACTCAGACCATGTTTTTCCTACCTTTTTTATTACCAACTCATATAGATTTCTTGTGTTTTGTTTTTGTTAAGTTGGTTGCCATTTTTTCACATTTAACTGATTGACAGTTTGCTTTTTAAACCTGGTTTTATCATCTGAGTTAATAAATAAAGATAAATTGGCCACTGTAAAAAGACTTAAAGGCCCAGTATCACCCATTGGGCTTTGGGGTCGTTTGTTTATGTTTTCAAATGACGAGCTCGCTTGTGATTGGCTCTTTCGGGAATTTTCGACTGCGTTAAATTCAATGGTCGAGGCATTGGGCGCGCAATGCATTTTGGGTGATACTGGGCCTTTAAAGAGATTAAAAACGGCCAAGCGCTCGAAATGCCAGCATTTTTTAAACGTTTTACTGTGGCCAATTTACTTTTAAGTTCTCAACTTAGTTGATGAAACCAAATTTTCATGTTTCACTCCCCCGCCGATGCAGCACCACAGTTTCTTTATGAACTAACCCCTTTATTCATTGCTGTACTTCAAATGTTGCCCAGTAAATGCTACATTAGACAGCTCAGCCCTCTCAAAATGTCTTACAGTAGTACATGTAGGTATATAAACGGAGTAGAAGGCAGAAAGGACCAAGTGCAATGGGGTCCTGGGTATAATTAGTGTGAACTTAGCAGCAAATAATCGCCTGTAGGTTGCAAAATCGGAGGCTACCAGCACTTTTTGAGAGGGCAGCTGACAGCTCTGACTGAGTACATTTTGTTCATTGGCTTGATTCCTCTCTGGATTCAGCTTGAATCCGTAGATTAGCAAAAACAAAAACTTTAAAAAAATTAACAATATTTTATTTACCCACAAAGCACCTAAGAGTTTAGGAGCTTGTTCAAATGTGTAAGTGCCTTCCAGATTTAATTGGAATTTAGAATGTTGGTTGATGGGAGTGCAAATGTTGTGGTTGAAATTTTTCTTTGGTTTAAACATTTTCAAACCAGTTTAGTTTTTATTTTCCTTTGTCTCAGTTTCATTATCATATTCTGAGACAAAGGCAAACAAAAATCAAACTGGTTTGAAAATTTTCAAACCAAAGAAAAATTTGAACCACAACATAAACACAGTTAGTAGCTTTACAGCCATGCTCCATCACGTTTGACCAGTATTTTTGAAAATTTGAATGGAGTTTTCAAGTTTACACGTCGGTTTTGTAAATTCATTCTGAGATTCAAAATTCCCCTGAGAATTTTACTGCATTTTCGGAAACAAACAGCAACAAAATATCATTTTATTTGAAATGTTACATATCCGAACAGTATTAGGTTTTTTATGCTTGTTGTGAAGTTATTTTTCCGTTAACTTGTGACTTTCAAAGTGTTTTCCAGAGAGATCTTCAAGGTTTCATTTAAATCTCGGACGATACCAAGAAATATTCAAATGTTCATTTCAGTCTTGTGGATTACTGGTCACGCGTGACGGAGCATGGCTGTAAGTAACTTGCTTAATGTAAAGATGCCTTCTGCTTGTAAAATATGTCCACTCATGCTTGATAATTGAAATCATGTCAAGTGATGTTGTTAGTTATATATTTTGCTGTTATTAATTTTGTCTTTTTGATTTTCAGCTCCTTGAAAGATTAAGCCTTAGAGAAAACAAGATAAAAGATTTGCCAGCAGTAATAGGTAAAGAATAAACTGTTTGTTGGACATTATGTACCATTAAATGGTAATTTTCTTAAGGTAGAGATAATTATAAACAGCACTTTAGCATTTATAATAGGTGAGCATGGCTAGGAGCTTACTTTATAGCCGATTTTGAAAAATACCATAATAATCTTTTATGTGCAGGCTCAGCCTCACTGGGGTGGAATTATTCAAGTCTCCTTTGTTAGAATGGCACAATGGAATAGCGCTTTGCACTATTGCTAAAAATAGATAGACCCCCTACACGACTCAGACAAAGTTTGCTGTCAGTTCAAAGGCTTTGTATGAGCGTGATGTGTTTTGGATATGAAACATCGGTGAAATCAGCGGTAAATGTGATTTGAACGTTTTGGGGGCTTCAAATATAATAAATACAAGGCAATGTTACATTAGGGAGTGAAAAACTGGTTCAAGAAATGTAGATTTTGGCTTAAAATTCAATACATTATGTGACGAGGCTGCATGATGAAATCCGATCATCAGACTTCCAATCTATCAGCCCTCATGCGATAAGAAAACATTTCACGACTTGTGCCCAAAAACAGTAAATTTTTGTATTCTTCTTGTACGACTAAGATGTGTGCATCGCTAGCTTGGAAAAAGATGCGTAAATAGGTTCCAAATAATCCAGAATTAGTATATTTGATAGCAGAACAAAAGGTCCTGAAGATGACAACGCGTATCCTTTCAGTGGAGCTGCAATGGACAGATTATCATTTCTTTTCACCATCATTAAAACCTGCCTTTATTTTTTCCATGGACCACTTTACCACTTGGTTCTATATGCTTTGTTTCAAATGGCTCAGCTGTATATGCTGCAAACTGAACCTCTCAAGAGTGAAATTTTTCAGACAATAATATTGCTGTCCCTATCAATTCTTTGCATTTTCACCAAAATTTGATATGTTGTAAGAATAGTTTTTAGGTTTTCTATTCAACATTGACCCAGGTGTACGATTTTCTTGCGAAAATATTGATAAAAGCTGCATCAAAGTCTTCGCCAACACCATTTTCCCATACAAAATTCTTATGCAGATAACACATGGAGGAGTTTGTTTGTCTGAGTCACAACGGGGGTCAAAAGTATGTGACGTCATTAGTGCAAAGCACTATTCAGAGTACATGTAGGAACTCAGACTCAGTTTGATCAATCACATTTGAATTTTGGGCTTGCTAATGTAACCATTTGGAGCACCCAAATTGGTCATGTGACATTTTGTTTCTTTTGTTTCTGTTTCTGAATCCAACCTGCCAAAATGTCACGTGGCCAATTTGGGCACTCCAAATGGTCACGTGAGCAAGCCCAAAGTTCAAATGCGATCAATCGTTTTTTACGGGTGCTAATAGTTTAGTGATTTCAGTAGTATTTGCGTGACATTACAAACTTTATTTTTTATGTTTACTGAATCTTCAGCCAACTATTTATTCTGACAATTTATTGTTATCATTTTGAACTTGATAATGGCATCATAAAGAGTCAAAATAGCCGCTAAAAACTCCAAGTTTCACTGGAATGACAATTGATTTCTTGACCTGTGATGAACTGTAATCGCCCGGGGTGGGGGGGTACTCCCAGATATGAGCTACAGTATATAGGTATGTGCCGCTGTGAAGGGTATGGTTTTCAGGCAGTTTAGTCTGGGATAGGGTAGAGTATTCAGAGATTTTTGGTCCAGAATAGGGTATCATTTTACGCAAAACTGATCAGTTGCATGAAGAATTTCATCCAGACAAGGTTTACTAGCAAATGGCATTTAAAAATCGGTATGGCGAGCAGTACGGCATTTTTACTGACCCCTGGTAACTAATAACTGTGATAGTGAACGAGTTTCTGGAAAATAGCGAGTCTGGAATAGGTCTTAGTCCTGCACTTCATCCCCAAACTACTTGTTCTACTTTGCTCTATAGAATCTTTTTATCCAGTTTAGTGGTTTATTTGGTGGTATTTAGCAATATAACATGAAAATTGGGTAATTGTTCTGTGGAATTTCGATATTTGAGCAGAAGACTGACTGTCCCTTTAAAACAATCATGATTATTTAATATTTTTTTCAGGTCAGCTAATTCATCTTGTCACTCTTGATGTTTCACACAACAATATTGCAAGCATACCCAGAGGTAAGTAATGCATCATTTAATAGTTGATTTCACTGACCTTCACTGAAACCAAAGTTCAGGCCTAAAATGAAGCTCTAAGGTCCATCTTACTGTAGCTATGGTTGCAGTGCATAATTTGACAAAGGCTCTAGAAAACAAGTTAAACAGGGAGATATTCTAGGTACTGAACTCCACAGCAAGATATTTAAGGGCGACATGTACTCCCACTCAGTAGTCAGTGCCCAAGGTTAGTACAGGAAACTCTGACATCATGATTACATTTTGTTTCTTTAACATACAGTATGTACCAATAACCATACATAGAGAAGACACCATGCTAAATACATTCATTGATTTCAAAAGTTCAAAGAGCTTGTTAAACTTAGTTAAACTATGGAATGCTTACATGTAGCTCTTTTCATGTAATGTTTATGGAAATATCAGCTGCCAAAACTGTAGAATTGTTGGGTGGCAAAAGCACTAATGAGCCATACATTCTTTGTAAAATTTGGAGTTTTTAAAACAGTATATAAAAGAGAAAGCTAACTATGCTATGTTCTTTCAATATTTGGAGTTGATTATTTTGTAGCTGGATTAGAGAATATATAGGCACATGTACTAACAAGGCAATAATATTGCAAACAAAGATTTGCCTATAATTATGTTTACAATGTACTTCTTACAAATTATGGTACACATCTTGTATATACAGATATAGGAAACTGTGTGCAAATGACATCACTTGATCTTCAACACAATGACATCCCTGAAATACCAGACACAATAGGCAACCTGACAGAAATGACGAGACTAGGACTCAGGTGAATTTGTTTTGCTCTCTTGTTAAGTCCCACGAGTCCATATAATGGCTTACCATGGTCATCACTTAATCCTTTCAAACCTCAATTTATTTGTTAAATAAATACATTATAATATTGTTACTCTCACTTTTAGACAGAGATATTGTACTATAACACAGTTAAATGCCTGCCCCTTCCATTACTTTGGAGGGAGATGATGAGAATAAAATTTTAAATAGTATGACGTGTGTTTTCTTAAGGCGATTCCTCAGAAATAAAAGTTGACGTGATCTCAAGGTCATGATTTTATGCCCATGAATAATGGTTGTGTATGTTGTGGTTAAGTTTTTTTTGGTTTAAAATTTTCAAACCAGTTTTATTTTGATTTTTCATTGTCTCAGATTATAGTAATGAATCTGGGACAAAAGAAAATAAAAATCAAACTGGTTTAAAAATTTTAAACCAAAATAAAATTTAAACAACAACATTTATAATAAATGTTTTTAGCGATAACCTTTTTTCCTGTTGAAGAAATTTTTTGAAACCCTTTTAACCCAAAGAGGATGCTTTTAACAGTAAAATTAAGCAATAAAACAATCTCTTATTCATTTGGCCAACCTATCCTCAAAGGAAACTTTCTTGGTTCGGACTGTGCATGCGTGTGCTTGGCGCACGCTAATGATGCAAGAAATTATACGCAGTAGTAATGCGCAATGCAATACTAAAGAATCACCTTAATTTGCTTCTATATTTGCCCACTCACCCCTTCCTTTGACCCTTCTCAACTCCTCATTGAGGCTGAATAAGCCCATGATGATTGCTTGTTTTTATTGACAACAAATTCCTTATAAATATGGACGTGTGATTTAGTTAGTATTCAAATAATTATTTTCATTGTACTTGTAATGTATTGTCTTTGTTCACCTCAGATACAACCAGCTATCTGCTATTCCAGCATCTTTAGCAAATTGCTCCAAAATTGACGAGTTTAATATTGAGGGAAACAATGTCTCGGAACTGCCTGTAAGTGCATTTTTTATCATATATGTAATATATGCTAATTTTTTTTTACCGCAGGTCTAATGTTGCAGGTTAAGGAGCTTAATATATGGGGTTACCAGGACCGCACTATTCTTCTCCATTAATTATAATATATTATTATTAATATCCTATATTTGTAAACAAGGGTAAATTTCAGTCAGATCTAGCAAAGTAGTTTATTTATAAGCAGTCATAATTTCTATGTTGAAAGGTAGCTAACATCATGTAGTGTTCTCTTAATGCCTGGTTCACAAAAGCTTTGTAATAACATAATTGGCAATGCCACACAAATTACAGTGATGTAAATTAGCACTCGTCCACTCACACAGGTGAGTGTCAAATCTTCCCAGAACTTTTGAACTTCTCCTGATGTTTTATGTCACCAGTGTGAACAACACAACATAATGACATAATTGGAACATAATAACAGAAACATAACAACGTAACGAATAAACCAATCTTTTCTTGTGTCGTTATAACCATTTTATGTCACTAGTGTGAACCAGGTTTTACAAACTATAATTTTGTTTGTCCCTTGTTGTTCCCAAGTCAGCTTGTATTACAGTCGCTTTACTTATAACTGCAATAAACAGTGAAATAATTTTTTATTGATGTTTTTATTGCCTTTTACAAGGACAATCTGCTTCATTGCTTGAAAATGTTAAACAATGTCACGCTGTCAAGGAACAACTTTGAGCACTTCCCTACAGGACCACCAAAGCAGTTTGCCTCTGTTCAAGTACGTTATCAATGCAGTTTAATATTTAACCAAGTTTAATAACAACAACGAGCTTTCAGTCATCTTCCGATCAGTGGTTCTTCATCGGAGCAGTCAATAGTCCACCGTGGGTGCTCAGATGTATGTCACTGATGCAGTGAGCATAATGCTTTAGTCCTCATGCTTAAGGGAGCATGGCTTTGGCAGTTCGTAGCAGTGTTTTTTTGACAATTTTAGTGGAATTTCTTCACCCTTCCACCCCTTCCCTCTTGTTTGTCCATTCACTGATTCAATCAGTGTTATGGCTGCCCGGAATGTGGGCTCATGTTTGGGTTGCAGGGATTTGCCAACTGTGGAAGCAGTATTCTATCTAAAGGCTTGCTGGCCACAGCAGAAGCCCCTGGATATCTCAAGCGCCTAATTTCCACATAAGCTATTCAGTTGGTTAATTAGTTGTCATTGAACCACAACATATATACTGGTGAACACTTTCTTGAGAATCCATCTCTTGTAACCAACCTCCTTGCTGATACCCTGTTTGATTTCCCCTAGGCTATTAATTTTTTGTTTTATCTATGATAACTGCCTGCACCAATAAGAAAATCCAACTTAAATTAATCAGCTGACAAATTTTGACTAGCTTTTCTCTAAGTTGTACACAATTGTGAACAAAGACACAATTTTAGATCACATACACTGTTAGCCAGGTCTTATTACCAAGCCTTCTGTGATGTCTGTATTGAAATGATCACAAAAGTTTGAACCACTGTCCTGTGGTGCTATTTTACTATTGCTGATAGTAGTTTATTAATGTTTTTATGTTGGGCTTTTCAGACATTTATAATGGAACACAACAAAGTACAAAAAATTCCTTTTGGAGCATTTTCGAAAGCCAAATTTTTGGTAAGTATCAATCACTAACAATACATGTACCTGCAACAATGTAATGATGCTTCAACTTACATGGATTTCAGCGAGGCATTTGCATGTCTTCAAGCCCAAAACTCAAATCATATGAGCTCAGGCTGTAAAACGTTAGAGAACCCAGTCAATACTAAGATACCCTTATCAATATGTTGGGATCCCTGGGGTACTGACAACAGCAACAACGTTACACAAACTTTATTTATTATCTAAATATAAAATTCATAAATAACTCATAAGGAAAATACAAAAGGAATGAAAATTTATTAAAGGCTTGTAATCCTAATACAGAACAGCTTTGAAATATGCTAACTAGCACAACCACTAGTGGATGTATACTGTGTTTCATAAGTAGTCTACAACATTTGCATCGTTGTTGTATCAGATCTACAATCACTCGCTTTTGGTTTGTGATTGTAAATCAGTGATACAATACGGACGTCAATGTTGAAAACATTACAAACTAGATAATCTACTACTGTGATTAGACGCTCAAATCCAAGCTTTCGCCTATCAACGGCATCATCATCATCATGATCATCCCTGATGATGCTGTTGATCGCGAAAGCTTGGATTTTAGCGTCTAATCACAGTAGTTAGGCCTCATTCAAAAATGTTTATACTACAAACTAGATTCTTATGTTATATTTTTAGACTAAGCTTAACATGAGGGAGAATCAGATTGCTGCCCTTCCTCTTGGTAAGAAACTCACATTTTCTACTTTGTAGATGGTCAGCTCATCCCTGGGGAGGGGGGAGTACTCACGTCAATTTAGGATTGGCATGTGCGTGCCACAAAGATTCTTAAACTCTGACCCTATTTGAAGTGCCAGGTTGATCAAATTTTTAAATTTCCTTTTTTTTCAGTTTTCAAAAGGAAAAAATTTATTTAGTAACCTGTCCAAACTGCTTTTCAATCCGATCAAGGGAAAACGTTTTTTTTTTTTCGTCCATACTTTTCGCATTTGCACGACCACCATTAAATTCCAAAAGATAGCCCGTGAAAGTGATGTCAGAGACTCAAAAATTCCTCTCTTTGGAGTGGTTGTTGTTTTGCAGGGAATGGCAAAGAAATGTATCAAAATGTCAAATGTATTTGCAGAAGCATTGTTTTCACTCGTTAAACCTATTGTTTTGTGCTGCTATTGTTACCGTTGTCATTGTGAGTGATTGATTCTCACTGATGCTGCCCTTCCTGATTGAGAAATTCTGTTGGTAATTATTTTAATTTCATTAATTTTCAGATTTTGGTAGCTGGGTGAGTCTGGTTGAGCTAAACTTAGGAACTAATCAGCTGGCAAGACTTTCAGGTATGTTATTGATACATGTAGTTTTCTTGATCAAAACGTTTATTTTTGTTATGGGACTAATTTTTGCCAAAATGATGTTATGGTATTTTGAAACATAGAGCGCAGTTATAAAAGGAAAGGATACACCCACTTTCCAGCACTTTCCTGGCTTGAATCTCAAACAGTCATGTCAGACAATGAACATTGACTAAAAGTGATTGTTCAACAATGACTGGGCATTTGTTTGATGCTATTAGTGTATCATTAACTGATAATGAGTGGTGGTATTGATCCTATTGTGAGCCACCATATTCAAACATGAAACAATAATTCACATTATTCATAGATGTGTTACAAGTAAGCATGTTGCTTACAACAAACTTACAACAGAGTTGTACTGCCTAAATTTACCCCTAGAACATGAAGAGTATTTACTGTATTTAAATAAATAAATAAATAAATAGTATTGCTATGCTTGATTTTGGGTTGTTTTCCTTGTTGCAGAGGATATCCAGTGGCTTACAAACCTTGAAGTTTTGATTCTTAGCAACAATTTACTTAGAGTAAGTACTAAATGTTGATTAATCTGACTTTTGATGTTAGGAATGCAGACAGACACTATGCACCTCAATTATGTCTCAATTTATTTAACATTGTACCTCCTGTAAACAACTTATAAAATAAAGAAGGTTGAAGATGTACAATTATTTCACCAGTCCACTACGCAGGGCAGGAGGTGGGTTGTTGGGGTAAGAAAATAATTATGTCCCACTTTGGGTGGCTCCCATGTCTCTTTTAATAACGGTATTGTTCCAAATGCCTGGAGTGGCAGCATAGTTGAAAGTTGCTATTTTTTTTCATTTTATTGATTGTGCTGTTAAAAGTTAAGATGTGGCCTGAATCTTAAGTCCTGAGGTGGGATAATTGGTTAAGATTCCTTTAACATTCCCTTTCTAACATTGTAGAGACTTCCGCGTGGTTTGGGAGAATTGAAGAAACTCAGAGTGTTAGATCTGGAGGAAAACAGGCTGGAATTGCTGCCTAGTGAAATTGGTATGAGTGTCTGCGGTGATTGTATATTTTTGAAAGTTCTTTTACATAATTATATGATCCAAATGTTTTATTAAATGTTGTTTTACGATGTAATAGATGTATAAAAAAAAATTGGATATTATAATTTTTTTTCAGCATTTCTGAGGAATCTAGAGCGACTGGTTTTGCAGTCAAACAACCTGACAACTCTTCCAAAATCAATAGGGTAAGTCCTAGCATAAAGCGTCCTAAAGTGTGTCCATTTGAGTAATACTTTCTTTTAGTTTTGGTTATCATGCTACATACAAAGTGGATCTAATGTTGCTGTATCTTGTGTTGTTCAGCTGGTGGCTGAACTTTAGAGCTTGTCGATGAAAGTAAAGGGTGACTATTCTCGCAAATTAATAAAAGCTATCGAGATATTGTAATGCTGCTTATTATGCTACACAAGGTCAAGCCTGCAAATAATTTTCTTTTCTAAGCAAGTCATTTGTGAGTCCAGGGACGATATTGACCTGACAGGAAGTCAGTCTGTTTGGACAATTTTGTTCCACATGATTTATCTTTATTGAATAGTGCCTGGTGCTCAAAGCTACATGTAACCATGGAAAGTTTTCCATGTTTCACAGAGAGAAATGATTTTCTGTTTGAATTTAATTGTAGCAGAATTACCCAGTCCATCTGTCAGGCCAGGTTAAGCTTTCACTGGTCAAAATGCCAAATCTACTGCATGTTTATCTGATGGCAGGCTGTTATTTGCAGCCTTGCAACTTATGAGTCTGTGTATGACTATTCAGGCAAATGAGAGCTGTTGAGCAGAGCTTCCTTGTTCTATTGTTTATTGTGTTACTTACAAGTTGGTTAGAACTTTGTGGATGAAATCCTAAAGTATGATCATTCATTTTGAACGTTACAAGGGAAGCAGTACTTTCCAGTGATGAAATAGGCATATCATTATTTTGTATTTTTGGGTTGTTAAGATTAAAAAAAAGTTGGAGTAATACTTTCTTTGAAATTTGTCTCCATCTTGCTGTGTTTGAAAACAGTGTGCAACTGACATTATGGCGACCTGTTCTCTTTTTCAGCTACTTAACCAATGTTCAATATTTGAGTGTAGGTGAAAATGAACTCACTGAACTTCCAAATGAAATAGGTATGAAACATAATTAACACTGAAGAGCGACTAAATTATACTAACAATAAATACTAACAGAGTTTCAAGCATAAAGACCCTCATCAGTTTCAGATTTATCAGCCTTTCTTATGCCACGAACAGGATGTCTTACGTTTTTTAACTTTACCCAACTTCTGCATAATGGACACCTTGCTACAATATATTATGGCTCCCATATATTATGGTCTGTAGCAGTTGAAATCCTGCCCGCAGTTGCTCAAAAGGTGGCCAGAACTATCCACTGAATAAATCTATGCAGTAGTTATCACGATTGGTTTTGTAGGGGGAGGGGAAAAATATCAAGCTAAACTGGAAGGACTGTAATAGTTAATAATCAGTAGTTAATAGTTAATAGTTGGATGTTTAAAAGGAGGATATTAATATCCATTGGATAAATCTATATCCAGTGTTAATTACAATTGGTTTTGTAGGGGGAGGGGGGAAATATGAAGCTAAACTGGAAGATTGTAGCAGTTGAGATCCAGTCCCTGGTTGTTCAAAAGACAGATATTACTATCCACTAAATATCTATCCAGTGTATGTTACAATTGGTTTTGTAGTGGGGGGGGGGGGGGGGGGGGGGGGGGGGGGAGGGGGAAGTATGACGCTAAACTGGAATTTCCAGAGTTGCTTGGGGATTTAAACCAAAAAGAGCTTCCTTGGAGGATGTACGGACATTTTCTGCAACAACACATTGTTTATCCATCGAGTAGCGATGTATCCGAATTTCTAAAAATGTATCCCTGCTTTAGCAAACTTGGAATCCATATTGCAGTTGCAAAAATATCCCTAACAGCGGGAGTTAAATATAAAGCACTTATTCTTGCAGGTAAAATGGAATCTTTAGAGCAGCTGTACCTCAATGACAATGACAGTCTTCAGATGCTGCCTTATGAGCTTGCTCTTTGCAGTTCACTGCAGATTATGAGTATTGAGAACTGCCCTCTCAGTAGTTTTCCTGTCGAAGTTGTAAATGGTGGGCCCTCACTTGTCATTCAGGTATTAATGAACCCTAGATTGTCTGTTTACAATCCGACGTGCCTTACCTTGAGCTCACAACAAACTTCCTTACAAGTTTCCACGATATCACCAGCTAATTGTTATCATCATTTTCGTAACTGCGGATACGTGTGAAGCAATAAAGTGAATAAAATCTCTGTATTTTGTAACTAACTTTGCACTCCTGTGATAAAGATCAAGCTTCAAGATTACGTTTGACCGTGCTCAACTTTGCGAGGAGGTGTTCTCGTCAATTGAATTCGCGCTCTCAGATAATTTGTTGTTTTTTTTTGTTAGCTGTTCACGGTAAAGTAAGGCACGTCGCACTGTTATATTATTCTCTTTACTTTTCTAATAAATTATTATTATTACTTCTCCTGAGCGCACTGATCCCTATATGAGATGTTTTGAGAAATGCTTGTAATAAAAAAATAACAGTGAAACGAACAAAAGGTTTGTAAGACCCAGCAAGGTGTTAGTCATAAATTAAAACATAGCGAGGATCTTCCATTTAGTTTAAGGTAAGGCTAAGTTTGCAATAAAAAGTAAAATAGGAATCAATATTCTTTCAGATACAATAAAGACTCGGACTTGAAAATGAAATTTTGTGAATCATTAATTATTCTAAAATCATTCTAAAAGATTCCTTTCTCTAATGAATTGTACATGTTATTTTATTGCAGTACCTAAGAATTCAGGGTCCATACAGAGGAATGATGGCTCAGGCAGGAATGGTTCCATCATCTGATGTATGAGATACAGTGCTATCAAAACGATTGACGTCGCTGCTTGGATTTGTTGGTCACAATCAGCAGCCAGGGGCCAGATCTGTGAAGCCCTCCCACTTTAACCCTATTTAGCCTGTGGGGAGGCGGGGGGGCACAAAGTTCCAGCGCTGAATTTTAACATTCATGACTTTTTTAATATTAAAGCAAACGTCATCAAAGTTCGTGACTTTTCTTAAAAATTTATCTGGTAACAATTTGGTATGACAGTTCGCTGTTCACATGACTTGATGTTTTCATGGCAACAAGATTTTGACAGCCATGTTTTTCGAAATTTGAATTTTTTTACCTTTTTGTGAAAAAAAAATAGTTTGTCGTACCTTTTACATTTTTATGCCTTTTTAGCATTACATTATTGGTTTTGAATACTTTTTAGTCGATCAATTTGGACGGTTTTCTGAGGTTTTGGAGAAATCCAGAAATCCAATATGGCGGCTGTTAGAACTCATGACGTAATTCCCATGTTACATGACGTCATCGTCCCATTTTGCGGACCGCAAATGAAGCAGTTTTGGACGTACCGTATTTTCTCAATTAAACGCCCCCGGCGTTTATTTCAAACTTGGCCTTGTGGACCCGGCGTTTCTTTGAATCGGCAGTTTTTTCTCGCCCGCCATTTTTTTAAAAAGGGTTATTATTCGTTTTTCTTGGCAGCCGTGTACCTTGCCCTTAAATCTTAAGTTTATTATACCACAAATAAACGTTTGAGGGGCTTACTTACAACTTCCTCTATTATACCCGGCGTTTATTCGGGGCCCGGCGTTTAATCGAGAAAATACGGTACCATATCACGTTGCATTGTCATAGCTTTAATGCTCTTGAAGTAACATGGGGGTACAATGTTCCCCCACCCCCCAGGCTCAGGAACTGGCCAAGTAGGGTTAAGATGTGTCCTAGGAATACAAAAGCTTTTTGATAACAAACAATACTTAGGATTCTTCTAAACTTAAGAGTTTTTTACGGATCTGGCCTCAGGGCTTCCTTTATTTTAGGCCTGAAACATACTGTTTTCAGTTGATGCTACTAGGCACCTCAAGAGGAATACCCAGTTTGTAGATTTTTTCATTGAAGATGAACCATTTACATGTAATTAGCTCATCATAGTATACAGTTGATGCTTATAGTCCAATCAAGGGTATAGAGTTTTGGTATCATTGGTACGTGAAGCATCGTCTGATGATAATTTGCGGCTTTCTGGAGCCATGGTATGCAAACCTGCTTTTTTCACTTCTCTTGATGGTCTATATACAGCATTGCTTGTTCAAGCCATGCTTCTTGTTTGGATTGCTACAAAAGTTCTGTCTCTTAGAAAAATGCGTTATCCATGACTCTTCAACTTTTTAAGTCTTGATGCTAGTGGTGGGCTTGGTGGGAATATGTCCTAACTGTCGATTTTGGCAAAAATGGGGGGAAATGCTCCAAACTCGTTTATTTGCGTGTGCTGTCGATTTTGAGCTGTATTTTGTTTCTTTGCCTACCGGCCATTTGTCGTTTGCCATTTGCTCAACGTGTTTTAATGGCGGAAAGTCTCGGCTACGAACTTACACATGGCAAACCACTTGATCTATGACATCAAAAGATAAATTTACTCTTCAGGCAACAATTAAATATAGATAAATAAAATCTGCAATGCATGCTAAAACTGGGTAAGTTTGATGCTTTTCTCCCATTTTTTGCCAAAATAGCTAGTATGTTTTTCCATGAAAAGTGGCATACGACAAAAGCTCGATAAGATGCAAAACTATTTTGTATCTTATCCTCCAGATGTGACCTCACATGAACAGTTCTCCAAGTGTCATAAACAGGATGCCAAGTGTCGCATCGAATGTGAAGCTTAAAATCAGTGTTAGCTTACGGACTCAATGAATCAAAGTGAGTCTAATTTGTGTTAGTAGAACTTGGACAAGCCAATCACTTCTAACACCATGGAAAGACGATATTCAAATGTGGTACATTAATGACTGATCTTGCTTACTGTGCTTAATATATTGATCTATATTGGTTTAGGCCTAAGCTTTGAGCTTTCATAAACGATATCTAAGCTTTTGCCAAGTTTCTAAAAGCACAATTTCCTTGTTACTTATTCATTTTTTTTAAGAATTTGCAATGGTTGATTACCATTTTCACCAGGATTCTAGTAATTCTGGATTAATTGTAAGTGGTAAGGTTTATTTTTTGGTGGTAAATGATGTTTCGAAACTGACTATGGGTCTCCCAAAATTATAGCCGTCTAAAAGTTGCGCTGTGAGTCTCAGAAGTGTCAGTCTCGCATTTTTATAAGGCGAAAGTCTCAAAACGTTTGGGCTTGTATAGGAAAAGGCTGTTCTTGTCGTCTCGCAGTCTCAAAGTTACCATTCACTACCACTAACTTAACAAAACTGGACCACTTCCTTTAGGTTTCCGTTTATAGAAATATGTTTTATGGCTTGTTAAAGTGATACTGAAATACTTGACATTGCCCCTCTGAAGAGAAATTAGCAGTTAAGAGCTTTATCTGCATGACGGGAAAATAAGCAAACGTAAACTGTTGCTAAAAGTCTCCAATCATTATTTTTTTATAAATGAGACACTGAAATTTTGTTAACTGTACATTGATCCATAGAGTGTCCGTTCAATATTGTGTATGGAATTTATAGCGTTATGTTAGATAGATATATAGTAGAAGAGGGGTTATGATCTTGACTTTGACTTAAGTTTTGTATTCTAGTTATTTGTCATGTTGAGTTTATTTGATCTTGGGATTTGGGAAGGTATTTTTGCCTTATTTCACCCAGTAAATCCTAAAGTAAAAAACTCTACTGTTAATAATTATACTTTTTTACATTGTTTTATGGTGTATTTGACGCAGAAATAACTTAAAGGCAACTACTGTAAACTTTGCGGCACCAGCGTTTTTAGCTTAAAATTGCCCTATTTTGCACTTTGGAAAAGTTGAAGTAGGTTATCAGCAATATTTGCTCAAACGTGTTTTATTTACTATAATGATAATAGCAGTTGTAAGTGCTTCTGTTGTATGTAACATCCAAAAACAAGAAAGGTTTTACACAATGATTATTATAGCGGTTTTCAATTGAGTAGCAAAAGTTATTTTGCAATTGCTTTGTTTTTTGTGAGTGGCGAAAAAAACATTCTCGCCACTTTGTTATCCAATCAGAAGTAAAACCAAATTCAATCATGACTTGCTTGCATGCGTTTTCCTCCGCTTGGCAGCAGCTAAATGTATTTGCCTCGAGCTCTTATTGGTTCATTGGATTGCCTACCTCTGTTGCAATTGGCCGGATTATTGCTTTGGTTTCGGTTTTACGACACTTATATGAAAACTGCTCTCAGCTATTGCAAACTTCTTATGCATAACCATTCACTATTTTTTAACTTGTTGCTCTCACTTCTCAAGTCTTTTTTTTTTGGGCATCACAGAAATCGGTTGTTTTTGTTGTTAGTTGTCTGTTTGTTTGTGAAAACTTACAAAAAATCCCTGAATAAAGCTACCTTTGAAGTGGTGGTGAATCAATGGTATTTCAAAAAAATAAAAATAAGGGTCTCGCAAAATTGAAGGTAAATTTAAACGGTCTCCAGTTTGGATTTTTTTTTAGTAGTTCTCAGAGTCGGTTTTTTGGCAAAACCGTCTTGGGTCTTGGAGTCTTGGTCCCTGTCTTGCATGTTAAAATGTAAAAAATGTCTTGGGCTTGCAGAGTAAGATGTAGATGTCTCCAATATCATTTGTAACCCTTTTAAGGTAGTTTTCACAGTTTCTTAAATCGCTCAATTTAGGTACGCTTAACATTAGTTGCCTTAAGGTATCTGCCTTTACTGTGTTGAATAATAATTTTTGATTAAAGTGGTATGCTGTGGAACCTCTAATTTGGGACACCTCTCTTCATGTGGACATTTCTCCTGGTCCCGGCCGGCAAAACGCTCATATAATCTTTGTAATTATCACCTCTATTAAAGGGACACCTCCATTAAGGGGACCCTTCTCTACTGGTCCCGTCTGGGAAAACGCTCATATAACCTTTGTAATTTTCACCTCTATTAAAGGGACACCTCTATTAAGGGGACACTTCTCTGGGTCCCGTCTGGGAAAACGCTCATATAATCTTTGTAATTATCACCTCTATTAAGGGCACACTTCTCCTGGTCCCGATGGTGTCCCCGTAACAGTTTCCACTGTATTTCAGCATCGACATTAAGAATGGAAAGTGCAGTTTCTGCTTTGTAGGAGTGACTTTTAACTAAGAAACTTGAGATCCTTTTTACCTTGTACAATGTAAATTTGTTTAATGATTGTCAATAGTGAAACTTTCTTAGATCAGTTTAAAGAAAGAGTGTTCACTCTTTAATTTTGCATAACTGTTTACTGTACTGTTAGTCACATGCCAAATATAATTCCAG
Source organism: Dendrophyllia cribrosa (assembly GCA_024195265.1). Classification (NCBI taxonomy): domain Eukaryota; kingdom Metazoa; phylum Cnidaria; class Anthozoa; order Scleractinia; family Dendrophylliidae; genus Dendrophyllia; species Dendrophyllia cribrosa. The sequence goes on along the minus strand of JAJLRJ010000002.1, from coordinate 17,696,283 downwards.
GACAAGGAAGTCCTTACAGACAGAAATATTTTGTTACAGTAACAGGAATGCTGCACTAATTAATTAACCCTTACCTTTCAAAAAGTTTTAGTTTTTTTTACAATTAGGCCATCTCAATACATTAACCCTTTAACACCCAAATGCAAAATTCAAACTTCAAGAAAAGTCCAAAATTTAATTTTTCAAAAAATGGAAAAACAAATGGTTTAATTGACTCCATGAGTGAAACACTGTCCAACAAGAAAGAACATCAATCCCATGTCTTCCATAACAACTTTACTGCCTTTATTTAGTATGGTCTATTTTAAATCTGAAATGTTTGTGAGCGTCATTAATAGAATCTCTCAACATTTGGTACAGGAAAGCGTGGCTTCAGCAGAAACAAAACTCGGAAAACCGCGCCTATTTTTATCCGTTTTCTCTTTGTGTAAGGGCAACGGGAAAGTTAAACATTTTATTTATTTCCACCCCAAAACACAAGGGAAGCAATGCCGTTCACGTTTTCAAGTGAGTATCGAAAGTAGTTTCGCCTTGGTTTGCATTGCTACGCTTCGTGGTTGGCTTAAAAATCTCGCGCCACTTTCTCGTCCAATTGTGATTGGTTCGCATGCACTTTCCCGCGCTTGGCGCCGGCTACGTGTATTTGCTTCGAGTTCTGATTGGTTCATTGGATGCGTCTGTTGCGATCGGCAAGAGTGATTTCTTTGATCATGGTTTTACGAAGCTAAAGTGGCACTCAGGCGATGTCTGCGAGAAAAATTGCCGAACTTTGTTTCTGAATTTAAGCCTTTCTTCAAAATCTTGTACATAATCTGTAAAACTGAACGAAACAGCTCTTTTCAGATTTAAATTTTATTCGCGCAAGTGAACAAAACAAAGCAAACGAATTTCCATTCCCACTTTATAAAACGAATTAAAGTGTTGCATTGACGTTAATGAAAATTTACTTCCTGGTAATGAAGGGCAAAAGGTGCGTCATCAGACGGGAAATCAGAGAATTAACTCTGTCGTTAATTTTTGGTGCTGAGAACATCCCATAAGATCGTTGGTTATGGTTGTTCTCAGTACTAACAATTTACCACATGGTTGATTTTCTGGCTCAACATTTATAAACCCTTCACATTCTTTTTACTATACTATGAATTACCTCATTATCACCCACGATCTGCTCTCGTGCGGCCTCGTAAATCAAACGGTAGAGCAGCAAAAGATGTCTCAACCAATCTGAAGTAGGAAAATTTGGTTTTACGCTGAGTTGATGAGGTAAATTGACCACTGAATCGACTTTAGAAACTGACCCTTTAATCAATCAAAAGTAGAACTAAAACTGATGTAAGTTGACGTGACTTGCTCACACGTTTTCCCATGCTTGGCGTCTGCTATATATGTATTTTCTTCAAGTTGTGATTGGTTCATTGGATTGTCTGTGGCCGGCAGCTAGTTATTATGCCCAGCAACTGCAAAGAAGATAACCGGCAAGCTTGAAAATGACTAAAGGAAAACAACCATGGGAGCTTATCTTGAGTTTATGACCGACTATTTTTCTTTATTTTCGAACTACTGCTTCTGTTTTGCTTTATAGAATTTTTTTTTCCACTAAAGTTGCATGTTTGGTGGCATTTGGCGACATAACATGGAAATAAGCTAAGTGTCAGTAAGAACAGCGGCTCTTTAATATTATTATAACGACAAATTCTCTGGTCCAAACCGTGTCCAGAAGCACATGTCCGGGTTTGACTGTACAGTCAACTATCTCAAAGCGGGCACCCCTGTAAGGCTGACACCATTCTAAGACGGACATTAGTGGCTGGTCGGTTTCGGCCGAATTTCACTTATTTTTCTGTACCTTAATTCACTATAAAGGCCCGTTTACACAGGCGATTTTTTGTGCAATTTTTGTCACACTTTTCGGTGCAATTTTCGCACGAAAGTTGCATCTTCAAATCGCGCGTGTAAACTAGCAGCGATTTCAGTTCGATTTGAGCGCGATTTGTCGCTCAATATCGCAGGTTTCGAACATGTTCGAAACCTGATGCAACTTGGCGGCGATTTTTGGGAAATCACAGCAAATGTCGCAACCGAATCGCAGAGAAAATCGCCGCTAGTTTACACTTGCGACAAAAGTTGCATTGGAGAGAGAGTTGACTGTATTTAACTCCTGGGAATCCTATCCATGGTGATGAAAAACACACAAAGATGATAATTTCACAAGTTGAATTAAGTATTTTTTAGTTTCTAGATCTCCTAGGAATTCTGATCAGTTTAGTCAGACTGACTAAAACAGTGCAAGTTCTAACACAACTTTAACATCCTTGTTTTAGTTTATAACCTCGGAATCCTACAGCTAATAGGTTGAAGACTGAACACACAAGAAGACGATCAGATCACAAGTTGAATTAATCTTTTTAGGTTTCTATCTCCGTGGAATCCTGATCTGTTGATGACTGAACACTCTTTGCTGTGCCTTTTTCTTGACCATCTGAAGTCGTTTCAGAGCTGACTGCATGGCCACATTCTGTGAAGATGATCCGCTGCTTGTAGATGGCTTGCCTGTTGCTGCCGATGATGACGACAAAGCTGTGTTTGCATTGAGAGCAGGGATGGCAAATGACTGATGTGCGGTTGGGGATGGACTAGGCTGAAATATTAAAGAACGTACAAATTTGACAATGAGATGAGTCAATTATGGAGACGTGTAGTGTAGTTCTAACTTTTGAGTCTTTTGATGAAATCCTATGTTGTGACCATTTAAATGAAACCTCTTCGAAAGTACTTTTGCATGGTAAAATTTGCTTTTCAATATTTTACAAATAAATTTGTGATTTTTCTTGAATTTTAATGTTTGGGATTATCGGGAGTGGAAGGGTTAAACTATGTACAAATGAATGAATTCCATAAATCAAAAGAAGTGCGGCAAAGGTAAACTCTCGGAAACTTTGAGTGTGATACGTTAATAATTTTTTTAAGAAATTAACCTTTAAAGTATTAAAAGTTTACAAAGAAATGTATGCCGGAGTGGCAATTCTATCTGTCTAACAAACAGTAGAGAAACAGAAAAACAATATTTATGTGCTCCCGAAACAAAACATAGGTGTCTAATTACAGCTATCCAGTTTCACAGCTGTAATTGATCACATTAATTTGTAACTGTACTCCAAATCATCACTAAACAAATAGGGAGAATCAGAATCAAAAGATTGTGTTATAGATCTATACAATTACTTATAAAAATATAATCATATCAACAACAAAATTCTTGATTATGATTAGTCATTCACATGCCTATTTCTTACATACAGTAGTTGGTGCAGGGTCATTAAAAATTACTGAACATACAGCTACCCAATTACAACTTTTTGTAAAATTTTGGATAACTGTGATTGGACACTACATTGCACGCATGGGTTCTTTTTGCCACATTTCTCTATTGGTTTTAAACTGACAGAAAATATCCCTGATGCTTTAGTAGAGTAAAGTTCATATGGATTTTTTTAACCGCAAATGTTATTTGATGCAATTAATTAGTTATTGGCTGAGTGTAGTACAATTCAGGAATAATCAAGGGGCACTTTCCATTCAGCCAAAATTTCCGATATTTCCAGTCGGAAGTCCAATGGAATGTTAGGACAATGTTTTAAGCTTATCCACTTTGATGGAATTTCCAGAATTACCAATGGAAGTTTTTGTGTTCCATTCATGATTTGTCTGGGGCCTAGTATCTCAGGCTACACACGAAAGCCTGACATGCCAGTGGAAACAGAATAGTGGTTTCCAAGTATTCTTACCCATTCCATTGGATCAGCGAAAATTCGAAAATCTGAACCAGAAATTTTGGCTGAATGGAGAGCTCCCATGGTCATAACTTCAAATCTTCCTTGCACTACATGCCCAGCGGACTCGAAATTACTTGCCCGATTACACCCTGAATTGTACTCCTCTCAATTCAATTCATTACTAACTATTACTAACAACAAACCACTTGCCTTTGAGTCACTAATGGATGGCCTTTTAAAGGAAGGCAATGGTGTGGGTCTGCTGGAAGATATGTGTGGTTTACTTGATGTTGCAGATTCTGGTAGTCGGGATTTGGGAGATGCACTGTTCGCCTGAAGAGATCACATAAACCTGATTATATTGTACAATACAATATAAAACCTGGATTGTAAGTCACAGCAAAACAATCCAGGCTTATGGTACACCATAACTGCAGTCACCTCAGATCAAATTACATATGAAGGGCTTGGTGCGAAAATGGCATACATTTGCAGTTTTGGCCAAAACATGGGATACAAAGCACCAAACGTGCCCATTGTTTTCATTTGCTGCAAATTTTGTGCATTTAACAATTGATCCGTGTTGCCAAAAGGCTTATTTCCTAAAAATTTCACCATCGTTTTTGTACTGCTCATTTGCTGTGGCTATAACCTGAGAAATTTAGCCTTCACACAACAAAAATTAAATCAGAGCAACGTTAAATACACAAACTCTGAACTACATGCAAAACTATGGGCAAGTCTGGAACTTTTTTTCCCATATTTTGACCTAAACTGCAATATATGCCCTTTTTGCAGCAAGCCCTTTATGTAAACTCTACCTCCCTAGGATTAAAACCTCCAAAATATGGACACTGACCCTTAGCTGGTGTCCTTATTGGCATTAAAATTTGAATGAGACAAGTGTGTTGAAAGCAATTCTGAAATTGCTTCCATTTTGCATAGCTTCGCTTTGTGATTGGCTAAAAATCGCACACCACTTTCTTATCCAATCAGAAGCAAAAGCAAATTTACGAGGTTCAGATTGGTTCTTTGGATTGTCTGCGACGGTTGTAATAATTTTGGGTCAGAGCGATTTCTTTGGTTTTGATTTTAAATACACAACTGAAAAAAAGAAGTTTTTTCAATTTGTTACTTATGTTTAAGTGGACTGACCTCTAGCTATCTCAATATAACCCAGTTAATATGACTGGTTATTCAAACTCCCAAGGAAGCGGAGCATGGTAAGGGAGATCCTGGATGACCAGCAAAGACAATGACTGAGGTAGAGACAAAGGAGGAGCTGGCCTGTCTAATGACAGACCCTGGTGTGTGGAGTGTCAGGCACCGTTCCCGACTTAAATATCATTATTTAGGTCAACAGAACTAACTACTAACTACTACTAACATGATGTAATGATGTAATAAGATTGCATACCATTTCTCTCATCCTTCTGACACACTGCACGCAGTACCAGACATGTCTTGGATCATTCACTTCACTGTCCATCACACGTGGCTCATGACATCGCTAACAAAAGAGAATATCAACACTTTTGTTTGTCATAAGGCTTGAGACCAACTTCTGAACTTACCTGTAGTAGCCTTGTGAAAAGTTAAATGTCAAACTGGCCAAAACAAACATGTGGTTCCAGGAAATACCCATAGTCCTTCAATGGAAGGTAATTGGAAATTCTGAGGGGGAGGGGGAGGGGGGGGGGGGGGGGGGGGGGGTCTCTAAAGCCAAATGTTTCAAAGGAAAGTATGAAGCTAAACTGGAATTTCCAGAGGGAGGGGAGGAGGGAGAATTTAAACCAAAAATACCCTTCTGTGGGGGAGGTATGGATATTATCTGGAACAACAAATTGACTGGCTACTTATACATGCATAAATTGTTTTCCATGTAATGTAACAACAGTTTTGAACAATGCATCGTATCAAATGAAACATAAAAGCCACGTCAAAGGTTTGTTTCATGGGAAAAAAATTTAAAGATTGTGGATAAAGTAATACATGTAGAAGTTAAAACCTTGGTGGAATAGACACTCAGCTTAAATTTGTCCAACTTGCAACAATATTTATAATCATCCATATTTCATTGTTTGATTTCTAACTAAGGCTGGGCTGGATTGTTTTGTTTTTCAGTAACCAAAGTTGGTTCAATTCCACAGTACAGGAAATCATATTTTAGGAAGATAAAATCTAAAAAAAATATTCAGATCCTCAAGAGGCTAACACCTTCTGTGCTTGAATTGTCTGAAATCAGTCACAATTTTTTCCTGGAACTGTGTCTGCTGAGTATGCCTTAACCAAATCTATTTTAGAATGAGACCCTTGAGCAATTAATATATATAAATTACTTTCAATTGGTCAGTGCTTTATTCATACATGTATAAATCATTTTTTTAGTTCTAGGGTCTGTCTGAACCCTTGTACTTCCACAATCAAACTTTGGGTCATTTAATCTCAAGTCTTGAGTTGGCAGATGAAATCCTATAGGCTCTAACTTGCTATCTCTCCTGTTGGTGATGTTGAGTTGAACAATCAAAGAGAACTATAACATATCACATTGGAATTTTAAAATTGTTTTACCTGGTGATAAAGGGAATGACACTCATGACACTCCACCAGTTGGTTCCCAGGAATTTTACTCTCTTCTCTAAAACGAAAACAAAACACAACATCCAGAACATAATGAAGAGCTGGGTGTATTACAAGTCTTTAAAGTAAATTTTGAATACATTTTTTCTTAGTGTTTGCCCAGATATGATTTTTTTGGTATATGGTCTTGAGTTCAATACTAAAACACATAACAGTATGCTTGTCTGTAAATGACTACTCAATGGTATTAAGGTACTAAGGTATCATTATTTTAACAAAGAAAGAGTGCCCATCTGAATCACTATGGGTTCGAATCCCATCAAGGCCTGATCTGACTCCTTTAGCTGCTGTACATGCGACAACTATGAAGATCACGATCTCTTTTATTCTTAAAAAAATAACATTGCTCTCCTGCCACACTTTCCACTACACCCCCATCCCTTCCTTAGCCCAGCTGTACTCTCAGCAGATTTTAACTCACTATTTTAAAATGGTTACTAAACAATCATATGGTACATGTGGCTTTGGTTACTTTTAGGGGTACCACGCTATATAGTGAAAAACAACTGTATTTTAGCACATGCTAAAATAGCGAATTTATAAATGTTGTCAAATTGCATCAGCAAATTACAAAGTAAAGTTTAAAAATGTAAAAATTCAAATTTTATAAGTTTTAAAAGAACGAAATGCCACTCAAAAATTGCTCAAACACAAAATATCACATTCCAGACATGTGCAGTTGCTCTTTACCACACTTTTTCTTTCAACCATGCAATTGCTGACTCAAGAGAAATTACTACATTTAGAAACTCAAAAATATTCATCATTCTCTCTCAAAATGACAATTTTATTTGCCATATGATCACAACATTAATTTGCTATTTTAGAGCACGCTAATAGACCTAATACAGTTGTTTTTCCCTATATAGTGCTGCACCCCTAAAAGTAACCAAAACCATACATGTAAACAGGGAAACATGAGCAGTCTATACTGTACAAAACTTACCTATAACAAATGCCACAAACAGAACCCAAGTCAATCATCAAGTCATCCACTACAGGTTGCAAAACACTCTGGGATTCCAAGTCACCTTCATCTAAAACATCTTCCACATCAAAATGCAGATTGGCTTTTTTTGCTGAGCTGTGATCCATGAAAGAGCTGGAACTCAGCTCAACAGTTTCTATTAAGCTAGAACCGATCTCCAGCGTTTCAACACTTGTTTCCTCAACTGCAATAGTTCTACCTTGCTCTGGTTTTCCTGAAATAACTTGCTTGGTATCTGTTTCATGTTTTTTCTCAGATAATTTAGCTTTAACTTCAGCTGTCAACACTATTGCACTTGGTCGTCTTTCAGGGTGTATCCCCAATTTTGTTTCCTTAGGTTTTTCCTGTGGAAAGGAAATCATCAATTTTCAGTGATTACCAGTGGATACAAATATTATTAGCTTCTTATTCACCTTGAATCAAGGGTAAGTCATGGAATGTATAACAGTCAGAAAAATTTCATAAGATTTTCACACTTACAGACTGTGCAAGAGATTCCCAAAGGCAAAATAAGTCGCAAGATTCTCACAAATAGTGGTTATAAAACGTTATACTGTCAATGTAGACTTCCCTATAAGGTCAACATTGGGGAAAACATTTGCTTCTCAGTAGATAGGACAAAAAAACGGTATGGATCATGAATTCAGCAAAAGTTAAGTGCAAGTACATTGACGACGTCTTTTTGGGAAGAAAGGCGGAAGTTATATAATGTTGTGGTTAGGGACGATGGTTCAACAATCCTGTGAGAAGCAGTCGCTATACTGCAGCTTGGACAGACGGCCAAAACCGAGAGCAGTTTGTAAACTAAAACAATCTCGTACCTTTGTAGTTTTCGTGGTAGGAACTTGTTGGTTGTGCTGTCTGATGACATCATCTCGGAGTGCACGAAGCTGGTCTAAAGAATCAGGATGTCGTGAGTGTAAAAGCTTCAAAGCCTTGATAAACACAGCATCTACTTCCACTGGGCCACTGGCGGTCGCCATCTTGGTTCTTTGTCATATGATCTTTGATGTGCCACAGGAAACCTAACCTAATCCCGAGTTTTGTCCTATTTGAATATGGCGGCTGCAAGTGAAGTTGGAATTTTAAATTCCGGCGAACAGCCACAGGAAAATTCGCTTTCTGCTGTTCAACTCTCTAAAGAACTCCAGAAACTTATGTTGAAGATCAAGGGAAGCTTTATCTCTGAAGAAGGGCGTGCAGTCGACTATAATGCGTTGAAGGAGAGCGACTTGTTCAGGGAATATGTGGAGAGAACTAAAGCCCTAAAAGCCGTGGATCTGGGAAGTTTGGAAAGAAAAGAGAAAATAGCTTTCTTTTTGAGTATCTTTTATGTTGGACTTCTGATGTTCCTCGCATGAACCCAAGTCTTTTAACTGGGCTGTCATCGTTTACCCTGTGGGATATACATGTATTATAAGGTCTTATAAGTGTGGTTATTCCCAACCAGAAGGCCTAGCTGTTCAAAGGCTATAGGGCGAAAAGAAAGGTCAGCTGTGCGTTGCTCAAAACTCCCTATGTGTAGGCTATTTAATACCAACAGAGATTCAATTTTCGTTAGTTTTGAAAGCTAAGCAATAAAATCTAAAGTCGACAAGAAATTTTGCACTGGCTTTCGGGCCAAAAACTTACTGCTACTTGAAAGAGATTAAATTTTAAAATCTGCTTTCAGGCCCGAAAAGTCTTCGGAAAATTTCAGAAACACACGCCAGGAGCGAAGTTCCCTCGGCTAGGTTCACTCGCTTGCAATCTCTCTTTTTTTTTCATGGCCTTTCTTTTTGCCCTATTTCCCAACCAGAAGGCCTGTTCTGGGCTAGAAGTGTCAAGGGGTGGAAAGAGTGGATGTTCCATTTTTTCTTCAAAGGGCACTGACGAAAATTTGAAGAGTCAGAACGCTGCCAGTTAAAACAAGGCAGGGCAACACTGAAGCTTAACTGGACATGAGGTTGGGAGACAGGATGTGTGTGTATGGGTGAGGGGAGGGGGGGATGGGGTGGGGGGAAGAGTTAGCCCGGGTACTAAACATAGGGTACCAGTTGGAAAACCAGAGACTGTAATGTGATTTAGTCTGCAATGGACACACTCACAACCTCTGCAGTTTTGACTGGCAACCATTAGTAACCATAGCCAGTTATTTTAATTATCCTTGTTAGTACTCATTAGCATCACATTAGCCAGCCATGTAGTATTTATGAACATTGCATTGAAATCAGGTGTCTCCATCTCCAATTTTCCAGTTTGGGAATGTACCATTTATGCACCCTGTCAATACTATTAACAGAGTATGAGTATTGCCGAAATCATTTTTTGTGCAACAAAATGTGTGATTTATGTGATATGATTCAAATTGAGGTTTTTCAGAAGCATATCATGTGACAAAGTTCTACCATCTAAAACAGTCTTAAACAAAAAAAAAGTATCAATAATGTTTTATTCTGAGTGGCTAAAAAAAATCTTAAATTCTTGTGCTTTCAGAGCCTTTCCACATGAATCTAAATTGTTCTGACTTCTTAGCAATAACAATGTAAGATATTTATAATTCCCTCACAATACATGGCTTGGCAGTTTGTAACAGTGGATTACCTAACTCAGTGCTTGAGATCAACAATTTCTGGAGGAGCACTTCATACAACATTGGCGGATATGCATTTTCTCTCGATGATATTGAACATGGAATTCTCCGAGGTACTGTGCTGTGATTGGTGGAAGGTGTTTAGGTGTTCTGAACTTTCCACTTCCCATATCTTTTACTCCTGGTTCCAACCCCTTCCTTGGTGGGTCCTACCCCGGGGGGGGGGGTTTGGGGGGGACTCCCATATAAAATTGACGGGGTGATTGTGGGAAATTTTGAAAGGAACCCCTGAAAGGTACCAGAGACCTGTTTTGTGGGTGTGGCTCACATTCAATTTTACCCCTAAGGGTACCAATCCTTACAGACCTTACAAAAACATTCTTCCTGATAGTGGTCATTTTCGATTAAAACCATGAACGTTAACCTCTCAAAGGAACAACAATCACCTAGCTCCTTCCCCCATCGCTTTTATATGGGAGACCCCCCTGGGTCTTAACCTCTGTGCTTGTAAAATATTATGCTACTTTTCTCCTATTTTTTCCAAAGTCCCTCTCTTTTCCAACCTTCTTTTCTTCTGGATTCTTGCCCTTTACATTAGTTGCGGCATTAATTAATAGCAGGTTCCTGCTTCTAAAGTGTTTTTAGATCTTGCTTAGGAACTCAATACTTGGATAATAATAAACTGTTGTATACACTTGTTGTCTTAATCAAACAAATGTTTGTTATTGTCACACTACGATGTTTTCATGATGATTATAATATATATTTATCTTGTTTAGGTAACAGATCACATCCTGCCGATGGAAAGCCATTATTTGTTGAAGGTGACCCTCGACTTCAGTTTACTGTTTCAGATGTTGATCCCAGGATCCACTTTGCTTTAGTGTGTGGAGCAAAGGTACCTGTTCCAGTCAGATCTTTTACTTATTATATTTAGATTTTGCTTTCGTATAAGTTTACCTGTTATCTCTAGTTTCTTACATATTTATCTTCCTCCCTCCCCCCCCCCCCCCAAAAAAAACAGTTATCAAGAATTATTGCCTAAAAAATACAGCACAAAGTTACATAATTTCAGATTTTTATAGATCTCAGTTTAAAATATTATTATTATTATTATTATTATTATTGGGATGTGTATCTCAGTTCAAATTATATATTTAGCCATGTACAATGTAACATCTCATTGAGTAAACACTTAACAGACTCTTCCTTGAATTGCTCAAAATTTAATGCATACAAATTTTTTAATATGCAGTTTTGTTTATTAATTTTACCACATTGCAGTCTTGTCCTGCAATCAATGTGTTTACAGCAGAGAATTTGGACCGTGGTCTTAAAGCAGCAGCAAAGAGCTTTTGCTCCCAAGAAGTGTGTGTTAACAATACCGAGGTATATAGTTAAGAATTTTTTTGATTAAAATCTTGAGGGATTGGACCCTGTGAATACCTCTGTCACTGGTTCTTGGTTCTTGCAGCGCCTTTTAATAGGGCCATAAATTAAGCTTTAGCAAAACTTTACTTGTTTACTATACTGTATGTGTACTGTTTACACCCCAGATATTTTGACCTTAAGGTGGCTGAACACAGTTTCACTGTACCTATGCGTCATTCACTGTCATTTTAAAACCACTAACGTCTGGGCGCCCAAAATTGGGGAGGCATACGATTAAGCAACAAGCTATATATTTTGATATTTTTGTTGAGCTTTTAGGGTGTTGCCATGGCAACACGGTGGATTGAAAATCAGCCTGCAATATTTGGTTTCTTTTATTTTCAGAAAATCTAGTCATTAGATTTTGTCCATCATTTGTCTCCAGTAAACTCGTAAAAATATCCGCATGTTAACACTGGTCTCATGTAATTTTGACAGAGGGATCTTCCGTAATTTGTGGTTTAATATGTTTGCGTTTTGTAAAAATCTCCTCTGTTAGATTTCAAATTTTTGATGGCAGGTGAGTTCGGCATATTCGGAACTATTATTGTGCCAAATTTCGTGAAATTCTAATGAATAGTTTCGTAGAAATCAGCACGTTTCCGAGGAAATTCGCTAAAACATCCAGTCACAATTTTTTGGTCAACTGCGCATGCGTTGCATTTGACTGGGTTCTCGATCCAAAGACAAAAACGACCAAAAAGGCAGTGTATTTCTTCAATGGTTCTATATATTATCTATTGATTGAACAAACATTTTTACTAACGAAAAATTGTTTGATTTTAAGACGAAAAACAACACTTTCGCGATCCACGCTGAGCAAAATAAAATGATCGCTGAACAGGCGCCACGTTTGTTTTTCTCAAAACTCTGCGCGCGCTGACTCACGTAAGCAGCTCAAATTGAAGAGCGCGCGCAAACTGTGTTCAGCCACCTTAAGGCTGGGTAGAATTCATTAGGGAACTTTAGATTTGAGTATGAGTACAAGATTGAGTATAAGTATGACTTATGAATTTAAAGACAGCCACATCCCCAGAGCTGTCGGATCTTCCTGTTGCTGAACAGAAGATAAGAAGACTCTAGGTTTATAGAATTGGTGTGATAAATGGTTATGTAGAGCATGTGAACTTGGTTTAAAAGGTCGTACTCATACTCAATCTCATACTCATAGTCCGATCTAAAGTTCACTAATGACTTCAAAGGCTATGCTTTTAAATAACCAAAGGGTATGTAACAAAAATTCACCAAAGTGGAGATGATTAGTGGTGGATGTTTGCAGTCAGTCACTAAGTGGTGAGTGAAATATCTTCCACTCTTCACCAACACTGAGATGAATATTTATTGTTTTATTGATATATGTTGTGGTTCAAATTTTTCTTTGGTTTAAAAATTTTCAAACCAGTTTAGTTTTTATTTTCCTTTGTCTCAGATTCATTATCATATTCTGAGACAAAGGAAAACAAAAATCAAACTGGTTTGAAAATTTTTAAACCAAAGAAAAAATTGAACCACAACATATATATGTTGTGGTCCAAATTTTTCTTTAGTTTGAAAATTTTAAACCAGTTCAATTTTTATTTTCCTTTGTCTCAGATTATGATAATGAATCTGAGACAAAGGAAAATAAAAATTAAACTGGTTTGAAAATTTTCAAACCAATAAAAAATTTGAACCACAACATATACAACCCTATAGTGAATAGGCAGCCAAGATTACTATAGTCACTTTATTTCTGACAAATGGGGATTAAACTTGGTGAGAAATCTGTCTAACAGTGCCTGGAGGTAAATAGGAAATATTATCACTTCTTCTGTCCGTCTGTCAGTAAGTCCCTCAGTCCTTCCTTCCATCTATCGGCTATGAACAGTTTACTAATAATTTATCTTTAATATTTGTATGTGTGTTTTAATAATGTGGAAGGAAGACTGCTTTTTAATTGTTTATTGCAATGATAATTGATTGGTATTCATATTTTTTCCCAAGGTTATCTTGTCAAAGATATTTCTTTGGTACAAAACTGATTTTGGATCAACAGACAAAGAACGGTTAAGGTATGTTAATCCATCTTTAAACCCCTTTTATCAGCTTTGAACAGCAGTACTGGTATGTTTATTGATGATGGTTCTGATCATGGATAGTAGGAGCTATCCATGTTCTGATTGTGCAATGTTCTTGTTGAGAGTGTAATGCATTCCCAGTTTAAGCATTAATCACTTATATATATATATATGCTATTTTTTTATCTGACCATTTTTAGATGGATTTCTCAACATCTTGCAGTAACGGAACAGGAAACATTGAACAGTTTGCTAGAAGCACCTAATGGTGATAGTTTGATCAAAATTAGTTACAGTGAATATAATTGGAATCTTAATGGTTCAAAGTTGTAAATATAAATTATTGTTTTGTTGGAAAAAAAACATATTTAGAAGGAGAAATTTTAATTGTCAGGTATGTGTATCAAACTTTATTATACATTGCCTAGAAATTTCAAAACTAAATGTTTTTTCAGTTAAGGTAGGAAAATGTTAATTTAATATCTGAGCAATGTTTTTAATGGACAACAATTAAAAATAGTTAAGTATACATGGCTGTAACAGGCTCATAAATCATGGGTTAACAGGGTGATGCTATATCCATATGCCATAAGTGTATCAATATTGTGTTAATTATTCTATTGTCTTTTGTGTTTTGTAATTCATGCCTCAAAATATACAAAATATCTTATGTTTTTAAAGGAAATAAGAAAAGAGAATGAAAAAAGCTGTGGATACATGAGCCATAAGACAATGTCTTGGGTTCTGCCAATACATTTCTGACTAGCATTACTGCAGCTGATAACTTAAAAAAACTATGAAAGAAAGGTTTTGAATGACTTTATAGCCTTTGTAGCAGGCATTGGGGAGAGGGGAACTGTCGAGAGAGGGAAAGGACGCCTGCAATAACCCCCCTCCCCATTTGGTCATTTCTGTGGACACTGGTGGCCACTAAATTCCGATTGGCTAATTGGCACTAGGTGGTTATCATAGTAAATTCCCATGTGAAGTCAGCCATGGGTAAAGAGCGCATCAGTTAATTCTGATTGGTTAATGTACTGACACTGTGACATACCGGTAATTCCATTTCCAGGAAATCGATGGGCATAATACAATTAGCCCCATTCTTATAGCAGGCATTCCTTCCCTTCTTCTCCTTCTCTATTTCCTGCCCCCTCTCTGTTTACGCTTGCCACCCAGGCTAATTACTTTATGAATGAAACACCTCAACTAATTTTGTGTGTTCCCACATAGCTATGGTAAATCGTTTTCAACCAATCAGAGCATTTAATATCTTGTTATTTAATGTATTTGCATGCAACTATTTGACACTCTTTAAGGATAATAATAGTGTCCACATTCATTCCTTTATTGCTTTCATCAAGACACAGGCCTTTTGTTTAATATTAAAAAATAAGTGTCCCTGAGGTATGTCGCCAATAAAGAATAAATATTAAAGGAAAAAGTGGATTGAATTTGAGCAAAACGTGCTTATCTGTAAGACGCTATGATAAAAGTCAGATGATCAAGGATTAGTATGTGAGCTGGTGCCTTATACCTTCGGATCTTACTTCGCAAATAATTTACAAATATTGTTAATAAACATGCTTCTGAATCACAGGACTTCACGTAAAGATTTGAGTCATTTTCTCCTAACTAGAAATAAATGGACCAATTCTAGGAATGGAAGGTCTGGATGCAATTCTCTGTACATGGTTTTCATTTTGCTGTTTATCTTCTGTTAAGTTCTGCACACTTTGAACAGGCGAGATGTCCTTTCTGTTTCTAAGGTGTGTTTCTACACTACTTGTAGAGTAGTTAGACGGGGTAATGCATGCTTGGAAGTTGCTCTTTTTGGGGAAGACTACTTGAGGCTCTCTCTTCATTAAAATCTCGGTGATTATTTGGCTTCCAAGGCCGATGCCAGATACACACGGTACAGGGCTTAGCACAGGACTTATTTCAACACTCTTGTCTGGAGAAAACCCCGGGGACTCGTCAAATTCACTTGGTGTCTGGTTGTGGAAGCGATTGAGTGGCTTGGGGTTTGTTATTCGTAGAAATTCTTTCTCTCCAAAGGTCGGTTTTCTTGGAACTCTCCGCTATTGTAAACATAAGCAAGAAATGATGATATCAAATATTCCAATATTAAAACATCTGTACATGATATAATAAATGCACACTTAATTTGAATCATGAATGCCTTCCCTCATGTTTGATTTATGCCACAAAAACAGTCAACTTTGTTTAAAACACCTTCTGAAAGATCTTCACTTTGTTTTTTCTTTTGCCGCTGAAAGCTTTTAGGCGTTGTATTTTTACACAGGAATTTTTCGATTTGAAACTGAAGTTCGAGAATAATAGGTAACCATAAAAATAATGACAGAAGAGAGTTATGAAAGGATGAGGTTACTTACAGAAATGTTAGAACTGCTTCTGTAATACGGTAAAGTGGGCCTCATGCAAACTCCTAAAAGTCTCGCCTATCAAACAAAGTCAAATAGAAACAACTATGGTTAGAAATTGGAGGTCTTATTGCAGCGAAACAGCTTGACGACACCAGTTGAACGTACCTTCATTTTATTTGCTCGCCCATCTTTTGGCACAATGCGCGGTGAATCAGTGGAACTGTTTTGCACTTTTAGTTGAACTTTTTTCAGTTTACCTTCGCTGCTTTCAGTTTTAGTAGTATCCTTAGCATTGCCTTCACTATCTACGCCAGGAACGGTTTTTGCTTGTTGATACGGTAGGGTATTTTGAAATTTTAGAGTTGTAACCGAATTTATTTCCTTTCGGTCGACTTTTTTCTCCGCCGCTGCTGACGCCATGTTTGTTTGTGTGTTTCCTTTTTCACTTTGAGTCGCTGCATTGTACGTTTTAACACCGGCCTCTTTCGATTCTTTTTTTTCAGACCTTCTTGGGCAAGGTCCAACTTTCAAATAGCCGGAATCGCAGGAGTTTCTGTCTGTTGAAATGTGAAAGCTGTAAAACGTAAAGGAGGGCATTGGAATGGCTTTGCTTTTCGCTTGATGGGTTCTCTTCGGCGATTTCTTTGCATTGCTCCGATTGTTTTCCCTTAACCGGCACTGAATGCGTTTTCTGATGTTATCGTTAGTAATTTGTTTGCGATAGTTCTTGATGTAGTAATCAGTGGGTTTCGAGTGGCAAAACTTGTACCTGGTATGAGGCGAAAACAAAGCAGACCGAGTATAAATTCTGGTAAGCTTTCCGCCATCTTGCGCGTAGCCAATGGACTGATCAACATACGAGGCGCTTTTAGCTCTCGCATTTTTCGTATTATCTCGCTCAACACAGCTATTCTCATCCACATTTTCCTTGGTGATATTTAAATTACAATGACAGCGTGGAGGTGTGAAAATATGCGCGTTTTTCCCGCAAGCAACAGTTCTTTTGAATTCAAGTCGTTCTTCCTCCGGTTCAAGTTGATAACCTCCTTGATGTTGCTTCGCGGAGAAACACACTTGCCATGCAGATAGTGGTGTCTTGGATGTCGTATTGCGTGTGTTATCTTTTTCTGTAACAAGCATTTTGTGCATTAAACTGCTTAAATCTTCTCCGCTGTCTTGTAACACTGTCTGGAAATCCTTTAAATTTTTGGCGTTTGTATTTTTCCAACCAGACACCGTGCGTTGCTCGCTGATCGAGCGTAGATCTTCGCTTGCTCTTAGTTCAACTCGTTTCTTAAAAGCACAGGGAATCGTGTCAATATTCATTTTTGCATTAATGGTCGACAACTCCTCGCAAATTAGAAGTGCTGTACTGAGAAACCGCGAACATTTTTTTCGCCGTATTTTGTAGCGTTCCTATGGTTACACCACAGGAATACCATTCTCCGGTTCGGTGCTGGACGTAGCCTTCGTTTGCATCAAGCAGGGGATGGCAGCTACTAGTTAGCATTTTATGCGTTATTTTGCCAGAAAAAAAAATGGAAAGGGATGTAATGTGTTACTTTTCAGGCCTGTGTACTTTTATTGCTCTAATGTTCCCACCCAGCTTTTTCCCGAGTTTGGCGTTTGGCGCTTGGCGTTTGGCGCCGGTCACATGTACAGTAGAACCTCGCTAACTCGAAACCCGACCCATTTCCCTTGGATCGTTTTCTTAGTCGGATAACTCGAACCCCCGCTATCTCGAACAATTTATCGTTTCTCCTGTCCGCGTTTGTTGAGAATTGCCAGAAATCACTCTAGTAGTGTTATATCTCCTATTTGGAGCAGACAAATAATGTCGTTGTCAGGATGGCCGAGCGGTCTAAGGCGCCAGACTCAAGGTTGTCATACCTTCCCATTACGCAATGGGAGCGAGCTTTCTGGTCTCCGAATGGAGGCGTGGGTTCGAATCCCACTCCTGACAGGTTTTTTTCTTCCTTTTTTCCCCCTTTTTTGAGCTATTTTGAAAAAAATAGCTCATTAGCAGGCGCAAAGGTTGGTTTGTGATGTTAGTATGTTTGTTAGCTTTTTTGTTTGTTTGTTTGTTTGTATGTATGTCTTGGGTTATGTCACACCAATCAGATTGCCTCTAGTATGTACACCGTGTACTATGTCAGCCAATCAAATTTTCGCTTCTAAAATGGTATTACTGAAGGTCAAAGAAGGGCACTTGACATGAATTGAAAATCAGCCATCTTGAATCTCCGCGATTGTTGCCGCAAACACTAAAAGTGTAAAGTTTTGAAAATTTGTTGCTTGGGAACTGTTCTCTAATCCCGACTGGCTTGCTAACCTGGCAATATCAAGGACATTTATTCAGAAATACTGCCTATAATGTGCCCTATGCATGAATGGTAGAATGGTCTGCGGGGGATGAGACGTCCAAAAAATGTGGACTGCGGTTACGTTCATAGGTGAGCTTATACTGAAGTATGAGTATAGTTTTATTGCAAAAACGGCAAGCCGATTTCAAATAATATGATGCGGAACATGAATTGTATGTTTCAAGCCTGGGTTTCAAGAGATTACTATTTAAAATTGGATTTTTTTTGTCAGACACGTTGTCTGCACGTGAAAATGTTGAACTTTGTCCTTATAGAAACTTGTCCGTGATGCATGGAGTTCAACAGAGAACATGTAATGCAATTAATCTACAATTTACAGTATGTAAAACGTTTATCTTTCTTTGAATTAATGTGAGCTGATGTGTAGGTTATTAATTGTATGCCTCAAGCGATTACTATAAGCGAGAAGCGACTGTATTTTGTATGAGCAGTCACGTTGTGTGCACGTGCAAATATTGAACTTTGTCCTTATAGAAACTGGTACGTGATGAAATTCAACATGTTTTCGAGAAAACGTAATGTAATTAATTTATATGGTGCGTTAAAAAACGCCTGTTTAAAAAATATTAGTTGCAATTTACTAGGAAACAAGCAAAATTCATTTTGGATGCGCTAAGTTTCTGCTGGTCGACATTACAGGAAAAGGTGTTTGGTTCCAAATGTTAACCTCAACAATGTTCGTGTAAGTAATTCAATTAGCTTGAGGTTTTGAGTCGAAAACAATTTAATCTAATTAGTTCTGTTTCTATTTGCACGACTTTTTTGTGGAGAATAAAAACAGTTGTTTAAATAATATTAGTTCCAATTTACTAGGAGACTACTTATATTCATTTTTCATGCGTTTAGTTTCTGTGAAAGACTTTTCTGGTTGACATTACAGAAACAGGTGGTTCAAAGAATTTTCGTGTCACTAATTTAATTAGCTTGTGGTTTGGAGTTGAAAACAATTTAATTTAATTAGTTTGCTTCTTCCCGGCCAAAGGAACCTTTTCCACGTGTCTTTTGTGAATAATAAAAGAAACCTTTAAAAAAAGACTAGATACAAATTTCCAGGAAATAATAAGCCTTCAATTTGGATGCATCAAATTTATGTGCAGGACTTTTCTGGTTGACATTTAATTTAATACACTCATTACTGAAACAAGTTGCTCATTTCACTGGGACCGTAGTTTCGTCAAAAAATAACACTGGAAATCCCGTGAAAAAAAGCTAGCCGAGAAACGGGAAACGGGACCCAGTTGGTTATCTCGGTATTTTTTTTTGGTAGTGGGCGGGCCGGAGGATTTTAAAAACGTATATCTGCAAGCGGTTATTTGTGCGAGTTAACTTCCGCTGTTTTGTTACTTTCACCATTTCATATCATTTAGGTAATTTTCAAAATAGCTCATGCACGCAATGCGTGCCTATGTTTTCTGTTGCGACTGGCCAGAGTAATTACTTTGGTTTTGGTTTTACGACACTCGTTTGAAAACATCTCAGCTTATACAATGTAACAGCTAAATACTTTATTAATGAAGTTATTCATGTGACAACAGTGCACATCACATCATCTCTTTCATTTTTGCTTCATCCGTACAGTGTGATTTCATTTCCTTGAAAAAATATTTTTACTACACATCCTCAGGTCTCGTTTTTTTTTGCCATCTGTATTTTCGCCCCATAATTCGAAGCAAGACATTGGCATGTCCCCAGTGGTTCGTTGTCTAGCTTGCAATAGAGGATCGTGCGGAGGCTCATGCCGGGGAATATCATTTATTGGGAAATTAGTCATTATAGATATTCTAGACTGAGAAAAAGTGTTTTTATAAGCTTTTTTACACTCTAAATCTACTGCGCAGACGGTCCGTGTAATACCGTTTTTGAGAATTGCTATAATTGAAAAATTGCCCGTCGTCAATGGGTTAAAAAATCGAGGTGCCGCCATTGCTGAAAGTCCTAGTTTTTTTTTTATACCTGAACATTAGATTTGAAATAATAAACAAACATGGATTTTTATACGTAAGCTATTCCGTACGGGTGAAAAATGACGCGGAAAAAGGAGTACTGGCAACTGTGGAAGAGTGTATTATGAATTGACACTTAAATAAAGTTTACCTACCTAGTCCTACCTACCTTATCGGCAAAGAGACGTGTTTCCCGGGAAAGATTTTGTGTTTTGGAATTGCACCGTATGTCATCCACTGGGTGAGGTGTGGTCCTATTAACATACGAATTCAACTGAGAACATTTTGTATCATTGAACTCATTGAACGATCCGTGCTCCTTTTATCGCTTCAAGTTGGGTGATCATTTTGTGTTTTTTTTTTTGCAAAATTAGCCAAAATGTCGTGCACTGTTTGTAATGTGTATATTATGATCAGTTTTAATATTGTTTGTCCTCACTT
Source organism: Dendrophyllia cribrosa (assembly GCA_024195265.1). NCBI lineage: Eukaryota > Metazoa > Cnidaria > Anthozoa > Scleractinia > Dendrophylliidae > Dendrophyllia > Dendrophyllia cribrosa. Next base: position 17,675,667 of record JAJLRJ010000002.1, on the reverse strand, counting down.
TTTAGCCGGCAAGAGAACTTTGACGGCCGTTGAAATTTTCCCTCGCTGACTCTATTTACCACGCAGCTCTTTACAACCTCTAATTTCATTGGACCAGGGTATCACGCAGCTGTGTTGTTTTCAGGGCTAGGGTCCATTGTTGTGTTGTTTGTTCTATTGTTTTTTCAGCAAATCGGAGAAGACCTTGTAAGCGCTGCGTACTCTGCGTACTGCTTTTCTTCGCCAAAGTCACAGTCTTGTCGTTACAAGCTTACTGTTGTCTTAGCTTGACAAAGTCAGTCTGACAATTGTTGAACCGAGCATTTTCTCTACGCTCTGTTTATTTTGGGGGTAAGCGAATGAAATCAGGCTTCCGGCGATTACCCGAGTTTTTGACTTCTACTCCGTATATGATACAAATTAGGCCATCCCCATAAAATGTTTCGTTTCCCATCGCCCGACCGACCCATTTTTTTGGAAAAGAAAAAAAAATTCAGATACACTGTCTGACAAGCAAAATTTTACTTTTTAAACGTGTGATTAAGGCTTTATTTTGAATAGAAATCTTTCATATTTCATTTATTATTTGGAAAACTTTGGCAATCGAAAGCACACGTGTAACCAGGCCTTCTCACTTAGCATCCAGGCTTTTTCTGGACTCAGGATCCCTCGGTCAATTTTTCTTTTTTTTTTTGGCCCGACCGACCGACCCACTTTCACGAGAGGGAAGGCGATGGGAAACGAAAAAATTTTATGGGGATGGCCTTACGTCTCTTGATCTTCGCGAGAGAACAACTTTACAAAAGATTTTCGTGGTAGCGAGGTGTCAATCAATTTTTTTCGCCACAAATTACGAGTCTGGATCAAATTGTTGCAAGTGAAACAAGTCGTCCTTCGCTACTAAATTAATTCCGCACAAACTTTAAAGAATAAAACTCGACAAAGAAACAAAGGTCGACTTGTGGCAAGTCTACCAGACGAACGGCTAGGAAAGCTTTCTGAGTACGGAAACGAAAGTCTCTTGACGTTTCCAGGACTTGCCCTCTTTTTCTTTCTTTTCATTCAGAACTCTGATTTACTGAAATACTATGCAATTTATCTTAAGAACATTGTTAAAAACGTTTCAAAGCTTAAATCGCCCCCAAAAATAAGAACGTTGAGTCTCGGTTCAGCCTCTAACAGTTCTAATAATATACATGAAAAAATACTCGATTCTGATTGGCTAAGAGCAGTGCAGTTCAAGTGTAACACCAGTGCAAAAAGTGTAACACCGGTGCAAAAAGTGTAACACCAGTGCGAATAAATAATTTGATGCAAAAATATTTTGAAAAAAAAATTTTTTTTGAAAAAAATAAAATAAAATAAAAAATTCCAAAAAAATGGTGCAAATTTTTTCATGTATAATTATTAATATGAAAAGCGGCTCGTGCAATTTGAGCTGTTTGAAAAACTCACTCGTGCAAATTAATCCCAAATTGAACTCAAAACCGCATGATTACCTATACTTATCGAAACTGTGGTGCCCCGTCAGTGCGGGAGTCAAACATTAACATTTGCTGAAGTTTCGAGCGTTAGCCCATCTTAAAAACACTGAAGAGTGTTCTCAATATTTGCAAAAGATAAAATATTTTATTGGTAGAATGTGCGTTGAAAGCAATACAAAAGAAAACCTGAAGGCGACCAAGAGAAATAGATAAATAAGCAAATAAATTAACAAATAAATAAATCGCCTGAACTTAAAAAGAATTACTCCATCATTTGTCCACATTGTACACGTTTACAATTCTATGCTCTGATAACTGGCTGAGCTAGTTCGGCCACTCTATCTGAACACCTTGCATTCTGCGCAGCTTTCTTCACTTCAAAGGCATCTGGATTGGGTAAATTTGTTGCTATTTCACGTTTGAGTGGCAAAGCTAGATCGTCAATTCGTGTTGTGGGCTTGGCTTTTAAAGCGGCTTTTGACACTTCCCAAACTTTAACCTTATCCGGCGTAAAACCTAATGGAACTCCCTTAGGGTGGGACAGTTCCTGAATTCTCTTCGAGGCCCGCGATGAGAGAGCCCCTTTCTTTATGGTCCACTCACGTTCCACAATGCTGGGTCTCTTTTTGGGCACGGACAGGTTATCGATTCGCTCTGAAGCAGATGCTTTTTGCGCAGCTAAGGAAACAGATGTCTGAACCGATCGACAAGGTTCGTAGTCCGCGTGGAATTTCTTGGGCTGCGATAGACTTCTTAGGCGTTCATTTGGTGCCGTTTTCATCGCAGCATTGCTCACATCCCAAACTGGGGAAGAACGACCAATGGTGTAGTCGCGAAACACGTTGTGTTGTTTCCTGTAATTTTAGGACCAAACAAAATATTAATAATAAACCCGATGAGATGTTACTAACGTTTTTCAGTGCTATAGACCTTGGAGCGGCGCAGAAATCTAGTGACTCTGGTGACTTGGCTTTTGTCATCATTCCGCTGGAAACTGAGGAAGCGGCATTCGAGAGAGCGTGGAGCGCGAAGGGTGGTTGCCCACTAAACAAAAAAAAACGCCTGCACTGCAACCTAGAAGGGTGGGCGAAAGTCTTCCTTTAAGCGCCTGCCACGCAAGCAAGCCCTTGTTTCATGTCCAAGTGTATCTGCGCTAGACAAAAGAGTAGACGCGCTGGAAATTTTACCAGTCCAGCAAGGAACATCGCGATGTGCCAAGAGAAAATGACTGAGCCCACATTTGAGACGCCAATATTTCAATCTTTAATTCCAATACTGCCGTGAATAAAAGAACAAACAAACAAAATATATTGATAACTTTACTAATCACTAAGCAAACAATGGCTAGACAGTACAGGTTTGATGACTGAATAAGTGGTAACTGTGAAAATCAGTTCAAAAAACCTTCCGATATAGTAAATTTTATTTTCAAAAGTATCCAGCCGTTTTATTTTAGACTTTGTCACTTCTAGATATGAACAATTTTGCGTAGTTCTGTTTGTCTCTCACTTCTGTACTGAAAATTGTGAAGCTCGATAGCTTGGAGCAACACAGTACGGTTTTCTTGTTTTAATATAAATAGAAATCCTAAGAAAACCAGAACTCAGCTTTCTTAACTAAAAGAACATCAGTGCTGTGTTTACGGTTTAATTGGGTCTCACGACTACAGGGCAATGCTCTATTGTTCTGCGGCATTTCGCTTTCCCCACATAAGATTGTTTAGGTTTTTCTTACTGGGAATACATCAACCTATGGACAACATGTTTTTTTAAATGAAACTGTACCGGAACTTTATTTTAAAGTGATGTTTCTTTTGTGCTACAAGATTTCATCCAATCGTGAAACTCCAAAACAATGGCCAAGAAAGGCTTCTAATTTTACATGTTTCCCACACAGAATTTTGGTTGCATCAATTACTAAACTAGAGAGAAATAAATGCACTACCTGGTTAAGTGATGGTAGATTTTCACGTTTAAGACAATGAGGTGGACGGTTTCAACAATATCACAATTAACACCTTTTTGCATTCCTTGCCCGTTAGGTTGCCTAGCCTTCTTACTAGGACCATTACTTAATCACTGCTACAGAATAAAAACAAACTCACTTGTAAGGCCGATTTCAAATGACAAAAGGCGATGGCTTTCTTATGTTGTCCCCAGAGGAATAAATGATAACGAAAAGTCACGCTTTGCAAAGTTGTTTATGATGCAAATCTTTGTTGTGAGTGAAGTGTCGGCTCTTGACAACGATCGAAATTTTACAAATGAACTTCGTACGAAAATCTTCTGACGGTGTTGAAAAATTCCTTTCACTTTATCAAAGGACCATTAATTAGTTAGCTTCAGCAGTTTATCAACTGAATTTGCTTCCAGTCTTTAAAACCAAATTAAGCTCGCCACTTTTATACATACTGAAAACAAACCAGATTATCGGTAGTCTTAATTTATAATAAAGGCATTAATTCGCTTTGATACATTTAACATCGTGTTTTTCTGTGGTTCCAGAACAGAACCTATGATATGAGAATTGTAAGTCGGAAAGAAGGAAGATTTCTTTTTTTTTCGGCCAAAACACGTTACTTTTCTCAGCTACATTTCATTTTGTAATTTTAAGTTTATATCACCGCAAAGCCCCGAATGACAAAATAAGCTGTAACTTTGCCAAAGGATTAATGCTAGTTATTATATACCAGTGTAAAAGTTTTGATACCGAGACAAATCTCTGGCGTGTGTGTGTGTGTTTTTTTTTTCTTTCTTTTTTCCTTCGCTTTTCCTACTATTCGTCAAATTTTTCATTTCTATAACAGTTTTATACATTTATTTGAAATATATGTCATATTTCTATGTCTGATCATGAATTTTCTATCTGTTTCCTGACACATCAATTAACTTCGATTTTAGTTCTTTGCCGTATTTTTATCTTTTATATGTCGTAGTTTGACCTCATGAACTCAAGGAATTTAGAAATTGAAAAAGGACTGTTTTGAATTTCAAGTGATCGCTTATCACCATTCAAAATATTTTAAATATAGAAGCGTTGAGTTATAAACTTACAAAGCAATATTATAACCTCACTTTTCGTCTGAAAAGATCCCTTTTTGCACAACACTTGTGATATACCTGTAATAATTTTAATTTCTGAAAGCACTTCCAAATTTCATTTTCTATATTATTCAAAACAAGCGCGCAACACCGCGCACTTCCACGGAAGGTCCCGAACCCGGTCTCGAATCATCAAACTCATCCAGTTTCTATATAATTAGAGCCACATTTCATTATTTAAGGCCCGACTTAAGGTGGTATACGCTTAATAAGTTATAGTTTCTCGCGTTTGTACAGCCATCGTGCGCTTTGTATTTACTGTACACAGACAAGCCAACGAAGGTCAAACTTGACATTAATTGCTCATAACTTACTTGTAAGCTGGTGTTTTCACTTCATCAAAAACGCTTTTCCGCGTCACTCCAAGATTAGGAATTATGGAGACAATTTGGTCAGTAGTTTTGATGTCATAATAATAACCGTAGCGCGAGTGAGCGGTTACGACAACTTTCCCGTCCATTTTGTCAAGATCGCTGCTCAACCAAAGCTCGCGCGAGGAGCGTGTCACACAACTGAAGTCACAGAGGTTACCATAGAAACAAATCTTTAATAGGAGAAATGGATGCTGGGAGTGGGAAAAATACCGTTTTCCGGTCGCGGTCAGACTATTTCAATTAATTCAAGAAGCTTCCTGGAATAAATGCGTAAAGGAAGGTTGTGTCGGGTTTCATAGGCCTGCGTGGCAGTCGTTTCCTTTCCAAGCGCGAGAAGCGAACGAAAGACGCACTGCACTTGCCGCGCCTGAAGGTGAATAAGGTTGCGAATAAGGTTGTGAGATTGCCTTCGCACAGACAGCTCCTATTTCCGTCTTTGTCGACGAAGAGGAAGAAAATAAGAGACGCCATAGGCACGTTGGCTAGACGTGAGATAAATCCACACTAAATCTACTGCCGAGACAGAATCAAATCACACTGTAAATCACGCCGGACACTCCGCTTTAATAATAGTCTCATGCTCCATTCTGGATTGCGGCTGAATCAAGCAAATTGTAGTTGGTTTGAGGGCGTTTTACACAAAGGAACATGACAAGCTACGTACAAGTGAAGACAATATTTTTTATTACTATAAGCTCGCACATTATCAGTTTATAGATAAAAAACAGATCAAGTTCAATAACTTCAGGGCACCAAAATCTACCCTGCGAGCAGAGCCTCTTTCGATCCTCCCGATTTTTCTAGGAGGATCGAAAGAGGCTCTGCTCGTAGGGTACCAAAATCTGGCCGCATTATTAAACGAGAAGCCACATGAACGAAATAATCAATAAAAATTTTAATAATTTCTCAGTTATCAGTTCCAGGTAACATATAAAATTTTGGCAATCAGTTACTCTCATAAAGACCACCATGAGATTCAAAGCTGACGTTTCACTCTGTCGATTGCTTTCGCATTTCTAAAACCGCGCACATGAGCGGAAGTACCTGGGTTCTAGTGGTCGCGATGTGATAGACTGGGACTAGCACACGATTACTCAGCGAAACAATATGGCGGCCTTGGAAGACAAAGCGATCTGGGAAGATGGGGAGGTAAATTTAACCGTTTTCCTTTCGAGTTTAAGTACGAGATAAGTGTTAGAAATACTAATAGAATAATAAGTTATTGTTTTAATCGTTTTTTTTTAACCTTACTTCAAAGGAAATGGACGAAGAAGTTCTTCGAATGCAGACAGATGAGATTGTCAGTCGTGCTCGACTGTTAGACAATGAAATAAAGGTAAAGATTTCTTGACGTTTTTTGATGTTCACTTAATCGGCAGCACGATAAAAGTACTGACTGTAGTTTTATAATAAAGATATTATAGTTTAACCTTCGTAATTTCAAAAGAGGATGTAATAAACCGCTCTGTTGTTAAGTTGAAAGGTAAAATTAATCTTGTTTCAGACGAGTTGCACGCTATTTTTTTCGGCCCACGGTGAGTCTACTGCGAATTTAAAGTTCGTCTTGACTTCTTATCATCCTGTCCCCGAGTGGATAATAATTAACTTTATTCAGTGAATAAATTTCTTTATTCGGCGTATAATAATTGTGTAAGAAGATAGTACTAGAAAAAAAGAGCTTGTTTTTTTTATGTATCTGGTATTACTTCTTTTAAACAGATAATGAAAAGTGAAATCATGAGAATTAATCATGAACAGCAAGCGATGAAAGAGAAGATCAAGGTAACCTGCATTTTTGGATCTTTAATTCTCATTCTGGGTATTTTTTTTATTAGTATAATACAATAATATTAAGTTAACTAACAAACTTTTTTTACTTAAAATTTAGGAAAATGCAGAAAAAATAAAAGTGAACAAAACACTTCCCTACCTTGTTTCAAATGTAATTGAGGTAAGAATGCTCAGAGGTTATGCCATATTTATTAAGTGGAGGGGCAGTGGTGTAGTGGTTAGCCTGTGCAGTGGTATAGTGGATGGCTCGTTGGACTTCAGATTTGAAAGTCAGTTGTTTGAGCCTGGTCTCTGCCGTCATGTTGTTTCCTTAGACAAGACACTTTACTCCACATTGTCTCTCTCCAGCTAAGTGTATTACAGCCGTGCTCCGTCACGCGTGACCAGTAATCCACAAGACTGAAATGAACATTTGAATATTTCTATGTAACGTCCGAGATTTGAATGAAACCTTGAAGATCTCTCTGGAAAACAATTTGAAAGTCAAGAGTTTACGGAAAATAACTTCGTTACACGCATAAAAAACCTTATATTGTTCGGATATGTAACATTTCAAATGAAATGATATTTTGTTGCTCTTTGTTTCCGAAAATGAGGTAAAATTCTCTCAGGAATTCCGAATCTCGGAATGAATTTACAAAACCGATGCATAAACTTGAAGACTCCATTCAAATTTTCAAAAATACTGGTCACGCGTGATGGAGCATGGCTGTAATGGGTACCAGCGACAAAATGTTGGGGGTAACCCTGCGATGGACTAGCATCCCATCCAGGGGGGAGAAGCAATATTCCTAGTTGCTTTATGCCACAGAAACTGGGTTAACTTCTGGCCATGTGGGCACCCTGTGGCTGTGTACAACTTTACCAGTGCTCGACCTTAGCGGTAGTCCACTAGCCCAGGGCTAGTAAAAATTGGGTTTGGGATAGTAAAATTTGAGGACCACTAGCCACTGGGCTAGTTGTATTAAAAGAGATTTTGAAAAGATAAAAAAAGAAAAAAAAATTAGTTGATCGCCAAAGAGAAAGAAAAAGAAAGAAAGAATGTTTTCTCACATTTTACGATTGATAACTCTATGGTCGACTCCAGCAAAAGACTGCAGGGGAGACTGAACACTAGTGGGGCCCAGTAACTCACGGACAGGCCGCCATCTTGGAATTTGATCATCACTCGCTCGCCACGCTTGATTAGGGCGCTTGATCAAGTATGAAAAGATACTCCTTTTTCGTGAAAGTTTCAAGGGAATGTGATACTCCCAAGAAGAAGCAGCGTGACGATAAGAAAGAAGATGAAGCACAACCAAAAAAATCCTTCGAATTCAGAAAGGACAAGCGAGTCAAGTTCATACACTCGACATTTTCTGTTTAGCATGTACTTTTACTTGTAACTCGATATCTTCTTCCTCTTTCATCGTCGCTGGTGGACAATCAACAAGCTCCACATGATTGTACAGTAATAATCTCACAAATAAATCAAACATAAAAGCGCAACATCAATTTATTAGTATTCAGGCAATCAGATAATTCTGGTGTTTGTAGACTTGCCTACAAGTTGAGCTCAGTGAGTGCGGAGCGTGATCAAAATGAAGTGAACGCAGAGCCCGACTGAAATAAAAGTGAGCGTGGTGCGCGACCGAAAGCTCGAGCCTAAGGCTTGGCTACCAGGTGATGTCTGTTGGCTAGTAAATTTTAAACCTCACTAGCCCCCCCAAGAACTAGTAAGTTACAAAGTTAAGGTCGAGCACTGTTAACCTTTTTAATTATTTAAGCTACCTTCACATGACTAACCTTAGTTAACAAATTCGTCTAAGCAAGTTGTAAAAAGTTGTCAAACTCATGTCTTCACATAACAAGCTTCCAGAAACCTCAACCTTCTTCTTGGGCCAACAGGCCAAATCTTTAGATGAGTGTGAGGTTTTTTATTCATGGAAAGTGAACATGTTTTGTTTGACAAATGTTCACATGTCAAATCCAAGTTATCAACTTGAAAAAGTTTGTGAGAATAGGAGCAACTTCTATTTAGCACCAACATTTTGCCAGCAAGTCTGCTTGCTGTTTATATCATGTTTACAGATGTCAACTTGAGTTTGCCAACACAGGTTTTTAATAGTATGCTGGAATGAAGAAATATTAAAAAAAAGTGATGTTACCAATCATTAGATCTCCAGTAGTTTAATAATATTATATGCATCTAAAATGTATTTCTGGGTGGGTAAGTTCTCATATGTACCATTGCTATAAAATGGAACGTAACGAAGGGGTTAAAGAATGCTCCTTTCACACATAAAGAAAAAAAAAATAAACCTACAGCTGTAGCACCAAGTTGAGTCAGCAAAGCTGGCTGTTGAATGACCCAAATTTCTCAAGTCTCTCTTTTTTTAATCCTGACAAGTTCCATGAGCCCTGTACACTACACTTGCACCCATTTTTCTGTTCCGTGCCAGCAAAATATTCATTTATGTCAATTCTGATTATCACAAATTGCATATTTTATCTTGGCTCGGTTTGTATGTATACAGTAGTTGGGGAAGAATATAAAACTTTTGTACATGTATTTCAAGCATAGGTAACCTTTTCTCATTTTGTTTTGCAGCTTCTTGACATTGACCCTCAAGACAATGTAAGCTAAGTTCTACTGTGTTCTTCTGTGTCTGCCTTGTCTACTTTAAGGGCACATTTTTTGGATTTATTCTAGCCATCACAAGAACATAATACACAGAAATTGTACAGTACTGAAATATGAAAAGAATTTGCTCTTTTTCTCTGTCTCCCTGAAATTGTTTACAGTAAACAACATGAATTTGTCAGTATATTCCGGGGGGGGCGGGGGGGGGGGGGGGGGACTCCCATTTAAATGACTGGGGTGCTCGTCGGAAATTTTTAAAAAACACCGTAAAAGGTACCAGAATCTTGTTTGATGGGTGTGTCTCAAATGAATTTCTACCCCTAAGAGGTACCAATTCTAAAACAACTCGGTCATATTTTTTCTTCTCAATATCCTAAAATGTACCGCAACAATTGTAACGGTGGTCATTTTAGAATTTAGCACTCTTTAGCGGTACCAATCTACAAATTTTGACCCCTAAAAGGTATGACAAGCACCCCTGTCATTTTTATATGGGAGTCCCCCCTCTGGAAAAAATGTACCCACAGATGGATATACTGTTGCATAAAATTTCATGATTTCTATTGAAAATGTTTTCATTCACATTTAACACATGTTTCCATATTTTTTAATATTGTTACTTCAGTAGTTCTTTGCCAATTTGAATAGTCAAAATCTGCCTATTTTTCATGTTATTTTTGAAAATTTTCTCACAGTCTATACTCCTTATTTAAGTACAAATTATATATTTATAAAAATTGTAGGTGTATGTACCTGTACTATGCTAAAATACTTTATTTGAGCTCTTTAAAAATCCAACTTGTTTGCAGGCTGAAGAAGATGGTGCTAATGTAGATCTGGATTCACAACGAAAAGGAAAATGTGCAGTCATAAAAACATCCACAAGACAGGTGAATACTTCTTACTTTGGACAGCCATGGGTACTTTGATGATAATTATGTTTAGTGACATGTGCATCAGACTTTCCATTGTTGGTGGTTCGAGTCTGGTTTCTTCTGTACGGTAGCTTCCATTAGACAACTGCACCCAACTGTGTAATTAAATTCCAGAAAGCTGTTAAAATTTAAGTGATCAGCACCCAAATTCCCCCTGTGTTACCAGTGCAAGATTAATCATACATGTATACTGGTAAGTTATGGGAATTAAATAAAGGATCACCAAAGATAAAAAGTCTTGATATTTAAACAACTTCACCCACATAGAACTATAACTAATGTATGAAGAGCAGTAAGGAGAATCTGTCTATTGATAGTGGGGTTTAAAGGTTAAGAGTTGTGTGCTCTTAGTTGACCTTAGTGTCTGTCCTGATGAGTTATCTGGCAGTTTTACAGTGCGACCACACAAACCGAGGCCACCCAGACAAATTTTGAGACAAATTGAAATTAGCCAATCACAAGTCAAGATCTAGACAATGAAATAGCAGATAATTATACTTGACCTCAGTTCAAATTCTGAGCTGTGATATGTTGCGAACTTTTGATATCCATAAATTCTTCATTACCCAAATGATAACAATGAAGAATTGTCACGTTTGTATAAATCAAGCTGGAAAATTTTGTGACAACGTCTGGGTTGGCCAGAATCAAAGCCAGTAGTAAAGAAATTTTGAACAATCCAAAGTAAACGTGACGGCCGCTCATTTCATGCAAACCGGGTGCCGCGAGCGATTCGCAGTTTCGGTGATTACTAAACAGAGCTGTCAACAAAGATTGTTTCATTTTTCGAAGACTCATTCAAGAGGTAATTTCTAACTTTCTCTCCGGTTCCATTTCAATTTGAGAGCGATTCTTCATACATCTGAGAGTTTTCATTTGTTATTTTTTTCACTCTCCCCTGGCACCTTGTGTCTTGAGAAAATCACAATTTATAGTTTAGGACTTCAAAGCTTCAACCCGGCCTGTACATGTATAGTAGGGAACAGAGAGACAACAAAGGGATTTTATATAAAGTAACGTGAACATTTTGTATAAAAAGTAAAATACCCGCTTTCAGTGTACGGTCGCTGGATAACAAATTATACACAACTCTGACAACTAGATAAACAAGCGGATCCATACAGATAGTTCGCAGTTGTTTTTGTCCACGCGATTTTTGCCGTTGAGTTGAGAAATCGGAAGCAAACTGCAGTGTGAGTTATTCATTTGAAGAAAGGAGGAAATAACTTCCTTCTTTTGAGAGTTCTATTTTTGATCGCACGTCGGAATGTGTTATCCTCCTGTCACCTGTGCGACTGTGATGCATCTAATTTATTCGCCGCAAACTTAGCCCGCTTTGTCACGTATTTATACACGTCTCTTATTAGAAAACAATTTGCTTCTTTGTTGACTTTTTTTGTTTCAATAATCAGAACTCGAAGAATTAATAAAAAAAGCAATGATCATGTTTGCTTTCCAACACGCCTGAGAGACTCGCGGTTTTCAGCTCAAGAGCTCATGATTTCTCGCTGAGAAGTGCCAATGTGATATAAATTCAAAACGTCCTCGCGTAGAATTTGTGAGTTTCGGCGCGGTTAACAAAATACCTTCCGGATTGATTTATCCAAACGTGGCAATTCATTTTTAGCCTTTGGTCATCGAAGATTCTCGACACAGCGCGCAGTTCAGAATCTGAATTTTTCGCTCGGCGGTACCAAACAACTGGTCAAGTATAATTATGCGCTATTTGATTGACTTGTGATTGGCTAATTTCAAAATTTGTCTCAAAAATTTGTCTGGGTGGCCTCGGTTCGTGTGGTCGCACTGTAACCTGCAAAATTTGTCAAAGAATTTACCTTAACTTCTGTTGCGATATTGTTTCATTCAAATTCTCAATCTTTTCACGTAACATTGGTATATATTCATCTTGTTTTAGACATACTTTTTACCAGTAATTGGTTTGGTGGAACCTGAAAATTTAACTCCAGGAGACTTGGTGGTAAGAATTTTTATTTCTTATATTGAGTATAGCCAACATTATTTTGTGACATCTTGGCAGGATACTTACATATTACTTACATCTCTCTGTGCCATAATGCACATATTATGGCTTTAACATTCTCCTTCCATCCACTTCTATTTGCTGCTAGAGCTCTTACAGTTACCCATGACTGCCATCCAGCTGCTGGTCTTTCATCCTCCATGTTGTTTATGGTCGTCATATGCTTCTCTTTCCTCTGTGACATCTTGGCAGGATAATGTCATTTTATGTCAAGAGAATTACCATTTGAACATGAAAAGGAAAATGTTTGTATGCTATTAAAGCATACTAAACTTGTTGACCTTATTCCTGTATTAAAAAATGGATAAAGAAAAGTTCAGTATTATTGCAAAAAGTAATAGGGCACAAAAGGAAGAAGTTAAGCTGACCAAAGCAAATAAAAGAAAAAAAAAAAAGAGTTGGTTTGCCCCACATCCTGGCACTGATATCTTCCAACGCCTTCATCTACATAAACATGTACATTTATTAGCAAAAGAACAGGAACAGTTTGCATGCAGTACTTATGTTTTATACTTGATTGTTTAGCTTTTGTTTAATGAATAAATTTGTTATCCTTTCATCCAAAGCTGTTTTTACAAATGTTCTGTGTTTATTTTTAGGGAGTTAACAAAGATTCATACTTAATACTGGAAAAATTACCACCTGAGTAAGTTATGTCATGAAGCTGCTCTCAGCATGTCAAAAGCATCATGTGTTCACGTGTGGTGATAAATAAATAAAGATGCTTAATGTTTTGCCTCGGTAATGAAATGACGAGGATGAAAAATAATGTTCATCATGTCACGAGCATGGGACAAAGGAAAAAATCCAATTCCCCGACAGAAATCGAACCTATAACCTTCCGATTGTTCATCAGTTTTCATGTGAATGGTCACACTGCTCTTAAGGATTTTACAGAACAACCTCTCTTACTGTAATATAGACACTCAGCTCTGCCCTTTTAAGATTCAACTGTACACAAGTACAGTAGGCCTGCACCTCTTCGGAACCTCTAATTTCATTCGACCTGGATGAGATGCGCCTCTATTGTTTTTAGGGTTAGGGTCCATTGTTGTGTTGTTTGTTCTATTGTTTTCTTAGCCAATCCTGTGAGGCATTACGAAAGGTGCAGGTCTGCCCTACAAGTAGATTATATATGTAAAACTTAAACACACGTACTGGTATTTGTTTTACATAATTCAGTTGACAAATCAAGTCCAAATTACTACTATCCAAAAAACTAGTCTTGATTGTGTGTTCCATTGTAGGTATGACTCACGAGTGAAAGCCATGGAAGTAGACGAAAGACCAACTGAACAGTATAGCGACATAGGAGGTCTGGATCAACAGATTCAAGAGGTAAAACGTGTTTCATAATGATAAAAATGACAAGTATCTGCATTGTGTGTATACAAAACTGTTACAGTGAAAGCTGTATTAAGCGGATACCCTCAGGACCCTCACTAGTGTCTGTTTAATAGAGGGTCTGCTGAATACATGTTTGTTTTACAGTAAATGCATGAAGAAAATTTAGGGACCCAAGCAGCTGGTGTTCACTTAATAGAGGGTGTCCACATAATATGGGGTCCGCTTAATACAGGTTTCACTGTATTGCAAATTAAATATTCTAAACAATTGGAAAGCACATGTTTAACAATGTTTACAAGTGTATCACATTTTACAGTTTACACTGCACTTTTTTAATTTAATTCCAGGTATAATAATTTTTTTTGTTTTTATATTCTCACAGCTTGTAGAGGCCATTGTCTTGCCCATGACACACAAAGAAAGATTTGAGAACCTTGGAATTGCACCACCTAAAGGTATTGTGTTCAAGTACACATTTATACTCCTGGGCTGGGTTGTTCAAAGCACAATTAAGCAAACCCAAGATTAGCGTCAATTTTGAGTCCAGTTAAACAACTCAACAATTGAAAATTTTCCAAAGTTTTCTGCCCTTCAGTTTCGACTTTAACTTGTTTTCACTACTAGCTACAAATGACCTTTTGAAAACATGTTTAAACAGAGAAATGAAATCCTCGGTTAACTTTTAATCCGGGATTAGATTGGGTGGAGAGAACATATGGACACTTGTTAATCACTGAGTTTACTGTTTCAGGTGTATTATTGTATGGACCTCCTGGAACAGGCAAAACATTAATGGCCAGAGCATGTGCAGCACAAACAAAGGTAACTACATCAGACAATACAATTTTATCTAATTCGGCTTTTCTTCACTGTTTAAAATAAGCCTTGATGTCGACACAACTGGTATGTACTACTCTGCAGCTTGAACTGTTATTGAAGTTTGAATAAAAGCTTGTTTTATTAACTGTGGCATAGCCAATGTGTAAATTACAATATTTTATTGTAAATATATGAAAATTCTCAATAATAAATGCCCCAGATGTTTTATTGTGTTGGCTAGAAGTTTTGGCACTCCAATAAAGTTCCTACTACTATGTTAAAAAAATTTAAGACATCACAAAACATGTCTTAAAACCAAACTCAATTTTTTTTGATGGACAATATTACATTAACATTCAGTTGGGACATTTCAAACTTTGTAAGGTTATAGGATGATCTTTGCTGATATCATTACATGTATTTAGATTTTGAAAGTTAAAATTCACCCAACAAACTAACAAACATAACTAGAAAGAGCATATAAAGTTTAGTTTGCATGCAAACTTTGAATGAAAAAGGATGCATTTAAAGAGCTTTACAACATTTGCAGACATCAAATGTATGGCTGGGTGGCAACTTTTGCCACACAACCATATAAACGTTTGTAAATTTAGCCTTTTTCAAAAAGTACATGTATGTAATACCTCCTTCAATTTTCAGAATATTGTCTTTTCATATTTGCTACTTTTACGTAATGCGACAGCCTCTTTCAATTTTGTGAATTATTTATTTGCCAAGTGATCAACGTTCAACAAAATTTGTCGCATGAAGGCAGCTCAAGAGAAATAAAAAAAGCATTGCAAAAATTATTTTTATTAATTTTGTTGTTGCTGTTATTTCTTCACAGTCAACCTTCCTTAAGTTGGCTGGTCCTCAACTTGTTCAGGTAATGTCTTGACTTTCATGAGTTGTATTTTAGTTCCTTTAAGTAGTATTTACTTCAGTCGTGAGCCTGGTCGTTTTATATTTGCAAGTATGTTGCCAGTATGCCTGTAATACCATCTTTAGTTTAGTGTTGCCAATATATCCTTGGAGATGCCAACCTTCAGAGATCTGAAAGCTGGAGATTTTTTCTTTTGCAACAGCCTTCCATCATCAACCAACCCCTGCCCCCCTCCCCCTCCCTCTCCCCCCTCCCCCTCCCCCCTCCCCTCCCCCCATCTCCCACCCTGGCGCTGAAACATGTAAGCTTGATGCAAGTTATTTCCAAAAAGCCATCCAGCCCTGCACATGTCATCTTGGTATTCATTTAGCACATGCAATAGACCCTTCCACGGTTTTTTCAACTTTTGACATTGGCCATGTAGCGAGAATCTAACGACACTGCTGAAAAGAGCACCTCAAAATTAGTAACATAGCCAAGTTTGTGAGTCGTATCTTGTAAAATTGCAAAGTTATAGCTTCGCGAAGTCGGGAAATTTTACAGACGTTTGTATGCTGAGGGGCAAGTTTGTGCCTGTGTCTGTAAAATTTCCCGACTTCGCAAAGCTATAACTTTGCGATTTTACAAGATACGACTCACAAACTTGGCTATTTTACTAATTTTGAGGTGCTCTTTCCAGCAGTGTCGTTAGATTCTCGCTACATGGCCAATATCAAAAGTTGAAAAAGCCGTGGAATGGTCTATTAATTGGTCATAGAGTATTAACTTGGACCTTTTCATAACTTCAAATCAAGCAAAACAATAAATTATTCATTGACTTAATTCATTTTTTATAGATGTTTATTGGTGATGGTGCCAAGCTTGTGAGGGATGCATTTGCACTTGCTAAGGAGAAGGCCCCAGCTATTATCTTTATAGATGAGCTGGATGCTATTGGAACAAAGGTGTGTTAAAACATCTTTTAAATTTCAATCTCTGATCTACCAGTATTATTCCATTTTATAGTTTTATTTCTAGATTAAGAACATTCCATGGTTATTATAGTGCAAAGCACAAAAGAGTTGTTAATTTTGTTCTTACAGGGGTTGTCAAAAATAGCTGGCTGCCATTGCACATCACCATCACCACCATCTTTGTCATATCAGCTGGCTACTTTGCTTGCCAGTTCTTTAGAGTACATGGCATTTAAACAACTTCAAACTTTCCTGACAACCTTGTTCTTATTCTTTCTACAGAGATTTGATAGTGAAAAGGCAGGAGATAGAGAGGTGAATAAAGAAATGAAATTCTTATTTTTAATGTATGCCAAATTGGTTGATAAAAGTAATATACAGTAGGTTGCTAACCAGTTATTATACAGCTATTTCAATTAACGTTGTGGGATGAAAGCTTAAAACTACAAGCCAAGATAGTTGGGAGCGGTGCAAAAGAAACATTTTTCCCGCTCGTTGCATCGCTCATTTGCGCTGTTTCTTTTCGTTTCGCCGCTCCCAACTATCTGCATGCCTGGAACAGGTGCTCGGTTTACTTGTTCGGTCTTGACTTGTAGGCTTTGAGCTTTGAGCTTTCACCCAACAACGTTAATTCAGGGTTCTTGTTAAGAGTCGGTAACCGGTTATTATTACCGTCTATTCACATGAATGCTGTCGGCAATCGTGATGAATATCCGCTGGATGCTATCCAACAAAATCCATCACTTGAAAAAAAAATTAACATACTTATTCTAAGCAATTTCCTTTTTTAAAATGCTGGGAATATAACTATCCAATGTTATCAATCTGAAAACACATCGTCTGTTGAAAAAAATTGTGCTTGTTTTGATGAAATCTTTTCCTCAAACGCAACATCAACTTCATGCTCCGCCATTTGCTTTCCATTCTCCTCGCCGCCAGAATAAAACTCCCATCATTCCTTGTGGTCCTAGAATAAAGATCTTTGGCATTTGGTTTTTTTTTATTCTAGCCAAAGCGGCAAAAAAGTGATAAGTAGAAAAGGATAAATAGCATTATATGCACCTCTTTTTGGAGTTTACTTTTTGCCGAGTCCAAATTTAATCCAGATTAATCAAGTTTGTATGAAAGAAGAATTATTGAACAATGGGACAGGACAGCCTGGCTCAATAAATTATGGCCAATCATTGGCTGAAGCATTAACTCAGAAGTGTTAAATATAAATTTATCACATTATATTAACCCTTTTCACTCCCAAGAGTGCCAAATATCAAAATTCAACAAAATTCCCCAATTTAATTTTGTGAAATATTGAAAAACAAATGGTACCATGCAAAAGTATTGCTGAAGAGGTTTCATTTGAATGGTCACACCATAGGATTTCGTCCACAGACTCAAAAGTTAGAACTACACTACCTGTCTCCATAATTGACGCTGGGAGCGAAAGGGTTAATAATGATGTTGAGTAGAAAAAGTGCAATAAACACCAAAGAATTACTCAGGGGTGAGCCCAGACGTGTCTGAAAAACCTTTGAAATGCTTAAAGAATCCAGGAGCTTCCGGGGACTCTGTCCCCTAGACCCCAATGGGGCGCTGCCCCTGGACCCCGGTGGGGGCCTACATACCCCCGACTTGAGGGCAGGTAACAAAGTTACCTACTAATTTGGGCTTATTACCTTCCTTTCAAAATCTTAACAAGAACCCTGTAATTGAAATAGCTATATGAGCCTGGCCTGCATGAACCTGTTGTTCCCATTTCTATGGAAGGAGAAACATCAGCTCTTGTGACCAAATAAATTTGTTTATTTGCTGTTGTGTCACAGGGTTATCATTCTTTGTCAATAAAGAAGCAGAGTATGTTTTAAATCCATTTGATCACATTTTCAATCCATTTGATTTCAATTTCAGGTGCAAAGAACAATGTTGGAACTGCTTAATCAGTTAGATGGATTTAGTTCTCATCACGATATCAAGGTAATACTAGTTGTACCTATCACAGCCAACAGTAACTGAATGTTAAATCCCAATAAAAGATGTTTATTTACTATTTAATAAATGAAAGGGCCAGATATGAAAATACTTTCCATCCAGTGGAACCAAACTCAGTCAGTAAGCGCTTTTTTCATCCCACTGTTTTCGCAAGTACATGTATGCTTGATTTGATTGTTAATATAAAATCCCTGTTATAAGCCCACTCACTTATAAGCCCACTAAAATCCCTAGCAAAGCACACTTTTTAGGATGAAGAAAGTATGAAGATTAGTAATAGTAATTGGACTGAGTGGAGTACAATTCAGGGAGTAATCGGGCGAGTAATTTCAAATTGGCTGAGTGCGTAGCGCGAGGACGATTTGAAATTACGAGCATGATTATCCCTTAATTATACGACATGAAGTTCAATTACTAATTAATCATATCAATAACAAAATTCGAGATTAAAAAGTCTATGTGGAGTTTTTTGTACTCAAAACGTCAAGGTTATTTTCTATCAGTTTGAAAGCAGGAGGAAACAGCGAGAAAAAGAACCCATTTAAGTGCAACTGATTGACGTGCGCGCAACGTAGGTGTCCAATTACAGCTATCCAAATACAAAAAGTTGTAATTGGATAACTGTAATTGGACACCCACGTGACCGCGCGCCAATTACGTAAGAAATAGGCGCGTAGATGACCAATCACAATCGAGAATTTTGTTATTGATACGATTAATTAGTTAATTACACTTTCTGACATTTAGAATTCTTCTTTACAGGTTGTAGCTGCTACAAATCGTGTTGATATTCTTGATCCAGCTTTGTTAAGATCAGGTTGGACAATTTCTTGGCTATTTTTTTTCATCTTTTGTCTGCATTCTACTGTAGATTCTCTTATTTAGGTGAAAGGAGGGGTTTGTTGTCCCTGATTATGGAATGGAACTGTTCAGACAATGCAACTGCTAGAGTTGTAGGGAGGCCTTGATGTGACTGTTAAGTGTAAGGGAGGGTGAACCCTTTCACTCCTGAAGTCAATTATGAAGACATGAAGTGTAGTTCTAACTTTTGAGTCTGTTGATGAAATCCTATGGTGTGACCATTCAAATGAAACCTCTTCGGCAGTACTTTCAAATGGTAATTTGTTTTTCAATATTTTACAAATGAAATTTAGGAGTTTTTCTTCAAATTTTGTTTCTTTTTTGGCAGTCTTTAAGGGTTTTTAAAGGGTTAAGTGTTTGTGTTATTGGAAAGGGAGGGAATGAGCATAACCATTATTTTGAATGGAAGGATTAATTTTCCTTTTTTTTTAACTTTTCAGGTCGGTTGGATAGAAAGATTGAATTGCCTAACCCAGACCAAGAGGCCAGAGCAAGAATTATGCAAATCCACTCCAGAAAAATGAATGTCAGGTAAAGAAATATTTTGTTAGTTTGACCTCCTCATAGATATAATAATATTATAGCGGTTTTAAATTTAGTATCGAAAGTAATTTCGCTATTGCTTTGGTTTTGCATTGCTACGCTTTTGGTTCGTGTGTTATTTCGCTTGCTGTGATTGGCCGGACGCGATAACTTTGCTTTTTTTAATGCTTTGGTTTTTCATTTCTCCGCTTTGTGATTGGTTAAGAAAAACTCACACCACTATCTCAACCAATCAGAAGTGAAACCAAAACCAATGGTGACTTACTCGCATGCATTTTCCGCGCTTGGCGTCGGTGACATGTTTGCTTCTTTAATCTTTAATCTTTATCTTTAACAAATTACTCCTAAAAAAGTGTAAAAAGGCTATGCCAGGAAATATGTAAAATTAAATATTAAATAGATACAAATTTATACAATAATTAAATATATATAATATATACATAACCGCCAGTTTTCAAATGTATGGGTCATTCGTTAAATTGCCTGATGAGTGTGGTCATCTTTTGACCATACGAAACAGAGCTGTAGCATTAAACGAATGAATATCTTCTGGGCCGAGTTGTTCAAAGCCTGATTAGCACTAATCCTGGATTAACTGTCAACAGAACATATGAGTTGTCATAGTAATTAACCCTGGATTAGCGCTAATCGTCCTTCAAACAACTCGGCCCTGAAGTCTGATCTGCATTCAATGAATTTATATATATACATATATACATATCAAAAAAAAAATAAACTTATAGTGTTCATCGCCGCTACGTGATTAATATTGGTCTGATCTTTGATTCATTGGCCTAGCCGGTTGTGATTGACCCAGAGTAATTGCTTTGGTTTTGGTTTTACGACACTCAAGTGAACACCGCTCTAAATGGAGTAATGCTGTGATTTGTTTACAGTCCTGATGTGAACTTTGATGAGTTATCCCGGTGTACAGATGACTACAATGGCGCCATGTTGAAAGCTGTTTGTGTTGAAGCGGTAAGTTAGTAGAGTGGGTTCTTGGTAGACTTCTCAGAGAAATTAAGCTTGCTTTAAGTTTCAGAAAAACTTGTGCAATGTGATCAAACTGATTAGAGCAGACATGCTGTTGGTCTCAACCAATCACAAACAACACATCCAAGCATGCTTTCCTGCACTTAGCTCTGATTGCAGGTTTTAGCCTCAAGCTCTGATTGGTTCTTTTTATTGCTTGCGTATGCTGTGGTTTTCCATGGTTTGGATTTCAGGGTGTCAAGTTCCTAGTTTTCCCATTTTTCTGAGGTCTCCCTATTTTCTGCCATTTTTTAAAGGGAACCTCCATTGTCACAACAAATTGACGTTAAATTGTTGGAAATAAAGTCAAAATTTAAATTTTTAAAAGAACAGGTGCAAATATAATTTTAGTGTACAAATAAAATGGATATAAATATCGCCTATTTTCGCTTTTAAATTTCCCGCGCGCCGCCATTTTGAAATTAAGAATCTAAGTTCTTTTGTATGCAACAACAGGACAACCGTAACACGTCATAAATATTCAAAATGGCGGCGCGCGGGAAATTTAAAAGCGAAAATAGTTGATATTCATATCCATTTTTTGTACACTAAAATTATATTTTCACCTGTTTTTTAAAAAAAATGTTAATTTAGACTTCATTTCCAACAATTTAACGTCAATTTGCTATAACAATGAAGGTTTCCTTTAAAGGGAATGTCCAATTTTTTTATTAAATGTTTAAAATCATGATTCTGTGACCTAAATGGCAACTGAAAGATGCCATATTGTGCATCAAAGTGCAGAAAAAGTTGCCTCCATGATTCTAACTTCAAATTTTCTTGCGGAGACTACCCCCGGTCCCCACTAGTGAGAAGTCCATAAAACACTTTAATAATGCTGATCTGCCAACCTGTAAAAATTAAAGTGTCGCTATTTCAAATCACATTTGTTTTAATCTTTTGCATAATATAAAGGTACCATGTTGGGTCTTTGCTTCATAGAACTTTCCATTTTACTCCTATATATTTTTTTTAGTATTTCCCCTCTTTTTTGTTCACCTCCCTGTGGGTGATAGCTAAAGGTAGCCGACTCGCATGTAAAGGCTAGAATAGTACTAAAGAGATTACTAATACGACGTTCTCAACTTCTCGGTAAGTACTTAACAAGTAGTGCTATTACTTATTTCTGTTTAGGGTATGATCGCCCTGCGCCGTGAAGCCACAGAAGTAATCCATGAAGATTACATGGACGGAATCATGGAAGTGAATGCCAAGAAGAAAGCTAACCTTATGTACTACGCTTGAAAATTTATGTTTTGAAAATAACCTAACATTGCGTCCGTTTTGTGCCGCACTAATCCTTTCTGAATTTCTTTAAATTCAACAAAGTTTGTAACATTTCTATTTGAGGGAAAAAATAAATGAAAAAACTAAGAACGCTACCCAAGACCTTTCATTTACCACCTTGTACAGCATAATAATCAGTACCACAGAAAAGGACTGTTCAATAGCTTTTATTTGACTGGTCACACTTTAGGATTTCATACACAGACTCAAATGTTACAAAGGCACCTTGTACAGCGTCATAGACAGTTCAACAGGAAAGGACTGTTCAATAGCTTTTATTTGAATAAATACTCAAAAATTAGAACCACCTTGCACAATAACTAACTGAGTGGTCGCGCTTGAGAATTACAACCAAAGATTCAAACAGTTAGAAAAAGCTTGTAGAGCATAAAAATGAAGGGAAGGTTTAGCGCGGTCGACAAATTCAGTCTTTCTACCAGTGTCTCTGAAACATCTAAAATAACATCCACAAGTGAGACGATGTTTACAATGTTTACGATCGTAGGTTTTATAAGCTTAACAATAAAGTGTTCCCCAGATCGCAAAAAAGTTCTTCGCGTAATATATTTTACGTTTTAGTTTGCTGTAAGGCTGCATTATTAATAAAAGAGATAATTTCATCCTGTAAACATTATTTGTTCCCTGTGGGATTTTTCCCTGGTATAAAACTCTTCCTGTAGAAATCCCCTTTAAAACCCCGCAGAGAAAGTTAACGATTAGAGTTCAGGTTTATAGTTATTTAGAGAGACAAATTAGGAGTACCGAACGAGGAATGTTTGGGATAACGCTTGAAATCTTATTCACCGAATTTCCCAACTACTTTATTCTAGCTGACCTTATTTCGTACACAAAACGACATTTTTTATCCGTTCGAAAAAAAAGGCGTTAAATTTTATGTAACGAAAGTTTGAGGCGACATTTTGCTGAAGAAAACTCTAGTTGTAGTCTAATTAATTACGAATTTTTAAGACGACTGTTCCGAACAGCCGAGGCCTTCCGAACGGCCGAGGCCTTCCGAACAGCCGAGGCCTTCCGAACAGCTTTTCCACCGAAACGATTCGTTGAGTGTTCAAGATAAATAAGTGTAATAATACTATTTAGCTTTAGAGCGATTTTTCAATACACCATTTTACAGTTGTGTGCTTAGTACCCTGGCCTTTGAGTGAAAGTGAGGCTGGAGTTGACTTTGTTTTGATACAAACCTTCCTGCTTTTCATATGTAAATCATGTTAGTTAGCATAAGAACAACATGATTTACATATAAAAAGAAGAAAGGTTTCTATCAAAACAAGGTCAACTCCAGCCTCACTTCCAACAAAGGCCGGGTTACTAAGTAGCAACTGTAAGTGGTTTCGCGATTGTTTTGGTTTACCATTTCCTCGCTTTGTGATTGGCTACGAAATCTCGCACTACTTTCTCAACCAATCAGATCGAAGTAAAACCAAAACCAATCGTGACTACTTACTCGCACGCGAAGCGACATCATGCTCAACTTTGTGAGTAGGCGTGCCCGTCAATCGAATTCGCGCTCTCATATTTTCTACCTTGTAAAAACGTTTGTTGTGTGCACACGGTAAGGCGCGTCGCTGTGTAAAGAAAGGCGGACATCAATGGTTGGCTGGCCCTGATATTGCCAAGTTTTGTGATTCAAATAACAATCATATCCCGCAAGGATATTAACCGCGTTTTTGTTTATTTCGTCATAATACATATTTTTTGTTTCATATTTTTATTTTTTTGCTTTTATTATTTCATTTATTTTATATATTTTGTTTGTTAAAAATTAAATCACATCACACAATGATACCGGTGTGCATATTTTTTTTTGTCTTTTGTTTTACTTTTGTAAAGAATATTCGAGCATCCAGACCCTTTCCGCTGCAAAACGATTTGTCCAGGAAATCTTCCTAGGCAAGAGTCGAAATTTGAAACAAACTAGGTAACAACGGTAACAAACCTTACTTTTATTGAATCAGTAATGTTGAAGACATACATATGTTAGCTGATTAACCTTTTCGCGCCCAAAACGTTCCCACGCACAGATTTTTTTAAAACTTGCCATGCAGTAAGGTGAAGATCAACTATTGCCAAAATGACCAATAAATGGGGGGTCACCGTGCTCGTTTTCGAGATAAGGCGCATTGAAGACCATGCGTTAGCTTACAACTATTAGCAATAAAAGAAGCTACTTTAGTGAAGTTTCGATCAGGTAAACGTACTCAATTCAACAGAACTAAGTCTATTACGTAAACTTTTGCATCTGATGTCGTTTCTTGAGGTAAAATAGGCCTTGAAAAAGAAAACATATTAGTCTTGCCCGTCCACATTCGAAGAAAACTTTGGTCGCACGAGAGCAGAAAAGGCGAAATATTTGTAACTTCTCACGTACAGATTTTTTCTGTTTTTTGTAAATATGGAGAAAATAAGGAAAGGAAGTGATCTACGGAAAGACTAATGGGGGTCACCGGGCATCCAAGAGAGTAAAATCGCTGCGAAGTTCTCAAAGCGACCATCTATCGCCATGTTTGTTTACCTCCGTGCTCTTCGATGCATGACGTATGCGTAACAGTACGTTTGCGTGACATGCGCGGAAAAATGCGCAGTAGCAATGGGCGCGAACGTCCTTAACAGACAAGAATGAATTTATATTACTTTGCAGCCGTTTTGGCCAAAAAATATTACTTTTTAGCCAGGAAACCTTTGGAAATCCAAAGAAATTGTTCATCTCTTAAGAGACAATATTTAGGAGCTTAATGTAAGTTAAGTGTTTTTTAAAATTTCAAATCGTCCATTTGAAATGAAACGTCCTTTAACAGGTGTTTGATAGAGAAGGCATTGTGGACAGCTAATCTCTTGGTAGACAATGCAAAAAATTCCTGTATAAAAGGGCCGAGAGACTGTCAACGCAACCACCAGAAAGATTAAACGACGGCATGAGTCTTTCTTAAATTTTGGGGGATAAAGGTGGTGTCAGAAGTTTGGTCTATGAAAATTAATGCCACGACTTTAAGACGTCTAAGGAAAGTTTGCGTTACACAACATTATTGAGAAAGGACACTACTGATTTCGTAGTCGACGGTCGATGCCATCATAACATTCATTAGTAACCAAGCCTTTTGTAATGGTGGATACCATTTCTGCTCAAGTTTATGCCTCGATTAGGACGAAAGTTAGTCCAACCGATTATCAGATAAAATTGGGCCTAGATAAAGCGATCATTAAATCTAAGCTAGATTCACACTTGAGACATTTTTCGTGGGTTACCCGGATCAACGCAGTGGTGAAGTGGCGAAGGAGGGATGTCAGCATGCAAGAGGCTACTGGTTCGATTCTAGGTTATTTATTGTATTTTTCCTTATCTGATTATTTTTTATAGAAAAATTTTAAAGTGTCGCTAAAATGGCATCGACCGTTTATGAAAGAAACATTTGTGGAGACGCCATCCCTTTCAAGGAGAACTTCCTGACTAAGTTAACAACGTTGTTGGAGAAGTGTGGCCGGTCAATGGAATCTAATGTTCGAAGTTTCCAATGTTGCGAGCAATTTTAAAAATTCGCCCGGGGACGACGCTGCATTGACATGCGAAGATTCCGGTGGAGCCAACACCGACTGATAATTTGATGCTTGCGGTAGCTTGCAGCAATGGTTGGAAAAAGAATCCATCAAACTTTGCCTCTCTTTCAGCAGTTTGGCTTTTTCTTCTTCTAAAAGTCTTGTCTCGGCTCTAATTTTGTTTGTCCGCTGCAAAAAGGCAAGAAAAAGATCTATTAGACAGTGTTTTTGTTGTGAAGAAATTACTTGTTTTCGAGCTTACGATCGCTCATCAGGAAGCGAAATGAGTTCATTCGGAATGTATTCCATCTTAGTTTGCATGGGACTAAATTGTGTTGGTTGGTAAAAAATCGATGTAAACGCAATTTGCTTTCACTTTGGACTAATGTAAGACGTGTCTGAGGGACAATTTCATGGCGGGTGAAAAGTGTTTTTGGTCAGCCTGGAATAAAACTACGTGAAACAAAACAAAGATTTTCCTCGTGATGCTTTCACTCTTCATCCACTCACAGCAAACTTGACTTGCTTTTTTAGTCGGTTATCTCGTCTGCCTTAGTTGTCTTAGTTATTATTTCTTGTTTGTCCAGACTGGCCTCATCTATTTTTCTAGTTTTAAGTTTATCGTAGTAAAACCATTTTTAATCATAACATAACCGCCAAAAGTATTTACCCTCTGCTCTTACCAATCGCGCGTAATCGCGCATGGTTTGTCTTAACGCCCGCTTTCTCGCAGGTTGCACGCTTTTGCTCTTTTGATTCATCGTGTTATTTCGCTTGCTGTGATTGGCGGACGCGATTACTTTGCTTTTAAAAATGCTTGGGTTTTTATTTCAGCGCTTTGTGATTGGCAACAAAATCTTGCGCCACTTTCTCAACCAATCAGAAGTTAAACCAAAACCAATCGTGACTTGCCCGCACGCGTTTTCCCGCGCTTGGTGCCGGCTACATAACCTGCTATCAGGAGACCAATTAGGCTCTACTTTCGTTTTGCCCGCTGGTTACCGGCTACATCTGATTGGTTCATTAGATTGCGTACGTCTGCTGTGATAACCAGAGTAATTACTTTGGTTTTGGTATTACCACACTCCAGAGAAAACCTCTCTAGTCTTGCGATCGGTA
Organism: Dendrophyllia cribrosa; assembly: GCA_024195265.1. Taxonomy (NCBI): domain Eukaryota; kingdom Metazoa; phylum Cnidaria; class Anthozoa; order Scleractinia; family Dendrophylliidae; genus Dendrophyllia; species Dendrophyllia cribrosa. The sequence continues at coordinate 17,648,957 of JAJLRJ010000002.1, read as the reverse complement.
TTTCACAACTATTCTTCGATTTCTTAGTAAGAATAAACTGTACCTTTTCTAATGTTGCAATCCTTTCTCTTTTTCGCTTTCGACATTTCGTTGCAGCAATCTTATTTCGTTCTCTCCTCCTTTTTATAACTTCAGGGTCTTCTTCTTTCACTTTCTACGGAAGAAAACATGAAAAGTAATCGATCAATTCTAAACAATCGTGTTGTATTCATGAACTTTAGTATTTTATTTTAATTTCTAAATTTTTATTTCTATGTATTTATTTATTTATTTATTGACCTGATTAATTATTTATTTATTTTTTAATACTACGTAAATATTTATATTCATTAGTTTATTTTTAACGTCTTGCAGTGATGGGTATCCTTTGTAGGACTTTAAATTTATGTAGATGTAGATGTAGAACTTTAATGCGCGGGATTTACAGAAGAAGATATCAGTGGAGCAAAAATTTTCACGCCATAATTTAACCGCCCTATTTTGCGATTTAAACTAAAAATCGTGATTATTTAGTGACTTAGCTGTTTATTCCTTGTAAAGAGAGATCCGGGGAGAGGGCGGGGTTCAACATTACAGCAGTTTTGAATAGCCCATTTCCGAGTTGCCTTTAGCACCTTTTTCAAACCGAGGTCAAGTGCAAAATATTCAAATTCATCTAAGTTTTACTTGCATGTGAAACAAAAAAGAATTGGTTCCACTTGTCATGCTGTGCGGTTATCGAGTTATGGATGCATTTGGGAAGTTTGGAGAGCACTCGTGAAGTTTGTGCGCTCCAAACTTCCCCCGTGCATTCGAGATTTCTATCGCGTGATAAGTGATTCGGGCTTCGCCCCCAACAACTATTACGCGATAGAAATCAAGAGCGAATAATCTAATTGTTTTAGTATAAATATACTAGACGTTCAAAACTTAACAACAAATACTCCTCACAGACACTTCGAAAACGCGAAGAAGCGGCAGCCATGAGGCTAATCACTCGCCCCTTTCTACAACAGAATAGATAGTAGCGTAGCCAATAAGAGACTGACAGCATTTGTGATAAAACGCTGGTAGATTTATACTAAAACTCGATAGATGCACGCTAATCATGAACCCTCAATTATCAATATTCATATGAATGGTAGTCTCGCTAAAAGATTGCTTTGGAGTGTTGTGATTGCCTAAAAAAATTCGCGCCAATTTCTAACAGACTATCAACCAATCAGAAGTAAAACCAAACCCAATCGTGACTTGCTCGCACGCGTTTTCTCGCGCTTGGAGCCGGTTACATGTATTCGAGTTCTGATTGGTTCATTGGATTGCCTGCGTCTCCGCCACTGCAAACACTAATAAAACGGTTATTTCCTTCGACCCAGTGAAACACGAATTAATCGTCACAACAGAACAAGGTTTATGTCCACAGAACACTTAACGACCTATTTATTGGAGAAAGGTTCTATCCATAATTGTAATTCACAAAGTTTTCCCATGCACGTGAATTGATCAACTTTCAATAGTTCAGCTTATTGGTTGGAAGAGTTAGCCAAACAGTTCTCATGTGAACGCTTCAACTACTTCAACGAAAATTAAGTTGGCTCTCCAGAGTTGCTCGACCAATTAAAGGGAGAACCACACGTAACTGTTTTTGCTCCAAGTTAAACCCGCTGTCGCCGTCGGTGTAAAAGAAGCCGGCTCTTATTTTTTAGTGTTTTTGTCATTATCCTGAAACGTTCAGTCCTACAACGTAGAAAAATAATTTTATGGGTATGATAACCAATGCTATTTCTGTTCTGATGGGATTTTTTTTTATAATAGCAACTAAGTTCCTCCCTCAATTAAAATCATCACAAACGGGTGGCAGTACGTTTTTCCCGGCGACACAAACCGAAAGCGAAACATTTCGAGTCGATCGAAAGGGAAGGATGGCTTATATAAATTGAGACGTCAGTATTAAAAAAATGAAACATCGCAATTTGCATAGTTCACTTTCACATGAGCAAAAAGACAATTTTCCGTTTTCCAGTATAATTTTATTAAACTTGGTCGGCGTTCCATATAGACATTCCGTTGTCGAGAGTGACGTTCAAATTAAAAAGTTAAGTTATAAAAATCGGCCGACTAATATCTAGTTGTGTCATAACAAAACTGACTCGAACGTTCATCCGGATGTGTGAAACACCGATATTTCATTTTCCAACTAACTTTCTAACTACTACAGCGTTAAAATTTTGAAAAGGCCACGCATAATTACTGGCAAATGTAAGATGTTAAGAGCCTATTACTTTCAAAACAAAACCGTGAAAGTCTGTTATATTTTCCCGGCATCGCCGAGTAAAGTGGATAGCGAGACTACAGTACTTACCGGTTTCGGTGGATCAGGCTCTCGCATTTCTATCCTTGGCAGTTCAGACTCGCCGTATTTTATTTTAAAAAATGCCTTTAGTTTATCTTGGGTAGTTTCCGGCTGCTCGGGTGTAGCAGGGCTGACTGAAGGTACGGAGCTGTATACTGATGATAGCTTGCAAAGAGAAGAAAAGAATATAAATAAATTTTAACTATTCATGCGAATATCCTATCTGAAAATCTAGCTCTACCATACGGACAGTTAAACACTCGAGAAACTTACTGAACTTAAAGAAAATTTCCCTTCTTATTAAACCACATCGTTAAGGAAAGTTTAATTAATCGAAAAAAGGGCCAATATTTTCATGTAAATTACTGAATTAAAAGAATCGAAGCATCTCAGGCAGCTACAAGAGTAAAATCGACCTCTTAATACCAACACATCTTGCTACCGATGGTTTACGAATGCCGGTACATGTTGTTAACTCTACTTTTAAAATATCCGACGCTTGTGCGGAAACTAAAATTTACATGAACTTTGCCTCTATCGCCACCCAACTCATTAAAGCGTACAATTCACGAGAAATCCACCAAATTCATAAAAGAACTCTTCTTCTATAAATATTAACACCGACACCTCGTTATCAGCAGACAGTCCAAGTCCATTTTAGCCCTAGTTTAGAAACAAAAAGAGCTCAGGTGTCCATAAAGTGAAATTCGATTCAACAGCAGCTAAACGCAATGATCCCTGACCGTTGTTGGCTATTGTTTAATACATGTGTTTTCTTGTAATCTTAGTCGACGTTCCAAGAATTGCTCCAAGAACAATAATACGCCAACGCAAAAGCTTCTAGGGCTTCTGTGTCATGAGGTAGATAATCCTGTTTTATGGCCCCCTCATACAAGACGCGTAGCGTTTTTTTCCTTTTCTTCCACAAGGAACCTCACAAATTGATACCCCAGGGACGGAATTGATAACTTCGGCAGTTTTATACTCTTATTTCACCAAGAAATTCATTTCAATTATTTAAAATTCACTCTTAAGCTAACTGATGTCTACTGATGTTTATGTTCTAGCAATTCTTTCTCTTGGAATAAACTCCAGTTTAAATACTTATCCTAGCTTGCAAAGAGAGCTTTGGAAAATATCCCTCGTGTATGGTACTTACCTCACTATTTGGGACGGGATTGCGATTAAAGCTAGATAAGCCTGAGAATTGTGAATTAAATCCTTGTTGTTGATATGTTCCGTCAAAATTACCAGCCATTGCTGACGAATTTAAATTTTGCCAAAGATGCTCGCCTTGCATGGTTGTTTTCGATTTTGTGAACCTTGAACAACCGCCCCGGTTTTATTTAAATAATTTCTGATACGAGGGAAAACCCCATTTCATATCGATCTTCGCGCTCATCATATATATAACGTCTCGGAATAATTTGCATTAAGTTTTATTCAATTGTCATAATCTATTTTAAGCACCAAAATAGAATATACGGTGAATATTGGGTTTATTTGTTTACACTTTTTTTCTGAGAAAGCTCGTAGATTCTTGGAAAAAGGGGCATATAACAATCAGAACTTCCGGTGACCCTAGGATGTCACGCAACTTCCTGTTTTGCGGACGACATTTGAAAGACGAATAAGAACTGACTAAAAGCTGTAAGACCGTAGAAAATACGAGCAGCAATGCGAAAATAATGAAGTGGCTTAGAATTTGAGAAATTGCCAATAGGTTTGTAATAGTTTGGTACTGTCAAAACCGCCGAAAGCCTCAGGCCTTTAAACGGTCTTTAAAAAAAACAACGCGAGACGCGACGGACAGTTTGCGATTCATCTATTCAAGAATAACATGCAAAGTTGACCCTTTTAAACCAATTCCAACATTGCAAGATGATTCGCACGTGGATTTAAGGGAAGAAGGAAAAAAGAATCACCCATAACCGGACCTGACTGCCGGTATTAAACCGGAATCAACACCCGGAACGAACGCGTTCACAAGTTGGTCACGAGTTGAACTGCATTTCGTTATCACGTTCACAAAAGAACTGTATTGTTTTCGGGCGTTAACTTCACCCTTTTCCTTGTAATAAAAGGATGCATTATTGTAATGATGGGCTTGGCCATTGAGAATTCAGTTAACAAGGTCATTATATCTTCGTCTTAACAAGATTTAATCAGACAATTTTTCTCGGAAATCACAAGTTCAAAACTTATCAAACGCACGTGGATTCCTTGTTCTCAGAAATCACGAGTTAAAGGGCTTGGTGTTTGTGGGAGGTTCTTGTTTATCATCTGCAAACTTAACTCCACATTCCCCTCCGCGTCGCTCCCGTCCTTATGTTGCTAATACAAGAATTCCTCGTGACTACAGCCAAGCATTTTTTCCAACGAAGATGACATTTTGTCACGTTCTTTCAGTCGAACTCTCGGAACTTTTTTTTCGACAATTTTCATTACAGTAAAAATAACTTTTTAGTGTGCCCTGAAGCTAATTTTTCAATAGGATAATAATTCTTGAGTCTTGAGCTTCTACAGTTTGACCATTTTAATATATGGTCGGCTATTTAGTAAACTTTCTTGTGGTCTGCTTTGGATACGATCGAAAATAAAATGTGGTTTAGTATTTTCAGTTTTTATTAAACTCGTGATCAGGTGGTAAAATAGACATTTCATATTTCGATCTGCTTCAGTGAGATGCAAATAAGTGGCTATGTTCGTGTTCTTTCATAATAATTCAGAGAAATGAGAGCTGTCACGCTCCTCGCAAAATTCTGCGAAACAGGGCGTGACAGTTTAGTTTGGCGTCACAAGACCCTCCCATTTCTTGTGAATCAGGCGTAAATTCGTGGGTTAAAGGAAATAAAATATTCGACAAACAGCGTTTCCTTTAATTTGGATGAACAAGAAAAGTTGCACGTTTAATTTGGCGTCATATTCTTTTAAAACAAATAATTTTGATCAACGACCTCGGCGAAACGAACTTCCGGTTTGTATACATGTAATATCACGCATCTTAATATGCCCAAAGTTCATTTCGCAAAATATTGAAAAACAATATTCGCACCGTAGGGTCAAAAGTTATAACCACCTTGGACAGCTTACTAGCCATACAGAAAAAACTGCTCTTGAAATAGCTATAATAGGTTTGAATGGTCACATCTTTTTACATCCAGAAGAAACCGAAAGGCGCTCCCGGCGTTTTTGGTCACACTTGGAAGATTTTATTCACAGACTCAGAGGACCGTGTCCCGGCTGACATATCGTGTTTTCATGATTATATATGGCTATGAGCTTGCTTTAAATTGCTTTATTATCTTGAAATAGGAGAAAAAAATAGCCAAAAAATGATGAAAAAAAGAAATAGTAACAAAAGAGACAGAACAACAGATAAAAAAGTCAAAATTGCGTGAGAATGGAAATTTCGAATCAAATTTTATGAACTGTAATCCACTTTCATCCTTGCAATCCTGTACTAATCTCCACACTACTGCTTCTGTTTTGCTCTATAGAATCTTTTAATTCAATGAAGTTGTATATTTGATGGTATTTGGCGATATAACAGGGAAATATGGGAAACGAAATTTTGTTTATATTTCGACGGGACAGTGTCGGGACAGTCTCTCTGGGACAAACCTACTTTGTACAGCATAATTAACGTGAAAGTGCTGCAATAGCTTAAAAAAAGCAAAGAGAAAAAGAAACTCTCCCATTTAATACAACTGACCGGAAAACGAGTTTCAGAAAATTATAATATAATTGTTGAATATTCTTCTCGTCCTTAAAATTTTACAGCGGTTTGTTTGTATTCCGGTTTCGTCACGGTAAGATTGTTTTCTTCCGGTTTTGTCACGAATTTCTTTTTTAATTATTTATGTTTCCGTTTTGTCACGTTAAACCTTTGTCTTTTTATTTTCCAGTTATTCCACGAATAACGTTTTCATGTTCCGGTTTAGTCATAACAGGCATCGTTCTCTTCCGGTTTTGTCACGAAAATCTTTGTTGTCTTCAAGTTTGTCACGAAAAAACCTGGTTGTTTTCCGGTTTACAAGTGCTCGTCCAATATTCACTGTATTTCCGTTGTCGTGACTATCACCCTAGTTTCATTGGACAGTAGCCCGGCAAGTGAAAAATTTGCACTGCATGCCATAAAGTGTTCTCTCTTTTTTCCAACATTTTATTTTAATATTAGCTTCTGTTCCTGCGGGCTCTTCGTCAAGAAGTCGAGAATGTGAATAGATCTGTTGCAGCTCTGTTGCAGCTTTGTTGCAGTTGACCTCAGGGATCTAAAATCCTAAGAATTATTTGCCGCACACTTCACAGGGAGCAGAGGAGCCAAATTTGACCTTTACGCGTTCGATCTTTGTGTCTTGCGTTATTCGATCTGTTGTTTTCGAGTTTTTGCTCCAGTGGGACCCCAAGCGTAATCGGCGCTTTCCGGTCGAACGACCGGAAAGCGTAAGCTTTCCGAGCGAGGCATAGTCTCCTACGCAGCCGTTATTAGGGCTCGTCACGCAACGCTCCTCCCCCACTAACGGCTGCTTCAATCTGAACCACATTCCTTTGCACGGTTTAGCCAATCACAGCTTCGCTCCTATAACCGGGAGCCAATCGCGCCAAAACCACTTGTCCAATCACAGCTCGTGTTTTATCGTTGACTACTTTTGTGCCAGCAGTGCAAACAAGATAGCGTCGCTCGACGAAGCTTTCCATTTGACTGCTTCGAAGTTCAAAATTCCTGACTTAAATGAATATCAAAAGCTAGCAATTCAAAAAATCGTTTTGCATAAGGGTGATATTTTTGCAAACTTGCCTACGGGATTTGATTTATCAAGCTCTTTCGACAGTCTTCGATCATGTCAGCAATCTTCCAGGGCATATCGTTGATGCATGATGTTGTTTCTCCACTGGTTAGTCTAATGGAGGATCAGGTCCATTACTTGACAAGTATTGGCGTGAGCGCAGTTAATATCAGCAGCCAGGCTGAGATTGACCGGTCAAGTTGAGAATGGAGAATTTTCTATCGTTTTCGGCTCGCCAGAAGGGCCAGAAGCATGGCTAATGAATGGCCATTGTATAAAAATAGACATGCTAAACACGACTCCCACTCGTCGCAAATAAAGTATTTTAAAAGCCTAAAGTAAAGCTTTCCCAGTAAGACTTCAGAGACAATTGCGCCTTTAGATCACAGTTATGAATTTGTTCTCTTCGATGATATTGACCTTTTGATCTCGGCGGATTATCTCTCAAATTGATAGGAGGATTCATGCTGTCAGAGCCGTTGGCGGAATTATTTTATTTTTTTATACCGTTGCTCGGTGCTAGCTCTATTGACATACATTGTGGTTCGTTCTTTGGCTCACTTTTGTTGTGAGATAAATACTTATCGGCTAAAGTTTGTTATCGCTTTGAAATGAAGGATCGTTAAAATTTCTCAGGCCGTGATTTAATGTCTAAAGTCTGCGGTGTGCAAGACTTGTGAGAAAGTGTTTCCGGCATTACGGATATAGGCGTCTTAGATCCGAGTCTCAAAAAGCCGTAGTCTTCAATTCCACTGTTTTGAAATCATGAATTCTTGCATTAATTTTTAGCTCCTTAGTTAGTTCTGTAGTTGAGTAGTGTGTCTCAGTGTAGCTAAGATAAACCTCCGTTGTTTTGTAATAGCGTTTGATTTGGTGCAACAGATATTAATCTGCAGCATGGTTGCTGTTTTGTAAATCTCACGGATGCTAGTAAATTCTTACGTTCCTTCCTTAAGTAAGGAATGAACACAATTTAATGTAAAGCAATTTCGAAGCTTTTTTTTTGAGTAGGTGTCATTACACTGTTCTCATCTGCGTTATTCTCCTCGTCCACTTCCGATCGCTGTAGTCGCTTGGCTCTTTGTATTTCCCCTGCATTAAATATCACTTCTATTTCCAGCTTCATTTCTTTCAGTTTATCTGATATCCGCTGGAATTTTAACAAACGTTTGTCAGTAGCATTTATCCCTACATACGAACAGTTCGCTATTCTCCAATTTGTATCGACTCACGTCCACAGTCAGTGAAGTCAAGATCGAATGATTTCAGCAACATCGAACGAACTTTTCCCGAAAATATAAATCTTGTCTTTCTTTATGAAAACTTAGAACTACATTCTGTCAATTTCTTCGGAGTTACATCCATAGGAAATCACTGAGATGTCTGGCGCTTCTCGGGAAATCGACTGAAAAGTCCGATTAATTTACGCGGGAAACTTATCAGATACTGATACGCGATTGGTTTTATTGAAAACAAAGGTGAATCGCTGATTGGCGCAATCACTAAATATCACGTGCAAACGCCACGCGCTCAAAACAAAAGGAAAGGAATGAGGTTCAGATTGAAGCAGCCGTTAGTGGGGGAGGAGCGTTGCGTGACGAGCCCTAATAACGGCTGCGTGGGAGACTAAGGGAAGAGGTCAAAACAACTGCCCTCGACAGGGACCCACTTTTTCTATTGTATGCAGCTGGTACCGCTGGGGACCCCCCCTGTTGTTAAAAGGGTAGCTGCCTCAACAGGTGTCCCCCTCCCTATTGACATAGGGACCCATTTTTAAATAAAGGAGGATAGCTGCTACAGATAGTGTCCACCCCCTCTTTTTATAAGGACCCACTTTTCAACAATGACAGCTGATGGCTGCAGCTAGTGAACCCCTCCCCTGTGGAAAGGGTGGCAGCTGCAGCTAGTGACCCCCTCCCCTGTGGAAAGGGTGGCAGCTGAAGCTAGTGACCCCCTCCCCTGTGGAAAGGGTGGCAGCTGCAGCTAGTGACCCCCTCCCCTGTGGAAAGGGTGGCAGCTGCAGCTAGTGACCCCCTCCCCTGTGGAAAGGGGGGCAGCTGCAGCTAGTGACCCCCTCCCCTGTGGAAAGGGGGGCAGCTGCAGCTAGTGACCCCCTCCCCTGTGGAAAGGGGGGCAGCTGCAGCTAGTGACCCCCTCCCCTGTGAAAAGGGTGGCAGCTGCAGCTAGTGACCCCCTCCCCTGTGGAAAGGGTGGCAGCTGCAGCTGGTGGTCCCCCTCCCCTGTAGAAAGGATGGCAGGTACAGCTAATGACCCCCCTCCCGTGGAAAAGGTAGTAGCTACAGCTAGTGACGCCCCCCTTACTTTGGTGGCGCCAAATCACCAATAATCGCTCGTCTGTATCGAGAAATGATTCCTGAAGCGAGTAACTGCTCCCCATTTCCCTAAAGGTATGTCTCTCCACCCCAAGAATCTACCATGTGTAGTAATATGGCTTCAGCCGGTAATCCTTTATATATATGTGCATGCTCCTATCAGGAAAATGGCGGCTGCACCTGGAATTCTGGCACAGCCACACTCACACACAGTCTTTATATTTCCCTTTAATAGCAAGATAGGCTTCCTCTTTATAATTAAAAAAATATATATGCTGAATAAATAACTCTCATATTTCTGAGGTTGCACAAAGTGAATAAAAGTATTCTATATGTACTCTACAAGTTTATTCGGGAGAAGGTAAATCAAAGTTAGCTATTGGTGTGCTTTTTCATTGGCGTGCTTTTTTTAATTACAATATTCAATATTTCAGCAACGTAAACAAAAATTACCATATCTTCCAGTAGTATTTCAAAAACGTGATAATACTCGGTAACCATATATGTAAAAAGCTCTTGAGAAATATACTAAGAACATAGATGGCCATCTCTAGTGCTCTTCGAAAACAATGAAACGCGCTTTTCTATGCAGCGGCAAACTGGCTAAATGAATCACAAAGAAAATTAGGACTCATTAGGACTCATGGACAAAATAATTGTACAACGACGGCGAAATAGCTGATAAAAACAACGACTTACATGTTTTAATGACATGTTTTCTTATTTTTACTAATTTTGTAACTATTTTTCTCTTTTGTTTTCATTTTCCTGTAATTATTAAAAAAATATAAAATAATAATAATAATAAATAAGAACCGTTGCGTCTAAAAATTGAAAGTGGTTCTTATTTGGAAAATCAGTTTAGTTTTGTCCAAGTGTATTTGACATAAAAAAAACCTGAATTTAATTAAAAGACCTAAAAAAAAAACAATGAGAATGAGAAATGAGAATGACAATGTCCAAAATCAGCGAAACAATTACATGCAGAGTACAGAGTGGACAATCGCGGAGAGCTTAAGAACCTCTACATTAGGAGAAGTTGAAATGGGCTGCGTGGAGTCTTCATCTCCGGATACAATGCACGTTTGATTGTTCACTCTTGTCAATCTCTCCCTTAAATCGAGGTCTGTGCCGGAGAAAGGCATCCCCGTTTCTTTCAGTTTTTCTTTTAGTTTTTGGATGTCCATGAATAGAATAGAAGGAGGGACGGAAACTTTGTTCTTGTGTACGTGTTCGTATAGTCTACAAATGATATCGTACTTTACTCCCCTTATCCTGTAGAAACAGTTGGTATTAGAGCAACGGCAGATTTCCTCGAGACAGCGTGACACCGTGGCAACCGATTTAGAAAGGTACTCCTCAACTGAAGTTTTGTTGTCTGGGAACCACTGATCGCTGTTTGGTACGATTTTCGCGGAACTATTGCCTTTCCGTAAAGATTGAACGATCGAACCGATTTCGGTCGGAAACACTTGAATGAATTTGTGAAAATGGTCGTGGCTGTTCCCTTCTAGATCGTGAATGGTGAAACACTCACCAACATGCTTTGAGGGAGTAAAAAAGTCCTTTTCCCAAAATGTTGTACTATCAATGGGGCTCATAAACAAACCTGAACTGTTCACTTTGTCAACAGCACGCTGGACATGTTCGTCGCTCTGTCGGTATTGTTTCATTTCTTTCGAGTCGGCATAATGGCCAGGCCTTTCTACGGAAACCTTTGGGGTATCAATGGTGAGCATTTTTGTCTGACTGTTTGGCATCCTTCTTACGCAACAATTGGGGTCTTCACAGGTCACACGCTCTTCGTAATACCCGGATGGGTAGACCTGACCATGCCTCTCATACCATGACAGATTTAGCCGGATCCATTTAAACCGAGGATTGCTATTTCTCTCACTTTTTTTCGCCTTTGAATACGCTCGTAGGTCGTCGTCCAGACATGACAAAAGTGGCAGTTTATCATGACTCAGGATTGGAGTTGCAAATATCGTCGACCCAAAGCAAGGTTGTCCATTCCACCGACGTCCCAGCTCTCGTACCCCCCACCACATATTCATTTCGTTAACAAAATCTCTTCCGGCATGCACAGCTACTTCTCGCAGTCGGTTTATTTCTTCTTCTTCCATACCAACCTCCTGAAGATAATCGAAACATTCTTTTGCCGAATAAAATTTATTTGCTGTGATGGTGCTTCCTGTAGCACACTTTTTGCTTAATACAGCATTGCCCCTTTCTGCTTCATTGTCAAAACTGCAATTTTCACTTCTTCTAAGAATACATGAATGGCTGCTTGCTTCCATCCTAAACTCGATTGCACCTGCAATTTTCGTTTGTAGATTTTGCTGTTTTTGGTCTGGCCCTCCATCAGTGTATCTGGCATGCAATGGTCTGGGTTCGTTATCAAGAGAAACTAAGATATGATCCCTTCCTGAGACCTTCAATAGTTCAGAAAACAGCGAAAAAGCCTCTTTACCATACAGTGCAGGTAGCTCCAATTCCGAAGGATCTTGGAAGCTCAGTTGTAGATCATCTTCAAATTTCTCTAGCTCTTCAGCAATCTCCAACATCAGGACACACGCATTGCATTCTCTGAAGTACAACTTCATTGGTTGAATGTTGTCGTCCATTATGTCGGCAAGGTGCTGTAAGAGCTGCACGGCATTGACTTCGGCATTGTCTTGCACTAATTTAGAGTTCTTTATGTCCTGACTTGGCATGACAAGTCTATCTAGAAGTTTTTGGAGAACGCACGAAACTAATACTGAACACGATGCTGAGATTTGCAGCCTCAAGTCTGTCAGTTCTTTAAGTGACGCAAAGGCATCAATCAACGAAATAAGCGCAAATTTACCAGTATTAACTTGATGGGAAATCTGCAAGTGCGCGAGATTGTGGTCTCTCAGCAAACCAATGACTGCGTTTAAAACTTCCGAAGGCTTATTGATCTCAAATGGAATGATGCGAATTGGCTTTATTGGGAGATGGATGAGTTGCCCTGATTGGTTTCGCAAGCATTCCGACAGTCTTAGTTTGTCCACTGTAGTATCACTAACAGGAAGGATAAATTCCTTTAAATCCTCTTCTTTCTCCAAGTCCTCGAGATATTCAATCAATTGTTTTAGTAGGTAATCAACGGAAATGCTGTGAATACTCGTATTCGGCAATGATAGGTGGGCCTTGGTTTCGTTGTCTCCATGCAATCGTAGTTGCCAACGTTCATTAACGTGATTTATGGCCGACGTAGAATATTCACTTTTAGGAAATAATACAACAGATAGTTTGCTGCCTTTCCATGAAATTTGCTTTTCTCCCGAAGCGTCCACTGTAATAACCTTGTTTAGCATCAGATTCGTACTTGGCACAACCACTGCTTTAAGATCGTGATAGTCAGCCGAAGGAAGTGCTTGCAAAATTTCTGCCTCTCCATATTCATCAGTAGTTCTGTGATTCATCCAAACTTTATCCTTATTGAAAGAGTTCTTGGTCCCAAGAAAAACAGGGTATTTCAAATCTGAACTGATAATTGTGGAGTACCTTCTTAACCACAAATAGTCTGTGGAAAAACGAAAAGGAATAAATTGTGAAAGTTTTGCGAACGCTCTCGTATACTGCATGTTAAGTGGTGGTGGTCCTGACCCTTTGCAAGGAACTTTGCCGAACTTTATAGCGGCCTCTCCCGTGTAGTCTTTGGCTGTGTTATGGCCTTTGTTTGGCGGCAAGCAGCGCCTCGAGAGGGTTTTAGCAGATATGTTTTCGTGATTGTCATCCAACTTGGCGTGTTTTCTGTTATACATGTCAGTGACTGCCTGCAGAGTTAGTTTTCTGTTATGTTCCGTGGTACCAATATCTACTGAGGACGCGTACATTACGTCATAGTGCCTCTTCTCGTGCGCCAGAATTCCAGAGTCACTTTCAAGGCTTGCCATTTGCACGATGCTTTCTATCAGGTTTGGGTCGACGTTCTTTCGCGGTCGGTGGGGTAGGTCTGAGTGTGCGCGACCTAGAGCAGAGAGAGCAGTTTTTCTAGATGCAACTCTAGCTTTTCGTAGCCTCATGGTTAGCTTTCTTGCATCTCTCCACACGTCTTTGAAGATTCCTTTGGCATTGTTGACTTGAACCTTTGCATTTCGGAGTGAAGAATATCGTAAGTTAAGCTTGCGATGTAAGTAGGCTTCAGAAAATCCCGAATCCATAAGAAGATTCTTTACTATTTTCTTACTCTTTTCACAGTCTATTAAACTGATGGTTTCTTTCATCTTTTCAATGTCTGGTTTAATACTGACATGTTCCTGAGTACTGATGTTGAATTGTCGACATAAGCCAGACTGAAATGCTATGGCTTTCTTATGTGTTTCTTCATGGCTCTTAAATTTGTTGAGTGCGACCACAGTAAGATTTCGTCTTAGTGACGGTGGTGTTTTTTTTGGAGGATTGAGCACACATACAGGGAGAACATGTTTTCCCAAAAGCAGGTTACGTTTTAAGTGTTTAACCCACATCAGTGTTTCATTGTAATCTGTGATTTCACAATCTGTCAATATGTCGTCAATTGTGCAGAAACCACCTCTTTCTTGTAATAATTCAAGTATGGCCATCTTTCTCTTTAAATTAACTGCTTGCTCTTTGTAACTTAGAATTGACTTCTTTAATTTTTTTAGTACACAGTCAACGTTCTTGACTTTTTCTGAGCAATTAAAAATGTGAATCCCGTCCGCATTAAAACAATTTTGCAGTCTTTTATGGCGATCGTCCTTTTTACCTAAAAAGAAAAAAAAAACCGTCTCACTTGAGCTTTGATTTCACGTTTAACCAGTATACAAGTTTACATTCAAACGTGTATGGTAAATGCAAGCATTGAGAGAATTACTATCACTTCCACTTAAGTACGAAACGGTGCTGTTATTCTGAATATTACCTCACTAGTCAGTGGATTTACAGTATGAAGAACATGTGACTCTGGGGAGAGTTCTGTTTTTCCATAAAAGTTATTAAATGTCACCTATTTTGCAACGGTTTTTGGCTGAGAAGATCAAATTAAAATTATAGTTTAAAAAAATCTGGTGGGTTATCTGTTTTAATATTTTCCTCACTGATTGTTTCCTCACTTTCTCACTCGATACGGAGCCCTAACATACAAAGAAATATAAAAGATAACAAGCTGCATGCAATACAAGACTAGTTGAGTAAGGCTATACTATATAGAAATGTGTATTTGTGTACCTCGATTGTAAATTGTTAAAAAATGTAATTGATCTAAAGAGTTCCTGTCTGCAAAAATTAAAAAAAAATTAAAATTGTCAGGGCTTTCGAAGCATATTACGTACCTCTACTTTGAGTTGCGTGCAAGTGATCTAACAGAACTAGCCGTCCCTCAAAAAGAGATTTGTGGTACAATTGTTCGCCTATCTCTTTTTTACGAGGAGAGATTTCGGACAACAGCTTGTTGTACTTCTGAGTTTCCATACCTAAAAATAGAACAGACATATAGCTGAGTTAGTGAGATAAACTTTTAGATTAAGGCACAAAATACGTTTATCTAATTTGACAAAGTTTAAAAAAATCTTACTTTATTTTTGAACAAAATACCGGGGTTATAAGCAAAATCAAATCTTTTTTTGCGGCATTTTGTTCACAAAAAAGTAAGAAAAAAACATTTTTTGGTGTTATATCCACTATAACTGAAGCGTGTCGTTTTGTAATCAAAACCTATTCGGACACTTTCGAGCATCTTAATAAAAATTGAAAAATGATGGGAAACGTATGTAAATCTACGGAAAGTATTGATCATTGGAAATTTTCGTAAATGTTTCGTAAATTTCTCAAAACTATAACTAGTCTCGTTTATACAATAAAAAAAGCACGACTGCTCAAAGAAACGCAATTTCACCTCTCTAAAAAAGATTGATATTTTCACGTACCAATGTATTGTTTTATCATAAATAACATCAGTTCCCTTGATATATTATGTACACGAAACGCATATGGTGTTTAAGAAGTGACGTCAATTAAACTAAACTTTTTCCTTCTTTGCTGTTTTTATAATTACATACTGTAATTTTACACCGTTGTTTTTCTAATGAATGGACAACCCTGATTAAATACAGGTGTTACTCCCTTATTCCTCAAACTTTTAGGTACCTGCAAGATATTGCTCGAAAAGTCCATCAGGGGCTGCTGCAATAGTACAAAGAACCATTGTTGTCAAGTTACAAACTTCACATGTCTTGACCACAGGAAAGTTTATGTTGCAGCTATCAAGGGTGTTAGGTTTGGGAATGGCAAACTTTTCACTACGATTGGCAGCCTTTAATGGATCCGTTAGCAATTTCCATACCGGAGTCATCGCTTGAAATAGATCCGAAGGAATCCCACGGCGCAATGGATCAAGGTACCAAAGCTGGCTCAGTTGGCGATTACAAACCAACAAACACCACGAGACAGATGATTTCCATGCAATGCTTGGAGCTACAGAGACTTTTCCAGAACTGCTTTCAATGACTGGTACATTAAAGTAGAACCATTGTTGCTTAACGGCGTCATTCTTTAGGGCAGTTTTAACTTTCTCGCACACTTTCTCTATGACAACATTGTAGACGGAACAAAACACTTTGTTCTCTTGAGTGCAGTTATCCAGGAGTTGAATGTAAGCTTCGATAGGCTCACTTGTGGTAAGATCCGATGAGTTATCTTTAATGGAGATAAGAGGCATAGAACGAAATAAGTGGTGCTTATGCATCTATTTCGGCTTCGACGCTTATCCTGCATATGACTGCCGGCCATTTACTCCTGGCGATAAAATCAGTGACTTGTTGTATAAAATGGTATTTCTAACGTTTAAGAGAATCATTATTGCAAAAGGTAGTTAGGGCACAGAGTGGAGTGATAGTCAATCAGACAGTCGCAGAATTGTACCTAGAGTCCCTGCGCCGTTAGTGATCCCTCTGTGACTGAAATTCTGAGAATTAATAGTCCCTTTCTCATCTATAATTAGTGTGATTTTGATATATCATATTTTGTATTTGAAATCGGTTACACCTCTTAACTTCATATTCTTCTAAAGCAGATTACGTACCTGTACTTTGAGGTGCGTGCAAGTGATCTAACAGTACTAGCCGTCCCTCAAGAAGAGAGTTGTGGTACAACTGTTCGCCTATCTCTTTTTTACGAGGAGAGATTTCGAGCAACACCTTGTTGCACTCCTCGCCTCCTCTACCTGTAACAAATTAATACCAGAAATATTGTGAACACATCATAAAATACGACTACCCTTCAAACTTAGTTACAAAAAACGTCCACCTAGTTTGTGAAACGTTGGTAAAATGTTTTATTACGTGAACGTTGCGACAAAAAGACATACAACGGGGAAGTAGTCGTGGAATGTGAATTATCACTCAATCAATGAATCGAACTTTTTGCTTTTTGAATAGTACAAAGATATAATCTTCTTTTGATATTCTTGTATGGAACAGTAGCTATCAACAACAGGCCTTATGCATGTTACGTCACCAGAACCAAAGTCACCGCCAAGACTCGTTTGTACGAGATTCCTTGCAAACCTTTGACAACTTTTTTTTCTGTTTGAGTGGGTATTCTTTCCTGTTTTTCTCCTTTTGAGAATACACTGATGAGATTGGCAAAGGTTCATACTTTGAAAGCAGAGCTTGGAGGTGAAATCAGCCAGTCCAACGTTTAATATGCATCAGGGCTATTAAGGAAGAAGACGTTGGAGTGTTTCGGAGATCAGTGCAATGTGCAATTTTCTTCCTTCGATTTAGTTCCTTTGCACTTATAAAATTTTAATATCCTTTTCGCCAGTTGTTGAAATATAATCCATACATTAAATAAATCATATATCAATACAGAAATCATATCATGATCCGAACTGTTCGGTGGATGTAATTTGATTGTCTCATTACTCTCAGTTAACTTACATCGTTCATATCAATGATGTTTGTTTTGTTATTTTCATAAAACATTGGCCACCATCAGTCTTGACATATATATCCTAGTAACGCCAAGCTCAGTTTCCAGTGTATTTGCAGTGAGTTTCGGTGTTTTTGCGGTGTTGTAAAGGTCGTAAGCTCGAGTATCATTGTAAGTGTGAAATTGTGCAAAACAATAAAAATAAAACATCTGGACAATCAAAAGCCTAGCTCAGTAAGGTTCCAGACTTTATGATTCCCGTGACAACCTTAAATAATGTCTCTATTCACTAGCAAACCTGAAAGATATTGCTCGAAAAGTCCATCAGGGGCTGCTGCAATAGTACAAAGAACCATTGTTGTCAAGTTACAAACTTCACATGTCTTGACCACAGGAAAGTTTATGTTGCAGCTATCAAGGGTGTTAGGTTTGGGAATGGCAAACTTTTCACTACGATTGGCAGCCTTTAATGGATCCGTTAGCAATTTCCATACCGGAGTCATCGCTTGAAATAGATCCGAAGGAATCCCACGGCGCAATGGATCAAGGTACCAAAGCTGGCTCAGTTGGCGATTACAAACCAACAAACACCACGAGACAGATGATTTCCATGCAATGCTTGGAGCTACAGAGACTTTTCCAGAACTGCTTTCAATGACTGGTACATTAAAGTAGAACCATTGTTGCTTAACGGCGTCATTCTTTAGGGCAGTTTTAACTTTCTCGCACACTTTCTCTATGACAACATTGTAGACGGAACAAAACACTTTGTTCTCTTGAGTGCAGTTTTCCAGGAGTTGAATGTAAGCTTCGATAGGCTCACTTGTAGTAACATCAGATGAGTTATCTTTAATGGAGAGAAGAGGCATATAACAACAATTAGCGGTGCTTATGCACTTTTTGCCATGCAAAACTTCACCCCGCCTGCATATTCTTCGGATATTGCGACTGTCTCGACTGAAAAAATTTGAATTTCGATTATTAATTTCGATCGTTCGTCGATCTAATGTCGGACCCAATAGGTACGTGGTATTTATATCGATAACGCGTAACTGTAAGTTTGTAACTGTTTGCAATATCGCATCTTTATCCACCTCCTTTTTGAGCAATCGTAGCAAATTAGAAAACACTATCACTACCACTGTCTTCTTAAAAAAAATCGCTAAATTTCATTACCATCTACGGTCTGCGTCTTGGTCTTCAACGGAACCCGAGGTTGGCACATGGGTGTAGACTGTTGTGCACTAGATGGCTTGGTATCCTCACAGCACATGGGTGGAGGCTGTTCTGCACTGGATGGCTTGTTATCCTCGCAGGACATGTGTGGAGGCTGTTCTGCACTGGATGGCTTGGTATCCTCGCAGGACATGGGTGAAGGCTGTTCTGCAATGGATGGTTTGGTATCCTCGCAGGACATGCGTGGAGCCTGTTCTGCATTGGATGGTTTGGTATCCTCGCAGGACATGCGTGGAGCCTGTTCTGCACTGGATGGCTTGGTATCCTCGCAGGACATGGGTGAAGGCTGTTCTGTAATGGATGGTTTGGTATCCTCGCAGGACATGGGTGAAGGCTGTTCTGCAATGGATGGTTTGGTATCCTCGCAGGACATGGGTGAAGGCTGTTCTGCACTGGATGGCTTGGTATCCTCGCAGGACATGTGTGGAGGCTGTTCTGCACTGGATGGCTTGGTATCCTCGCAGGACATGGGTGAAGGCTGTTCTGCAATGGATGGTTTGGTATCCTCGCAGGACATGCGTGGAGCCTGTTCTGCATTGGATGGCTTGGTATCCTCGCAAGACATGGGTGAAGGCTGTTCTGCACTGGATGAATTGGTATCCTCGCAGGACATGCGTGGAGGCTGTTCTGCACTGGATGGCTTGTTATCCTCGCAGGACATGTGTACATGTGGAGGCTGTTCTGTGCTGGATGGCTTGGTATCCTCATAGCACATGGGTGGAGGCTGTTCTGCACTGGATGGCTTGGTATCCTCGCAGGACACGGGTGGAGGCTGTTCTGCACTGGATGGCTTGGTATCCTCGTAAGACATGGGTGAAGGCTGTTCTGCACTGGATGAATTGGTATCCTCGCAGGACATGGGTGGAGGCTGTTCTGCACTGGATGGCTTGTTATCCTCGCAGGACATGGGTGGAGGCTGTTCTGCACTGGATGGCTTGTTATCCTCGCAGGACATGTGTGGAGGCTGTTCTGCAATGGATGGCTTGGCATCATCACAGCACATGGGTGAAGGCTGTTCTGCACTGGATGGGTTGGTATCCTCGCAGCGATGGCTGTTGATGTAAAAGAAATGTTCCTTACAAGACCCTTCATTACCCAAGGTTACCCCTAAAATGTAGTTTTTTTCTATTTTACAAACCTCAATTTCGATGCCATGATTTCATTGGCCATTTCCATCCTAAATCTGGGCATGTCATTCTGTAACACAACATAACATAACATAACATAACATAGCAGAGCAGAGCAGAGCAGAGCAGAGCAGAGCAGAGCAGAGCAGAGCAGAATTATTTACATCAGAAACTGAAATTGTAGTTGGTTTTATACGTGATGAGCTTAATTAATGAATGTTTTAGTTCTGTAATATTATCCCTGTGGATAGCTGTTTATTTTTTTTATTAAATTTAACTAAATACAGCCCCTACATGATTTAAAAAAGCTCCCAAATGGATTTGCATCCTAGCTTACTGTAAAGAAAGTACATCAATACCACTGAAGTAACCAAAAAGCTCCATTTTGTCTTCAATACATTTACTGGAAAAGAAGTCAACTTGACATAATCTTACCTGACTGAAGGATAAAGGTGTACCGGAAATAACATGGTCAACAAACTGAAGAGAAACGGACATACGGAAATTAGACGAGAATTGATCTGCGTTTGACCGACCTGCATAGACAAATACTTAAAAATAAAGCAGCCCAGGCTTAGATGGCTCACCTTCAAAGAAAAAATACCACAATCGAAGGCATTCGACTGCCTTGGAATTTCTTGTGCGATTTCCTGCCTCCATTCATTAGGATTCCATGTTTTTCCAGACATTTTGCAAATGCTTTCGACAAAATGTCTATATAGCAAAAATATGAAATATATATTAGAGTGATTTTACTTAACCTGTGAAATAGTTAGTAGAATAATACGCACCATTAAACTTTAATTCCATCGTTTTCTTTAGTCTAATTTGGAATATCACACACTAATTGTTCTGAGATAGTGTTTCTGAGATAGTGTTAAGTAAAACCACTCTAACAAGAGCAAATTTTATCACAGAAAATTACTTCTATATACTATACTCGCTAGAAGATACTTTTTGGTACCACCATCCATGCCCGCGTCGACCCGTTCTTATAATGTATTAAACATTTTAATTGTGTGTTTACCTTATAGTGGAAAAGTGTCTTTTTTCTGTTGGCCCTTCAGTACGGTGTTTGCCCATAGAATCGTACAGGCACATTGTCTTCTTCAGAACGTGCACTATCTAAAGAAAGATGCGATGAGGTCCCAATAATTATTGTGTTCTTTACAAGCAATTTATATGTATGCTAGTAGTAGACTGACAACTAAAAAACGTACTGAAATACTCGTATTATTGTTCAGTATATTTACCATGACTTTCCAATGCTTGTTTTGGTTAATGGGAATGACCCATTCCTCCTTTTCCAATAAATTTACCTACAATCAACATATAAAGGAATCATGCTCATGTACTCGCGACACCAACTGAGCACATCGAAAAGGTCACTGGAATAATATAGGTTATCGTATACTAATCAGTGATGTTGATTGTGGATTAAATCGTCTGGTCAAGATGTAAAACTGAAGAAAAATATAATTATGTCATATTAAGTGAGATGGAATCCAAATAAAACTAAGTCTGTTCCAAGGTCCCAAAAAGTTAAGACGTTTTACTTTAGTGGTCGCTTTCCATTTTTATGGGCAGTGGGCTTGATTTTAATAATATCGACATCGCTCATGGCCGATGGTGTGTATTAACTGGCTGTATGGGTATGAAGTGACCGGGAAATGGAAATATGATTCCTTGATTAAAGGAAGCTCACTTAAGATCGTGGGTTCTTAGGGCAATGGTAATCAAAAAAAATTTGGTACAAAAATAATCTCGTTATGTTTGGTACACTAAATAGAAATTCTTCATGTAAGAAAAAAAAGGAAAAATGCCCAAGTCCGGGCCAGTTCAAATAAATACCAGTTACCTTGTGTAAAGATTGAAGTACTTTTTGTGGTGAACTTCCGTGGAATTTTTCCCATCGTGGGAAAAAGAAAGAGTTAAAGATGTAAACAGCTTTTCCCTAAAAAAGGAAATAAAAACAATATATTTGTTTTACTTTTCTTAATTAATCTAGCTGGAGTTTTTGTGGAGTGGAGTGCGCCGATCGTATCTGTAAAGAACTATTGTTGTTGACGGTAGTGATTGACATTTCAACAGCCTGACTGAATTCTTTGATTACTCCACTCAGGTTGTCGAAATGCAATGAGTCTATGCCAACAACAACATTTTTTGAGAACTACACCAACCCATACGATCGCACTCAACAGACTATGTTTATTTGTATTGTAAAAAACAGAAGTGACAAGTGCAATGAATTTTTGTACACCTTACTTGAGTCACTACAACAAGCCGACGCCCGATCTCATTCTCATAAGTGTGTGTAAAGCGCCATGAGACGCATGTGATATGTGCGCCATATAAGTCAATCATTTCATAATAACCAACAATACTTACCATTTTGTGAAACTTTCTGGCAAGAAGAGCGTTATATGTGTTGATCCCCTGAAAATTAGAAATATTTTCAAAAAAATACTATTTTATTAAAACTCCTAGATGTAGTTGGTTCTTTTTTGTCACTTAAGAGTGCTTGTTTATACTATTTAAAGGACTATTCTTGAGGCTCTGCAATTGAACTTGATATGTGTGAATATTCTCATACTGATTGTTTTTACCTATGGCGATTTCTCGCTAGCTTTCTCAACGCCGCATCAATCTATAACACTACGGTAATTCTCTTTAATTTTCTCACACAAAGGAACAGTCTCATTAGTATTAAATCTGTTGAAATACTCACCTCGTCATTTAGCCAGCATTCATCATATTTTAAGCCCGTCCTCCACTGCTGAAAACGACGTAGGGACTCTATAGAAATACTATTCATGTTATTCATGTTTGATGATTTCTCTGGACCTGTATTCATTTTTATTTGGGAGGTCATGTCATCATCGTCGTGGTGTTTGTTATCTTCAGTTTCTTCGTTGTGCATTGTATCAACTCCGACTTCCTGCTTGTGGTCGGCAGTTCCATTCCCGGCTTGCTGCGTGCCTTCCCCGTTCGCATGAGCAACGGATTCATCATTCTCTCCATCTGCTTGTTGTTGCGATGTGATGACCGTCGTTTCTTAACGGAATCAAAGCCAGAGAGATAGTAATGTTTTATGTTATTTTCAATATTTTATACCGATCAATAGCACCAATAATTTCTATATCAATATTGTAAACAAATTGCTTTCACGCATAAGGGAAGGGATGTGAAGTTTCATCCAATTGTGAATCAAGACAACCCTTTAAAAAACGCTTTCCTCGGGGGTGTTCTGATGCAAAATAAGTAACTCTTATACCTGTATTATCTTTGCAAGGATTCTGTGAAGACGATTCAGCTGATGATTTCTCATAAAACAGAATATAAGAGTCCCTGCTGTCCTGTAGCACTCGGTCAATTTCCACGGCTTCAACCTAAAATAAGTAATGTCGATCATAACACATAGTTAGATTTTATTAAAGTGGTCGCTTTTTCCTTTGCAATGTGAATTTCAGTTAAGTGAGCTGTTGTCCTCCTGTCAGACTCTCTATATTCTACCGAACTTTAATTTACCTCTGAACATTTACTCCTCCTATATCAACATAAACATAAATATCATTAATGTAGAAAAGGACAAAGACTTATTCAACAATGAATCACTTTAAATAGCGATAATTATCACGATGGTTACTTTGTGATGTATTATACTATTGCACTCTCCTAAAAAAAGGTCTTTTAATATTTTCGGCCTATCCATTCGCTATGTGTTTGACCCTTTCTTGGTCAAAACAAAGAAACTCAACACGTGAATCACAGAAAACAACAATAATAAATATGTGTATTGAAATTACAGACTAACGTTTTGATCGTCTACAAGGAACCAGTCGTCTCTTTTGACGTACGCCATATAATGACCACTTGTCGCCAAATTTCCTTTGTGACAAACGACACCAAATAGGTCGAAACAAACCTTCCAAAAAAAAAGAAAGAAAAAAAGACAGGTTTGAATGTAAACATCCAACAATATGGTTATCAAATGTGAACGTTAGCATATTATGTGAAAAACAAAACTAATGAATGAACAAAACAGGAAAACTCCCATTCGGACGTTACCTGAAGAGATTTGTTTGTTATTTTCTGTTGAATTCTGATAGCCCTCGAGTCTTTCGTTGCCCTTCCATTACGGTATCTAGAGGGAGTGTGTTTTGAAAACATATTTAAAGTTCAAAGAAACTTTATCCTTTTTGCTGTTGAACGTTATCTTTCTTGTTTAAATGAACTAAGTTTAGAACAAGATTATATAACAATTGACACAAAGAAAAGTAAAAAAGTAGGTTTATTTTTGTGTTACGTTCATTCGCTCATTTGGGGTTTTCTTCGATTTCGGCATTTTGGAGTCTTACCTTTCTCTCTGTAACACGATACGAACATTAAGGATTACCACTTCTCTTTCAATTCGTTTGTTTCAGATTTTAAAAGATTTGTGATTTTAAAACGGTCTACAGGGGATTGCATCAATGAGAGGTTCACCATACAACTGATCTGACAGACATCTGCGCTACTTCGCTCCCACCACTAGGGACACGCCCGCACCCTCTGAGCGCTTGTCGTTTCTTTAAGAGTCACTTTGAATTATTTATTATCTACTATGACCTTTATCCTACTTCACATCGTCAGTACATACCTCATTAAGTGAATAACTAAAATTTCTGGAGGGTTTGTCAGTTTCTTTTTTCTTTTAGCTGGAACATCTTGCTGACATCTTTGGGCAGTAAAAGTAAAGGTCCACCAGACAAAACAAAAAGAGAGAGATATTCATTAGTTTCTCATTATAATTCAAAACACAATGTTACGCTCCAACTAATTACCTGCTGCACTTGTAGCTGTGTTCCCCACTTAAAATTTCATCTTTGAAGAACGTTGCCAATGATTCTACCACAGTTTCCTGTAAAGAAAAAACCGTTTCGTAATAATTATATTAAATAGAGCTTAAACAACTTATTAAAGCTGGCGGTAAAATAAACATTCGGATTTACCTCAATCTCTATTGATAAATCGACCATTTTATCCAGGCGTCCAGAAATACCTCCGCAGTTAAGGCACTCCACTACATACAAAGAAGATGTGAGTAAATTAGTTCTCTTTCAATAAAATTATGAAATCTACAAAATATGTATGACTGCCGCCCATCCCACACCGCAGAAGCATTACTAAAACATCTGGAGCCAGTTGCATAAAACTTAACGCCAGACGTAACAGCTAACGTCGGACGTTCAGTCCAGTCAAAGTTACTATTTTAACGTCAGCCGTTAGCAGTTATGTCGGACGTTAAGTTTTATGCAACTGGCCCCTGATACTCCACCCTGGCCTTTCGGGACAAGAATCGCCTGAAATAAACCAGACATCTTTGGTTGTGGGAATTAATATAATGTACTGAACCCACCTTCAGAAGTGATATTTCCGGTAAACAATGATGTAATTGCTTCAGTTCTGTAAAAATGTAGCAGATTCAGTTCAGTTACAAAATTATTATGCGCAAATCACTGCTCGCAACAAGCAAGGTTCGCGGTTTCCCGCGCTTCGCATTTTCAGCAATGCTCTTTCCTGGTTGCAGCCTTATTCTCGTTTAGCTACTCCCTATGTACCATGAATAAAACATTAATTGTATAATTTAATAACAAAATTCGACGTTAGGAATATTTGCAAATAAGACACCGACGTGACCACGCTCCAATAACTTAAAAAGTAGGTGTACAGATGATAACCAATCACAATCAGGAATTGTGTATTGATACCATTATTAGGTAGGTAGGTAACTTTAATTGACCAATTTTCAGTCGTCCGCTTAGTAACTTGGCCTTTGTGTGGAAATAAGGCTGCAGTTGACTTTGCCTTAATAGGAACCTTCCTTCTTTTCATATGTAAATCACCCTGTTCTTATTCTAACTAACATGATTTGCATATGAAAAGCAAAAAGGTTTGTATCAAAACAAAGTCAACTGCAGCCTCACTTTCACTCAAAGGCCAGGGTACTAAGCACAACTGTAAAATGATCTATGATTGTACAGAATGGCCCCTTTAGTCCTAAGGCTTATACGCTTGGGACCCTGTATCTTCTTTTAAAAAACACACCATCAATTATAAAAAGAACACTTACCCCCTTGCCATGTCAATGTTGTTCAAAATGCCAAGCAATAACTCGTGAGCGTCTTCTTGACGACCGGCAAAAAGGGTGTTGGATAAGTCTGTACATAATTACAATATAATACGATTATATGTATTAAATACATGTCGTGTTTACTACAAAACAAGCCGTTGTAAAATTCTGGGTATTCTTGGTGTTGCGGAAACTATTATTATTTTGAAGGACCCGAGTCATCCAAAATGCACTGCGCGCTCAAACGGTGAAATCCGCCATTTTCGATGCCACCGAAATTACCGAACATTGCATAGTGAATCAGAATCTTCCTGCATCGTTCAAAGTTGTTTAGTAATTGAAAGTCTGTGACTGTTATCGTAGCTTTTATTAATTATTAATCCATCGGTTTGAACGATTTTTTCGTAGTTTTGCGCTACCGGTGGACAAGGTTTTGACGTCCAAAGTAAGCAGTCTTTAATATAGCCTCACGGTTTCCCAAGAGTGGACGGCCGAAGGCGCCAGTAAACGAAAAGAAACTGTTTTTTTTTTTTTGCAAATCGACTTTCGACCTTTGCAATGCGAGCAAAATTGAGGTTAGAATCGTACAGCAAACCCATAGCCAGTTCGCTGAATTGTTGTACAAAAGTATTAATCACTTGCATCCGGGCGTGAGAATTATGAAACAGCAAACATGCTGGAGATTCAAATATTTCACAAACTGATTTCAGTCATGCTGGATGCAATAACACCATACGTCTAACAACGAAAGTACAGCCTAGCTCCAAGACACGCAACTTAAACTCAGAATAAACTCTGAGGAGTCAAAAATAATCGTAATATGCTATTATTCTATGGATCTTGAGCCGTGCTGAAGAAACACCATCTCGGAAGCCATGAAAACCGCAGACTGGCGCTCACACAAAATCGCGGAGTGTTAAATGAAACTCAGTGATCCTAGCATTCAGCGACTACTACTGATCTTGCAAACTAGGCGCCAAAGAAACAATATTGTTATGCCCAGAGCTAGCAACAAATGACGGCTTTGGAAAAAATATCTCCTGTCAGTATCAAATACTTTTTCCTAAAATCAAAGAATCGGCAATGACAACAACAGTCCTCTTATATCTTAAATTTGATCTAAAAGAAAAAAATATCTCAGGCACGTACTTGCACGTACTTACCCGGCTGGAATGTTCTTACTTTTTTTTTTGCGACATGCAGGATTTGTGCAAGGCCAGTGTTACCTTTTATATTACGATATTTTTAAATATAGAAAATTAGTTTGAGAAATCGGGAGTTCGAGAAATCGAAGGTGGCCTAAGATTACGCTAAAATGCTAAGGTATTGTTTTATCGCAGGCAGTTATACTGACAGCATTTCAATTAATTTACACCTTTAACAAAAATAACGTGTGATAAATTTCTGCCGTTTTGCAACGAGAAAATTTTCAAAGGGACAACAAAATTCATCGATTTATTTAATAAATTTATTTTAATAAAACAACAGCTTCAAGACAACAACTGAACAAAGGAACCAGAGGCAATTGATTCTGCAATAGCAGCATTGTATTTCTAGTATCTGATGACAGATTTGTCACAATAAAAATTGTCCGGAAGTGTTTATTTGCTTCAAGGTGCAGAATGTAACTGAAATCGTCACTCAGAGGCTTGTAAATTTTGAAAGGTTCGAGTTATCGAGGTTTAATTTTTCCCACGGGAGACGAGAATTAGTTCGAGTTTGCGGGAGTTTCAGTTAAAGAGGGTTCGAGAAATCGGGGTTAAAATTAGGCCCGGTTCAGACGCCGAACTTTTAATGAGCCGAACCTAATACCTTGAATTAAGTACATGAAAAGTTCGGCGTCTGAATCAGTTAAGAACGGCTATTTGAATTTGGAACGGCTCAGCCGTTCTTCCCGCCTGGCTCAGCCGGGAATTTCGGCTTTGGAACGGCTTTGATTCAGACGCCGAACTTTTCATGAGCCGAACCTAATGCATGAATTATTGTAACTTATTTTACATGTAGTTTCTCGTATGTTTACACTTTGTCTGAAAACTTCTGTCCTTTCGATTTGTTGCTCTTCAAACTGAATTAAGTTCGACTGATTAAGTTCGGCGTCTGAATCAACAGGCGTACTTTTGTTAATTTGGCCGGTCCAAATTCGAATTAAGTTCGGCTAATTAAGTTCGGCGTCTGAATCAACAGGCGTACTTTTGTTAATTTGGGTCGGTCCAAATTCGAATTAAGTTCGGCTCATGAAGAGTTCGGCGTCTAAACTGGGCCTTAGTCTCCCACGCAGCCGTTATTTGTCTCGTCACGCGACGCTCCTCCCCAGACTAGGGCAAAATTACGGTGTGAAGCAAGTCCAAAGAAAACGACAACTGGTTCGAGTTATCGCGATATATATCGGGAGGTTCGAGAAACCGAGGGTTCGAGAAATTAGGATTATTTTGATAGTCATGCAAATTAAGCTATTATTTAACATTACTGTATCTCACCTCTGACCTTTCGCGATCACGTGTAATGTAGTATCGAAACTCCCGTATGTAAACAAAAACAAAGACTAACTTGAGGCTGACTTGTAAAAGTGTCGTGTTGTGGTGTGGGTATTGGTTATTTTCTTTTAAAAAATTTTGTTTTACGCCATTTTGTGATAGCAGTATCCGCAGCACCAAGAAACTGCCAAAATCTTGAATTATTTAAAGCCGTCACTTGTTAATAATAATAAAAATTATAATAATAATTTTATTCAAGTGTCAATAAAATACTACATGTAGCAGTTAAAACCACTAATTGGGGACACTATCTAAAATTCTAAAATATCAATTACAATTTACTTAAAATATTCTACACAATAACATACAATTAGGTTCAAGAACTACACAGCGTGCAGTTTTTGCATTAAAAACGTCATTAAAAGAGTGTGTACAGGTTATATTTACTAGAAAAAAAGGAAGAAAGACGGTTGCCATCTCTCGTTCAAAGAAGAATTCAGGCGCGCGAGAACGCGAAGGGCGTCCTCGCCTCCCATTCCCCTTCGAACGCCTGCCACGCAGGCGAAGTTTACATTGGCTTTCACAATAATGGAACTAAGCATTCGAAAAGTTATAAAAAAGATAGCGAAAGTGAACGAACAATTAAAAATATGCATTGCGAACTCAAAAATATTGTTATTCAGGAGAATGAATTTACGGCAGTTAGTTTAAAGCGAAACATATACCCCGTTTAAGAAAGCGCCGCGGCGCTGAGTTATGCGACGCTTTTTGGAGCACATTGTACTTTCTAGCGGTTTTTGATGGCCGTCTGTTTTCCGGCCCTTGTTTATATTCTGAGAATTTATGTTTTCCAAGCTATTAAAAATTCCAAGCAAAAGAAACTGTCTAATCACTTTTTAAATTTGTCCTAGCCATTCAGATATTTAGCTATTCAGATGGTGGGAAGTGAAGGGGAAATATTGCGAGTGCAAGATAGACGTGAATTTTAGCTCCTACCCGGCCATACAATCTTAACGCAATCGTTTCTTTCTTTCTTTCTTTCTTTCTTTTTCTTTCTTTGTGCGTTTGTTTGTTTGTTTAATTCTTTCTTTTATTTCACTCACAATTAACTTGACTCTTGAACATGATTCCTCGTGCTTCCCCGGTAAGACCAGATAGAACCATACAAGCGATCTCGCATAAAGCGCAAAATGGTAAATTGCAATCCTTCCCAAAATCTATATTAAGAAGAAATGACAAGATCAACGTCTGAAGAAAGAAAGAATAAAGCGGTCCGCAGAAGACATTAACGATAACTTACTTGAGCATTGTTGTACTTGATGGTGCTCCAAAGCTAAAGTCACAAAATCTTTGTTGGATAACAAGCACTGGAGAACAGAGTTAATATAGCATGTGTTGCCTTCGTTGGGTATACCAAATGGTGTACTCAGATCTAAACGAAACATTTTGCTATCACTGGAGCTTTCGTATTAAAAACGCGTTGTCAATGAGAGTTTTTTTCTAAGAGAAATGAAACTAGAATAATCCACGTGGCTGTCGGAATCCCCTCGTCTGTGACGCGTCTTGGGATTGCCTGCCTACTGATTGGCCAAAAAATCGACAAAGTGTCAAAACGATGTTTAACATAACATCTTTTTGACAGTTTGTCGACTTCTTTAATTTGGTCATTGTTAAAAAATAATGTACACGCGCCGGTTTCAAGAGTAATACGACAAACTATCGGTTCAGTAAGACTAAAAAGATAAAAATATAATTTTAAGCGACTATTTTTTACGAACGGCTAGGAGCCCATAAGCAAGCCGCCAAATCGGGTATCTGATGGCGCGGCAAGAACGAAATAGCACGAGGGATTAATCAACAAAACCCGTCTAAAGGCCCGTTTACACAGATGAGTTTTTGTGCATTTTCGGTGCATTTTTTGTCGCGCGCAAGTTGCATCTTCAAATCGCATATGTAGTGTAGCGGCGATTTCAGTGCGATTGGGAAGCGATTTGTCGCGCGATGTCGCAGATGCAACTGGACGGCGATTTTTGGGAAGTCACAGCGAATCAAAGCAAATGTCGCACCCGAATCACACAGGAAATCGTTGCTGGTTCGCACTTGCGAAAAAAGTTGCATTGGAGAGCGCGACATGTGTAAACGGACCTTAAAAATAAAAATTTCTTTCAGTAAAGTTCGTTATTGTCCCAGGAATGTCGGTTATCTCGGAAATTAAGGCCTATAATAAAGACCTCGAAAAATAAGATCGCTCGAAAAACAAGACTTTGAAAACTGTAAAGATCTGTATCAATATACCACCCATACTGTTGGAGCTGTTGTTGGACTTTATTTTACTAGAAATACGTGGCTCGCAGAACCTCACAAAGCTCTAAGAACCTAGCTGATTAATTTTGTGAATTTCATTTCATGAAAAATCTCGGAAAGTCGAAACCATAACAGCCGTTGCTAAATCCAGAAGAGAAATGGTAAACTTCTTGTAGCATGAGATTGCCAATGGAATTTCCCTTAGATACCGGTGTTAAGTCGTTCAATGAAACTGAGGAACTCAGGACATGCGTCAAAGCAGAGGGCGACACCATATTTAATAATCATTTTCCATCAGGTATTTATACTATAAGCTTCTATTTAACACAATAATTATTGTTATTGTTTGTACTTTATAGTGATTATACATTGAATTGTCTCTAGCCTGTAGTCGTAAACGTACGCAGCGATTGATCTTAAAAATACTGCGAGTCTGCCAGTAACTTTCGACTTCCTAGTCGGAATATTTCTATACATTAAATGTGCAATTAAAAATGTGTTATATATTGAAGAGCCAAACGAAACGCTTTGTTCCTAAAAAGTGCAAACGCAAATACTATGAAACGAGCAAACTGTGCAATATAAAAAATATGTAGTAAATTTACCGTCGAATCGTCGAATCCTTTAGATTTGGACGACCCTTGGCGATCTTTCTTTTTATTGCCATCCAAACCGGAAACACGTCCGTGCTTTTCACATAACCGCACTGATCTTTAAATGGCATTAAAATAAATTCAATTAGACTTAAAAGTTCATTGTCTGAGTCACATATATCCCCAACAATCGGCACTTTCTTGTCCGTCTTCCCGTTCCTTTTCTTCAATGTCACTTTCATTCTTGTCCGGCGGCAGTTCTCGTTGTTCTTCATCTAACTCTTCACATTTTTCGTTCTGATCGATTTGGTCTCCTTGTGACTGGTGATGTTCTATTTCAGTCTGTACTTCGCCTTCCACTTCGCCTTCTCCTTTGCCTTCCACTTCGCCTTCTCCTTTGCCTTCCACTTCGCCTTCTACTTCATCGTCGGTTTGTCTATTGTCAGCCGAAAGAAGAACCTTCACCAATGGGATATAGACACTTCGTGGTGGAGCTAGAGAATTTAATTTTTGTTGCTTTTTCTTCTTTGCATCCGCTCGGATACACACTGACTTGTCTTGCAAATCAAGATGATACTGGCGATTTATTTCTCCTCGCTTGATAATAAAATTGATAAACTGCTCGAGATCGTTTTCAAGACAGTCTTTCAGGGCAATATAAGTCGATAAATTTTCACTCTCTATTTCATATTGCCCATGGTCGCTTGCCTCTATGTATACTCCTTTCAGCTCCAAAAGCCCAATGAATTTCTTAACGCTCCGGTGGCTTTTTACATAAAGCTGTCCGCCAAAGGCTAGAATGTTAATTTTGTCCTTCAGTGCGGTGATTTTACTGTTAGCGGATTCTATGAAAGCTTTCTGCTCGCTTACCGAAAGACTTGAATGAAGTACTTTAGTGAGCTTCACGTTGATGTACTCCACTAAAGATGTGAGATTTTCCCGCACACTTGAAAGGCCACTACGCGCGTAATTTTCGTTAGTGAGAATCTGCGATAGCTCCTTGTACGATTTCTTGCGATACGTGGGAATTTTCCCCATTTCCAGAATTCTATTCCTCCACTGTGGATATTTGCGAGCCACCGATTCCATTGCTTCAGTAAGAAGTGGCTTTGGTTTCTTGCCCAAAACATCAAAAGCGTTTTTTGCGGCCATTTCGCCCGCCAAAGCGCAGCGAGATGCCGAGAGGGGTCAAAGTGTACCATTTGTAACGCCTCACAGGATTGGCTAAGAAAACAATAGAACAAACACAAGAACAATGGACCCTAGCCCTAAAAACAATAGAGGTGCACCTCATCAAGGACCAATGAAATTAGAGGTTCCAACGAGGTGCACACTGGGGCGCCGCGCAGGTTCCCACGGGATTCAACGAATCAAATTGCTGTCAGAGTTTGACGAGTTCGCTCGATTAAGCGATTGGGATCAAATCCGAAAAAATTTGATACCTGCAGCTTTGAGGTTTTTTAAAAAAAATAATATCGTTAATTTAAAACATAACCTCTCATTATTACGCATTCAATTTAGAACGTTAGTCAAATGGTTGATAATAGGTTGTGCGTCACGAGATGATTTGCCCCATAACTTTATTTTAATTTGTGGAGCGGCTCACTTTCCCTTTCTCTGGCGGAGTGAACATCTCCCACGTTTGCGGTATTTAGTCGGATTTTAAATCTGGCGCCTTCCCTTTGGAACAGTAATCAAAGAAACAAGCCTACAAACGCAAAAAGACTTCGTAAATGCCGTTTTCCTTTTCTCAAACACTCTCTTACGATTGAATCGAAACATGCAATCCGTTTGAAAATAAACACAGCCGGAAAGATCAAATTTACTCACGGGTCAATGCGCATGCAACGAGACCTAAATCACGCAAAGACCTTTGCACATGTTCTCCCGGGCATGTTCTACAGACCAAAGTCTGCAAACGCCGACACAAAAAAGAAATGTCACTCTGAACATCAAAACCTATGAAAGTTTGAATGCTTTGTTCCTTTAATTATAATTGAACGAACAAAGATCAAACAAGATGATGAGAAAGGGCACGCGTGACAGCCGCGTGGGCTCAAAATATTATTGTTTTCCTGTTTATATTTAATAGGGACGGACTAAAAATTTTGTTGGAAAGGGGTGGGGGGGGGGGGGGGGGGGGGGGGGTGGGGGGTGGGCAATTACCAAAAGAATTTCTGCAGAAGAAATTTAAGAGAAAAAATATCGTGCACAAGAAAGTACGTGAACAAAATTCTTGCAAATAGCGATGTTGAAAAAAAAAATTATACTCAGAAGAAATTTCCCAACCCCCCACCCCCACAAAAATTGAATGGTCCGTCCCTTATTAAAGAATGGACTTTAAAGAAATGTCTTATCGGTCCAATCAATCCCGAATTTTATGCCTGATTTTATAATATTTTAATCTTATTTTACATTTTACAATATTTTATGTAAAATATCAATATTTAATATTAGATAATTATATTTATAGTATAGTTAAATACACGACCCCGTACCCCACAAGCGGCATTGATTGATTGATAGATCATATAGGGGGAATATTGTCATTCCATGACAACACTCCTTCATCCGTTTCAGTTTTCAATAGCGCTGTGTAGAAATGACCAGATTTTCGACACCCTGCCAGACAAGCATGCGTTGCTTCTCCGGCGAGTAGGCGAGATATCCAGTTGAAAAATTAATTAAGACATTTTATTGGCACAACTACAAAATTAGTGAAAGAAAAGATGTTAAAAGTTGAGCGCAACAATAGTGGGCACTTTAATATAACACTCGCTGTGATTTTTTTGCTTCCAGTAGCATGGCTACGTGCCAGAAATTTTTGATGTGTTGATACAAAGTAGCTTGGAAATTTCATCATATAGAAAACCTAAATAGTTTTTGGAATCGCTTGACATTCCTAAACAGTACTAAACACACACTGAGTACTGTATACATATACTTAGCGTTCTTAAAACAAAATCAATTAATCCGTGGCTTCGCTCCTCTCCTCTCATCAACATTCATCAACATCGGTAACTGCTAATCCCCATCTACATAGGTGATGCTTTAAAAGGCCCCCTTCCCCATCTACATAGTGCTGACGGTGAAGGCCCCCCTCCCCATAGGTGACTGCTGACAGTAAGGCACCCCCCTCCCATCTACATAGTGACTGCTGACAGTGAACCCCCCCCCCCATCTACATAGGTGACTGCTGACAGTGAAGGCCCCCCTCCCCATGTACATAGGTGACTGCTGACAGTAAGGGCCCCCTTCCCCATCTACATAGGTGACTGCTGACAGTAAGGGCCCCCTTCCCCATCTACATAGGTGACTGCTGACAGTAAGGGTCCCCTCCCCCATCTACATTGGTAACTGCTGACAGTAAGAGGCCCCCTTCCCCATCTACATAGGTGACTGCTGACAGTAAGGGCCCCCTTCCCCATCTACATAGGTGACTGCTGACAGTAAGGGTCCCCTCCCCCATCTACATTGGTAACTGCTGACAGTAAGAGGCCCCCTTCCCCATCTACATAGGTAACTGCTGACAGTAAGGGCCCCCCTCCCCATGTACATAGGTGACTGCTGACAGTAAGGGCCCCCTCCCCCATCTACATAGGTGGCAGGCGGGATTACAGTCCCCCCACCTCCATGTGGTGGCAGGCTGCAGGGGGGGCCCCACCACCAAAAAGTGGGTCCCTATGTGGGGCAGTTGTTTTGACCTCTTCCCTAAGCGAGGCACGGCTGCGTAACGATTTTGTGGTGCCCACAGTCAGCAGTCTGCGGTTACCCAACTGAAAGTTCCGATTGCGCTTGGGGTCTCGCTGGGACGAAAACAACCCAATCTCCCGCCTAGTAATGTAGACATTCTACAATGGTAACTCGAGGCAGTTAATGTACAGAGTCTACATTAATCGACTACTAGGGTCTCGAAAAGAAGAAATAAAAAAAACATGTTATTTGGACTGCGGGATTCGAACCCGGAACTACCGCTACTAGGAACGTCTTACCACTAGACTACCGAACAACAAGGCGATGGGAAATAATATCTGCAAGATATTTATTTGAGTCTTACATAGAATATCATTGATCTACAGTGATTAGGCCTAAGTGCTGATTTCAAATGGTTAGCTTTTTGTTGAGGTTTGATGATCAAGCTTTTCCATTTACTTTTTAAAATTATTTTCAAGCGAGTGATTTTATAGGCTTACTACAGGGTGTAGAATAAGCGCATGAATTTTATTATGTCAAAAAATTGAGGTTTGCTCAACCAGCAGCGTGGTGGTCCAGTGGTTAGAAGAGAGGATAAGTCAGCGAAGGGTCGTAGGTTCGAGTCCTGTCCGAACACTAAGGATTGTTCTTTTTCAACAAAAATGCTGATTTCCCAGAATTCCTTTCAGACTGTCAGTGTTCGATTAATGTAGACTCTGTACATTAACTGCCTCGAGTTACCATTGTAAAATGTCTACATTACTAGGCGGGAGATTGGGTTGGACGAAAAACAGACTCGAAAACAACGGATCGAAGATCGAAGGCGTAAAGGTCAAATTTGGCTCCTGTGCACACTTGAGGAAAGTGCTGAGCAAAATTCCTCGCAAGGCAGTTAGCTCAGCTGTTTCCTCAAGTGTGCGCTGGAGTTTTTCGCCTCGCGAGGTCGTGAGGCCAATATCTGTCGTGTTTGATATTTTCTGCCTCGTGAGACAAATTCCTCATCGTGTGCGGGCGCCGCGAGAATCTGGCTAAGCCAAATTAATCGATTAGCCAATAAAATAGCATGGCAAGCTCACGTGATTTCAAATTTGATTTCGGTGATTTCGGTGGGGTGGGGGAAGGGAGCATGCCACTCATAAGTGCACATGAAGTGGTGGATAGCGTGCCTCATGCTGGCAAACTGGCAACTAATGACTCGTTACCGTGGGAATGTTTTTGTAAATTTACTCGGATATGCTCTAACGAGCTTCAAGCGTGGAAGGGCAAAAGTGCGAGTAAACTTGACAATATCGACGATATCTGTTAGCGAAAATAAAGTTTCTGTTTCATATCGGCTCCTGGGGCCGGATTCACGAAACCCTCCTAAGTTAGGACATATCCTAAGTATTGTTTCTTAACAATAGTCTATTGTCATTCCAACAATAGACTATTGTTAAGAAACAATACTTAGGATATGTCTTAACTTAGGAGGGTTTCGTGAATCCGGTCCCTGGTTCATTGAAATGAAATCTTTCTTAATGTACTGGTTTATATCAAAATAAATATTTTAAATTATTCAGAACATTTGAAAAGTTAATTATTTTGTGTTTTTCTCTTTATGACTCTTTAGTCACAAGACAGTCTTCCTGTCACACGTTATTTTCCCAAAAAACTCTTATTCTCCGATTTAGCGCTGTCCCTGTCTTCTGGCACAAAGCAACCTGGTCGTTACTCTTTTGTAGTCACAAATGTAACTTGACGCCATTTTCCTCGTATTCCGTTCTTGGTTTATCCAAGGCGTATATCCGAGTAGTGGTAGATCTCCGATCTGCGATTAATTCTTGAGCGTGTCATCCAGGAAGGAAACAATGCTCCTAGCCTCATTCACGCTGCGAGATGAGTGCTAACTACAACTCCTAGTTGTTTGAAAGCATCGTATTGATTATACTGCACAGTTCAGTGTACTGTAGGTGCATCAGAGATAACGGTAGCACCGTGTTTGTCCCAAAGTTCCATAGCCTTACTGACAATTGTAATAAAATTGTCTTCAGGAACAGGCTGGGGAGAGAAAGTGGAAATATAACTTGTGAGATATTAAAAAACCTATACAGTCAAACTAATTCTACGTATAGTCTTCACGAGCCAATGGGACAACAACTGCCGTTTCCATTTAAACAGCTGAGAGAATTAGGGAAAGTTCATTTAATATGACAGGGGGGGGGGGGGGGGGGGGGGGGGGGGGGGGGGGGGGAATGAAGATATTGAGGAGGGGCTCCGAAAATTTTTAGAGACCCGAAGGGGGGCTCTGAAAAAATTGTTGGGCTAGGAGGTGGGGTCTGAAATTTTTTCGACTACCAAGGGGGGGGGCTCCTAAAAAATTGAACCGCTAGCGAGGGGGGCTGCTAAAACTTCAAGCTTCGAGTTTCAATATCTTCATTCCCCCCCTTGACATAATAAATGAACTTTCCCTTACTTTTGCTGGTCCATCATTATCATCACAAAGTCAAACCCAGCATTTTGTTAGCAGCAATGCAAGGTTGCACCAGTTGTGCACCATGTGTCCACTGCCTAAGAAATAAAGTACCTTATTACATGAAATTTTCGCGACACGTTAATTTCGCGAATTTCGCGATTTAAAAAAAATCGCGAAATTAAAGTGACGCGAACAATAAGTGTCGCGAACATAACATGACGCGAAAATTAGGTGACTCCCCTTGTGTCAATAACCAAGAAAGAATGAGTTTATTACCATTGAAACGTTTACAAAATCATATTTTTAACTATTCTGTTGATCCATATCAAGACATTTACAAAAATAACTCGCGAGACTTGTACATATGTTTCTAAACGGCACTGTGTTACTAAACGGCATCATTTTTTCTTCGGAGTCCGAATATTGAATATTGTGGTCAATAATTGGTCAAGACCAATAATTTACGAACAAGCATGAACTGCTTTGTTGTTACTGTTGACATATAGTCCAGCCGTTGCGTTTTTGTTGGTAATTTTGACGTTATTGCTGACCTTTGATAAATTCGTTTTATCTAATTCAAGCACATGTTAAATAACATTGCCAAGGAAATAAATTGTGTCTTACTCAAAAACGCGAAATTTAAGTGATTCAAAATACAAAATTTTCGCAAAATCGCGAAATTTAAGTGTCGCGAAATATGCACACCTCAAAATCGCGAAATAAACGTGTCGCGAAAATTTCATGTAATAAGGTACCCTGGGTGTTAGAGGTTTCATTTGTTTTAGTGGATATACTCTGGATATTTATAAGGCGGACGACTGAAGAGGCTCGAAGAGCGAAATATATATCAAACTACCGCGTTTTACTAGTAACAGTGTTTAGATTGTTTTAAAGTTATTTTAAGTGCGTCGAATGCATATAAAAGACTTGGGGGAGCAGGGGTGGTGTAGTCGGGGAAGCAGGGGTGGTGTAGACAGTAGTGAGGGAAGCAGGGGTGGTGTAGTGGGGGGAGCAGGGGTGGTGTAGTGGTGAGAGCACTCGCCTCCCACCAATGTGGCCCATTGAGTTTTACCAAGTTCGTTTACCAGCCAGTTTTCGGGAAATATGACGGCGCTCAACCCCAGAAAGCGCGCGTCCAGCCGTCTGTGAGGAAAAACCGGACCCGATTGAGCGGCGGAGATCTAACCGAGAGTTTCCCGAGTGGACGGCGGAGATCAAGCCCAGTTTCCTCATTCTTTGAGAATAGGAGCACTCGTAAATTTAATGTCGGGAAAAATAACATTACTACATGTTTCGGGATCGAACTTTTTGCGAGCTTGTTAAGAACGAAAGAAAAAGAAAAAATTAGTTTATAGGAAGCTGGCAGTTCCAACCAGAGCATCGCATGAATGAAGGAGGAATTATGTCCGTTGCGCCAGACAGCCTATTCCAGAGAGCCTACATTCTCTCATAATTTTTTCGGCTCAACACCCTTAAAGGCACCGTGATAATTTTAATGGTGGTCATTTTAGATCATGGCACCCTAAGCGGTACCAATCTACAAATTTTGACCCCTAAAAGGTACGATGTTGGATGAGCACACCCGTCATGGGAGTTCCCCACCCCCGAGGGAAAAACACGCATCTTGTAATTAAAGAGCCAGGACCTTTAAGTAACATTTGAATGATCTGTACCTTACTGAGAAACGTTTTCACACCCTGAGTTGTCTTTTCCATAAGCAAGGGATGCCTGAAGACCATCAGAAGACTAACAGCGACAAATACAAGAATCTTACTGGACCCTGATACTACTTTGTCCCAAATCCTACGAGAAAGGAGAGAAAAATACAGAAAAAATAAGTCTATCATCCAAAAAATGTAATTTGTGTAACTGACTTACACAGGAGTAAACTAGCCAAAAGTTTATTAATATTCCGATGGCACAATATGTCCTTCCTTTGTTATATTACGCCTTGAACTTTACTCATCATTTGCATTGGCAAAAGAGAGAAGGATTTCTTTTCAAAATGAACAAAAGTGTCTTCTTGAAATTATTGAAGAAGGATATGGAAAGAGAAATAATTGTTTTATCTTAACTAACCTTTCCATGCATGAATCTGGAATATCTTCTGCAAAACCACTCTCAAACCACCTTTGAATGATTAGAACAGAACATGACATATAAGAGACTAGAACAACACAATGCAACAGAACGGTTTTCAATTGAGTGTCAAAAGTCAGTTCGCGATTACGTTGGTTTGCATTGCTACACTTTGTGATTGGCTAAAACATTCCATGCCAGTTTCTCAACCAATGAGAAGTAAAACCAAAACCAATCGTGACTTATTTGCAC
Source organism: Dendrophyllia cribrosa (assembly GCA_024195265.1). Lineage (NCBI taxonomy): Eukaryota > Metazoa > Cnidaria > Anthozoa > Scleractinia > Dendrophylliidae > Dendrophyllia > Dendrophyllia cribrosa. The sequence continues at coordinate 17,609,257 of JAJLRJ010000002.1, read as the reverse complement.
GCATTTTCCCGTGCATGGCGCCGGTTACATGTATTTGCTTCGAGTTCTGATTGGTTCATTGGATTGTCTCTGTCTGTTGTGATTGGCCAGAGTGATTGCTTTGGTTTTGGTTTTAAGTGAAAACCGCTCTTTGATGCACCTAATACTGATCACTCCACACTGTGGCCCTCCCTGACCTCAAAATACATCTGGGATCTAAAGGACAATGGCACCAATTACTCCATCAAATGGTTTTAAACGAGCAAGCGCTTACAAAGGTCATCCTTCCAGAGGCAATCTATATTTATCTGAGAAGCTATTCGTCTTAACTGCCAACAGGTCCACACTCCTTAACAAGAGATCTGAGTTGATTACAAAATGCCGGCATGAAAATAAATTCTATGCAGCCAATCAGAAGCGGGATCATTCCAACCGCCCTCCTTAACTTAGTTTAAGTTTTATTTCTACTGCCACCAACGGTACAGTCTGATGATCACTTAGTGCGTGAAACTCGAGTAACTGCCTCAAGAAATTTTCTGTCTAAAATTGTATTTCGCTCTGCATGTATTTGCCATCATGACTGAGTGAAACACTATTTATATTGTTTCTCTGTTTAAGACAAATTTACAAATACGTAAATTCAATATAACAAAATTAATGATGAATGAAAGTATATGGATAGACAAATTATTTGCAGGCATGGATTTAGCTAGCCTGCAAATACAGCTGCCTCACATTGCTCCCTGTTGCAGGAGAGAGCGTCGCCGAGTGAGAGGCGGCTGTATTTGCAGGCTTTATTCCATGATACTCCACAGAGAAACATCCTGTCAAATTATTGCATTTTGGCCTTTTTGGATCTTGGGGCTTGCAAGAAATTTTAGATGGTAACCCTCAACAAAATAATGGCTGTCATCAGGGTTCTCCAGAAGCTCCGGCGACGGGCGAAAATCGCCGTCTACTCGTCCTGGGGCCGCCGGCTAGTCAGAAAATATTTTGGGGGAAGATAAGGATAAATCCGTCCTATTTTCTTCCAAACACTTGTATGGCTATAAAAACAAATCCTTCATAGCCATAAGATAAAACAAAAGTGATTTCTTTCAGGTCATAATGTTTTTCTATAGTATATAAAGCATATTAAGGGTAGCAATAATTTTTTTAAGTGAATAATAAAAAGGTTAAAAATTGGCTGAAAATGCAATGATTTTTTTCATCTCTGTTGTCCCCAAAATGCACCAGAATGCGTCTCCAGTGTCTTCATTTTTCTAAACTTTCCGTGGAGGCATGTCCCCTGAACCCACCTAGATACTCGTGCCCTTCGGGCACTCGAGTGCCAGGTGCCGCCCACTATCAATTTACAGCCAGGTAGTCTAATTTCTCTGGAGGACCCTGTGTCATAAACCGCTAGCTGGTAACTCAAGTAGTGAGCCAAAATCTCAAAGCTAAGGTAAACACTCTAGCCTTTTAAACTACCGGCACAGTTGAACCCCTATTAAGCAGCCACCTGTTAAGCAGCCACCTATTAAGCCCCCCCCCCCCCCCACTTCAAGCGACCAGTTATCAAAGTCCCAAATTTTATTGTCAGTACAATACTGTAAATAAAACCTCTAAAAAAGGTACGACGAGCAACCTTGTCATTTTATATGGAATCCCTCCTCCCCCTGAAGGTATACATGTATGTATGTAAGTTTAGACTCATGTGTCTGACCACTGTTCACATTCTCTATCAAACCGTGAGTTTGGTCATTTCATGTCGCTGATTTTCAGAGAACAGGTCAGAAATATGACAAATTGTAATATTATGCAAATACAAATCCTTTTTTTTAAAAAAAAGGCATATTTGACAATATAATTTATTTGATTTAAAATTAAAGAATAGTTCTGAGAAAAATTCATTCCAACCTTTTAAAAGGCATGATCTCAACTGCTCCAATATTAAATAGATGTCTGTACAGTTGAATATCCTCATTTTGAAGATAATGCTGAATTAACTTTGCCTACAAAAAATTCAAAGAATGGGGTAAGATACGCAAAAACAACTGTGAGTTATCTAAATTATACACAAGTATGCTAAACATTACCAGTTTTTCTAACTGTGATGCTGATTGGTCCAGGCATTTCATAAACCTGACAGACAGCCAGTAGAGATCAACCTCGTCATCAAACATGTCAGTAAACACCTGTACTACAGCTCTCATGGCTTCTGCTTTCCTTTCAAATTTCTAATGAGATAGAAATGCTAATAATCTTAGTAAGCTGGATGATGATTTCACATAAGACTAAGATACTCAATACATCAGATAGCATAAGGAAATATTATTTTATAGTTTTACCAGGCCAGTAAATATACTACTCTTCCCAGTGAACCATGACATCCAGGATGCAAGGCTGTGTTCTTAGAAGAATCCCAGGAAGCCCAAAGGCTCTCAACTTTAGTTAAACTCGATGCAAGAAGTAAGTTTTTTTAGTCACCCGAAGACAAAATTTAGTAGCCTGGCGCCCTGGGGCCCTGCTAGAGTACAGTCCTTCATCCACAAATTTTTTGCTGTCTTCAGAATAACAGTAATATTATTGTGATGCCACAATTGTATTTAAAAAGCAACATGTGATACATGTATATTTCAGTCTGTGCCACATGCAATGGTGGCCTTTTTTCATATCAAACACTGTACAAAGGAAGTGTGATCACACATTTCCTGCATGGTGCAAAAAAATGAACCTCAAGATGAATTGAAAATGTGCAGGCCGAGGTGGTTTAGTGGTTAGCATGTCAGACGTTCAACTTGAAGGTCAGTGGTTTGAGCCTGGTCTCTGTCGTCAAGATATTTCTTTGGACAAGAAACTTTGTTTTACACTGTCTTTCTTTACCTGGGTGTATAAATGGGTACCGGCGACATAATTCTAGGGGGGTAACCTTGCGATGGAATAGCATCCCATCCAGGGGGGAGTAGTAATACTCTCAGTCACTTCATGCTACGGAAACCGGGTTAAGCTCCTGCAGCTGTGAGCCATTAGGCTTGTGAAGACTTTACGTTTGTGCATTTAAAATAGACTTGCAACATTCTGATTTCAATTTACAGTATGTGGACATGAAGGTGTCATGGTTTACTGTTAAGAGGTAGTCCCCTACAGATGAGGCTCAAATCCTGTTCTAACCCAAATTTTTTCTCTTTGTAACTGCTTTTATCTGCAGTAGACATAGTGTATATAATTATTCAATATATACTGGGGGGTCTGTATATTCACATTTATTGATAGGTTCATAACTTAGACAATTTGGCTAGTGACGGTTCTCTTGATTCTAGAAACCTGTCTGCTTGATAATGTATTTTTTAAAAAAGTTTCTTTGTACTGCCCCTTTAAGGAGTTTCATGTGTACTTTCTTACCTTAGGTATTTTGACAAACCTTAAGGCTCCTTCATCTAGCAGGTACATCATGGACAACTGGAAGGTTAACTCGTCATCTTCACAAGTCTTTCTCATGACCTTCAAAGCATGCTTGAGGTCATTAAAATGTTCATGACGTTGCTGAATCACAAATTGGTGTGCATCGCGATAAGGAGGAATAACACCTGTTGTTTAAAAAAATAAACATGGTTTTACTCATCATTAAATTATGACTAATTAAATGAAAGCTATTAAGCAAGACTTCCACATGATAAACTGTTTGGTTTTCAATATTTTGCCCAAAACTGAAGTTTTGAATATTTATTTTTCTTAGTTTCCTCCAACTTCTTAGCCAATCAGAGAGCTCACAACCACCCGTGCATGTTCAGTGAATGGCAAAGAAGCTCACCAAACAGAGTTTCAAGTTACTGCAAGTTGAAAGCTTGCCCTTCTTTCCCGGTACTGTTTTAAAGGTTACTATAAGATAGGTGATTACATGAACACTTCCATTGGTTAAAAATTTGTTGTGGTTCAGATTTTCAAAAAATTTCAAATCAGTTTGTAAACCTGCCAACTCACATGCATTATGTGTGAGTCACACGCCTGCAGATCGAAAACATCAATCACATGCATACAGGACAATTTCTCACGCATAATTTACAATTCCAAACTACTTGTGCATTTACCATAACATGAAAAATTTAATTTAATTTCCACCCAAAATAGTCCAGTGAACAGCGCTAAATGTCGTGTTTGAGTCCTAAATAACAAGCTAAAAGGTCGTAACCATAATCTTGGCAAGATCATGCTGAGGTTTTGAACTTCGCGCTGCAACATTGGGCAACTTTTGGATATTATCGGAATATATTTGGGAATCTTCGGCAATGTTCGAAAGTTGTCGGAACATTTTCAGTAATGTTCGGAAGTTGTCGGAAATGTTTCGGAATATCGGGTAATATGGATACAAAAATCTCACGCAACTGACTAAGGAAAAGTTGGCAGGTATAAGTTTGATTTTTGTTTTCCTTTGTTCTAGATTATGGTATACCTGCCAACTTTTTCCGAGTGATAGGCGTGAGAATTTTTTCGTGGGAGTGCCAGGATTTCCGAAGGCGACCCGACCAAATCCGAAGAGAACCCGATCTATTCCGAAGATGTCCAAAGTTTTCCGAAGATGTTCCAAACCCCAGACCTCTGTAACTCGTCATCTTCACAAGTCTTTCACATGACCTTCAAAGCATGCTTGAGGTCATTAAAATGTTCATGACATTGCTGAATCACAAATTGGTGTGCATCGCGATAAGGAGGAATAACACCTGTTGTTTAAAAAAATAAACATGGTTTATTATTATTGTAATGTTCAGTACAATAAAAACCTACAAAAAAGTGCCATATTTTCATGAACATAACTATATTTTAAATTGGATCATGCGATCAGTTAAAGCTGATAGCTCAAATTTGTAAGTCAGGCATGAGAAATTGCTCCATAGGCGTGAGTAGGCGTGAGATCGGAGGTTTGGACTCGCAGGCGTGAGACTTGGCAGGTCTATTATGGTAATCATGGGTAATAAATCTGAGACAACATTTAGGAAAATAAAAATTAAACTGGTTTGAAAATTTGTAAACCAAATAAAAATTTGAACCAAAACATATATTGACAATCGTCAATGTGCAGCTTAATTAGTAAATCAAGTGACAGTTTTGGTCTCAGTCTGCATTTTATACCCAGTCTGTCTGGCATCTGCATTTAAAACAGAGTCTGCATTATCCCCAGTTTGCAGTCTTAAATCATTAAGTTACTGCATGAAGTGACATCATCATTACCTAATATCACTTTCCAGACATGAGTTCTGTAAATCGCGGGCAAGCTGAACCTTGTACTGAACGTTGAAATTCGCTCCACATCTGAAAATTAGAAAAATAAGGTTTCCTTTAAAGATACTGTTCTATAACATGGAAGGAGAAATCATTAGGTTGCTGTCAGTACTATTTCATCACCTATGGGATCATCCTTAAGTAAAATTTCCAGCGCTTTTCTTTGTTCTACGTTTCGCAGCCCCAAAGTGTCGTAGTAAAATGCGCGAAAATTTCGGCCATCTTTGTCCGCCATTTTGGAAAGCGAACCTGTGCGTTATGTATGTGTCATGAAATGTGTTTCCACCTTGGGCATGAACGGATGGCTGCCAAATTCCAGTCATGTCCAGTCAAGTCAAAATCCAGAAAGACTTCCAGCGCACTGCACTTTTCTGTTTCTTAGTTTGCCTCTTTTTCCTTTTTCCGTCGGGTATTTCAACAGCCATTTTGTTTCCACTGTGAAGATGCTCATACCGGCATGTCATACCCGGGGTTTAATAGCTCGGAGTTTTACTTGAGTGCTGCTCTGTTGAGCCTAATAATCGCGGGGGGGGGGGGGGGGGGGGGGGGGGGGGGGGGGGAGAGAATACTCCCCGAAAGTTTTGGTGGGGGTTGTCGGCACGCTTCTTAAAACCCTTACCCTATTTCAGACCAAAATATGCGATTTTCCCTACCCTATTTCAGACCTGACCCAAAATTCGATACCCTATTTCAGAGCAGACCCTGAAATCGATAATAGAAGGGCTTCTAATTCCCGATGTTCCTCAAACCCAGGAGCTTCTCCTATCAAACCGAATTTCTCAAGGGATGAAAAAGTAGCTTCTTATAAAAACCATACCCAATTCCAGACCAGAGTGCGCAAACCATACCCATTTCAGACCAAAATGGTCAAAATCTATACCCTATTTCAGACCAAAACGGCTAATTGAAAACCATACCCTGTAGGGCCGCACATACCTATATAGCTTATATAAGGGAGTACCCCCCGGGCTAATAAACTGACATAAGTTGAATTGCGCTCCTGTTTGAATTAACAATTCGCGATTTAAACATATACAGTCCTGGCCAATTGGTTTGGGGACACTTCACTTCAGACATTTTTAGAGGGCAGTTTGAAAATTGCCGATAATTAATGTCCCTAAAATCTAACTTAGAAAGTTCGTCTCCCCACCCCGGCCCTATACTCCGAGGGGGGACTCGCATATAAAAATGACGAGGTTGCTTGTCGCACCTTTGCAGATTGGTACCGCTTAGGATACTTAATATAAATCGAAAATGACCACAGTTAGAATTATTACCGGGTAAAAATGTGACAGAATATGTCATGAGTTGTTTTAGAATTGGTACCTCTTAGGGGTAAAAATTCATTTGAGCCACACCCATCAAACAAGATTCTGGTACCTTTTAGGGTGTTTCTCAAAAATTTCCGACGAGCACTCCCGTCAATATTTTATATGGAACCCCCCCCCCCCCCCCCCACCCCCCCCCCCCCCCCCCCCCCCCCCCCCCCCTCCGGGCCCTATACAATATTGTAGTCCATAAATTGCACGTTTTGTAAAAGTCATGTTTTTGTCAAAAAGTGCCAAATGTCCCAAATCATTACTGACCACTGGAACAATAGAAAATAAACCCTTTTCACTTCCTGTGATTTTCACTGTGGATTTTTCATAAAGATTTATCCAGACTAACATCTAAAATCGTTTATACATTCAATAAAGTTACAATCGAGTTTTTATGTTAGATACACTGCGTAACGTAAAATTCTAAAAATAATACGAGTGCAAAGGTGACATATCAGGAATATTTTTCAATAAAGAAACGGGCGTGAGCTTCTCAAAACTTCTGAACACATTTAGTCAATTGTAGCCCGAGAGCTATTTTTAAATACAGTATTTAGCTGATGACGCTATAGTTTTAGCCCGCAAACCAGCCCGATTTATTTCTTTTTTTATCTGTAAGACCCTGACGAAGAAATTGCTGTGCCTTTCGAAATATTGGATATTTTACAAATATAGTCGTTACCGTACCGTTTATCAGCCTTGCTTTTTTATCAAATCGTTCGATTTCTTTCGCTTGATTAGTTTTATGGAATATTGGTTCAAAAGACCAGAAACGTTATCGAGGCGTTTGAGAAACACACGCCTGGTCTGAAACCCACCTCTTTTTTTTTTTGGCTTCAACACGGCCCTGAATCTGATTAAAAGTATTTTTCTTCATATCAAGAATACTAAGTTTTGCATGATGATAGAAAAACTGGAATTATTGGAAAAAAGAGTTAATCAGTTGTTGTACGTCAGTTTGGAGCTTAGTCACAAAAACAAAATAAATATGGTTTTAAAATATAAGTAGTTCTATTTCTGTCCCTATGCAGGGAGAAGGCTATGATTAGGCTTTTGCACATTATGCTGGCATTTTTTCGAGCATTATACTAAGACAACTGAAAGCATTAAGAATAATGTAAGCATTATCCTGGCGTTTTTGCCTGACTGATCATTGAACCGTTTCAGAAAAATGAAACTAAAACTGATCTCTTTTTAGAGAAAACGAAAATCTTTGTTTTCTTCAGAAAATTAGCTTCACTGCTAAGCTAAAGTTGAGTGACTTGAGAAATGTTCATTACAGACATGTTACACGTTGTTGTTGCAGTAATTGCACCCTTTAAAAAAACGTTATTAAGAAAAAGGAAAAAATCCGAGCATTCTATTGACCTTTTTTGGGTAAGACGACCAGCATTTTACTGTAAAAATTTGAGCATTTATACTAAGGCAAAAAGGCATAATGTGCCGGCAAAAGCCTAGCTATGATAGGCTAAAATTTAAAAATTAGTAGAATTTTATAGACATAACCGCAAAAGGTTCAACGGCTTTGGGAACTGAGCCAACTATAAAGATAAGAAAATACCTAAATAACTCAGTTCTATGAATGTTTTCACCGGATAAGTTTTGTTATTAAAAACCTGACATGTTTGTTTTGTTTACCTTCAGTTGTTAACCGTACTTGTCAAGGACTGACAAACATGTCGACTTAAAGAAAAAAGTTAAATCAGATGAAAACATCTGTTTCAAAGCCTTGAAAAAATCTCCATTGATTTATTATTTAACTGGAATCAAAATTGATGCTAACCCTGTGTGACAAACCAAAATTGATGCTAACCCTGTGTTTATAGCAAATCCCATCCCTAGATTATCAAGAGTCAACACTAATTTCTGTCCGACATGTTTTATTCCTCGTGTCTCCTCGCTCGCTCGTCCCATCATCCTTTTCGAACTAGCTGTAAGACGCAACGTAACTTCCGCTGGTTTTCTTACTTCCGCTGGACATTACACCCTGGGTTAGCTTAACCGCGCTTTGAATAACCCGGCCATTATTTTTAGCCTGGTTTCTGTAAGTAAAAATATGTTGTTTTTTTGCTACTATTCAGTAGTGATACCAAAAATCGTTATTATTATTTGCGTTATTTTCAACTTTGTATAATAATAATATTAATAATAATAATAACAATAATAATAATGCGGACTCCTATAGAGACAAGGATCTAGACCAGATATTCAGGCAACACGAAACTGAGAAGAAGCGCCAGTACGCTAGCTGAGTGTTAGAAGTTGAGCAAGCTACATTGACGCCATTAGTTTTCAGTACGACAGGCGGAATGGCGATGGAATGTAAACGATATCATAGTAGGCTTGCTGAGCTAGTTCAGTGCTATAAAGAAAGGTGAAAGCTATGCGACTACCATGTCATGGATCAGGGCGAGAGTGTCCTTTGCACTGTTGAGATCAGCATTACTTTGCCTAAGAGGTTCGCGAGTTTCTAGGAGAGTCAATTTAGAATTGTTTGACATTGACTTTGATATCGAAAAAGGACACGCAAATATTCATTAATAAGGCATTGAGAACACTATTTTATATATATTTTTTCATTTTTTTTTCTTGTAATTTTCTTTTTTAACTTTTGGTGATTTTTCTTAGTAAGATGAGGTTTTGTTGCCTTCATAAGTCAACATAACCAGACATAAGTTACGTTAGGGTACCCAGGACCTAGGTTGCCAAGGATTTACAGTGTTGCAGTTGCAGTTGATCGGCCAGTTGAGATGTAATATAGGTTTTTTTAAAAGAACTGCTCTTGATTTTCAGAAATCTGAAAATGTAATTATACTTTACATTAACTTTGTACTATCTTTTTTTAGTCTTTTATTGATATATTTTTCATATACATGTAGGTATACATACATTTTAAAGGCTTTGTAAAGAAATTTATTAAGTAATTAAGTAATTAATCAATTAAGTAATTAATCAATTAAGTAATTAAGTAAATTTGAGTATCAATTTATAGTTATTGAAAATTATAATTATTGCTATTTTTAATAAAGTTTTTTCTTAAAAAAAAAACAATAATAATAATAATAATAATAATAACAATATTTACGCAGGATAACCCTTCAGTACCATAGTACTGTTATTAACGGGGTCCTGCTAACTAAACAAGATATACCGAATAAAAGGGAAATTATGTACTAAGTTACAAACAAAATAAGAAAACTCTGGTTATAAACATTAAAAACTCATTAAAACCTTACAAGTAAAAATCATCTAGCGTTACAAACTAAATAAGAAAACTCTAGTTAAAAATATTAAAAACTCAATAAAACCTTATAAGTAAAAATTTCACTTGACCGACAATTCAAAAGAGAAGACTTATAAAAGGTCTCTCGCAGTGCGATTTTCTCCTTTTTTAATCAAGTCAGGGGCGTAGCCACGGACTTTTTCAGAGGTACGCACAATCACTGTTTTCAAACACTCCCCCTCCTCCCCCCACCTCCTCCCCCCACCTCCTCCCCCCACCTCCTCCCCCCACCTCCTCCCCCCACCTCCTCCCCCCACCTCCTCCCCCCACCTCCTCCCCCCACCTCCTCCTCCCACTCTCAAGTCCCAAATCTTTCTTTTTTTTTTCACTTTTTCAGGTACGCACGTGCGTACGTGCGTACAGGTAGCTACGCCCCTGCGAGTAAACTTGACAACTCTGAAGTTATTTCCGAAGTCAGGTTAGGATTTTTAGATTTTGCTTGTTTGTTAAATGGGTAATATAAGCTAATATATATCGGATTATATCGGTAACAAAGAAGTTTTGACAAAAAAGTATATGTATGAACTAGCAGTAATCACAGATTATGGAGACGCGTTCGAAGGAATTTCCGGCGGAAATGAGCCACTGCACATAAACCACAGGACAACCAACACGAAATAGGATTGAGTTCTTCGAACGCGAAAATACCTATTGACCACACTTTTTCATTATTGTTACAAAAACTCACAGCATGTTTTTTTGTTTGGCTGTGATACCGATATTGTATGCAAGAGCCTGAAATAAAAGTTATCCAACAAAATTAAGACTTACAGATTGCGCATGTACTAATAATTAAGACTAGTAGTAATTGCTACAAGACATACAGCGAATTGCACCGTACCGTCGTACCGTAGAACATCGCGAAGAACGACGTCGGTATTTAGGTGAAAGCTTCCCAAATCAGGCAGAGAACCACAGCAAAATCAAGATAGAACATTCAAAACATACTAGAACGGTAGCGAGGAAAATCCAAAGATTCCAAAGATTCCAAAGAGACCCAACAACTTACTTGGTCCGGAGAAGAACCTTCGTCCAATTTTTCCACTGCATACTTTTAGTAGGCATTGAAATATTGAGCCGTACTATTTCAAAATCGGGAAAATATCCGAAACTAAATCAAGACAAATAGATTATTCACATGTGACATTTCGGAACCCCAGCTCCCCAGGATGATGCCTGATTTCCACGCGCTGGGAATGCTGGATACTATTGTGACGTTTCAAGATGGCGCAGATTTGGTACCGACACTTTTCTCGATTCGTTCCGCCTAGCCGACAAGATTAGGAAGCGTCTCCTTCGTCGACGCAATTACAATACGCTTTTAATAAAGTCAACTAAAAGGTCAACTAAAAACAATTTTATCTGACAAAAAGATTCATTTGAAAATGTTTGAAGAAAAATTGCATTTATTTAGCTTTCTAGCTAGCCTGTGACAGCCGCCTCCTCCGATTTTTTTCTGAGGGGAGGAAGCGGCTGTCACAGGCTACTTTCTAGCGTTCTAAAAAACAAATTGTTTCGTTTTTAGTTCAGATTTCCTCCAAACTTCAGTTAGCCAATCAGAAAGCTAACAACCACGCATGCGCATTCGGGAAATCACAAACAACAAAACAATGTAACAAAATTTTGAAACAAGTCAATTTATTTTTTGTTTGGTCCAATTTTCCTGTTTTGCTGCTTCATGAAAATAAACAAAGAACATGCTGCCTAGTTCTCAAGACTAAACTAACTTGTTTCATGCAGCAAGTGAAAATAAGCACGCTATAGGTGGTTTTCATGTTACGTCATCGCCGCCATGCTGGTGGACATAAACAATAGTTCTCTCATTAGCTCCTTTTGTTCGTCCACCAGCATTTGTTCGTTTCACTATTGTTATCTATGTCTCTAGAGATTGGTTGCAAACCACCTATTGATCTGTCCTGTTCGGAATATGTGATATATTTCCTTCAAGCGGAGGAGAGCGTAAGTGCACGTGGAATGTACACTATATTGAAAAAACTTTCGCTGCCGACGCACTTGGTGAGTTAACTGGGTTATTTTTTTTAGTAACCCGGTTAAAATAACCCGGTTAAAATAGCTCGGTGAAAAGTGAAAAAACCGAGTTTATTTTTCTGAGCGGCCGCACTTCAGAGGGTTGAACTTTGAACGTGAGAGATCATGTTATCATTTGCTAGCGAGAGCTGCACAAACAATACGATTAATGAGCGAAAACAATGCCTCTGCACGTGTATTTTACATATTGGCTGCGGCCGCACTGGGTGAGTTAACTGGATTATTTTTTGAGTAACCCGGTTAAAATAACCCGGTTAAAATAACTCGGTGAAAAGTGAAATAACCGAGTTTATTTTTCTGAGCGGCCGAACTTCAGAAGGTTGAACTTTGAACGTGAGAGATCATGCTAGCGAGAGCTGCACAAAACAATACGATTAATGAGCGAAAACAATGCCTCTGCACGTGCATTTTACATTTTGTTATTCCCTGCAAAAACAGCATCGACGTCAAATGATCAAATTATAGGTTTTGTGAACAACATAACCACACGACGGTTTTCCTTTCTTTATTTGAAATTGAAAGTCGTCCCTACGAAGGTCTACGAATTCAACATGAAGCCAAAAATTACCGCGTAAGCGAAGATGATTGACAGATCGGGAAAGTTAACCTGCGCTAAACTACCTAGCGAGGTGGTTTAAATAAACCTAACCCGGTTAAAAAAGTCTATTGTTCTTTAATTAATTTCCATGGGAACCGCTAACAGGGTTAAAATTCGGTGAACGCCAAAAATACGCGGCCGCATCAGGAATTTTGTTAAACCAATTAATTTTAATTAGTTAATGGCAAATAACCGGGTTAACTACTCTAGTACGGCCGCAGCCGTTGTCGTCAGAAACATCCTGGGCGTGGTCTAAGACAATTAATAGCAATTAATAAGTGGGTCATTTTAAGTAGATAAATGTTTTTCTACGTCTGTGCTACATGCTTTCTTGACACTGTTTACAGTAACCAGCGTTTAAATACTAGGGTAATTGGTCAGATTGAAATTGGTTTAGAACGCGGTTTTCTTAAACACCGTCTAAATCGTTTTTAAAAACTGCGCATAATCCTTAAAATCAATAAAAAAAATCATAAACAAGCTTGCCAGCTCCGTCTTCCCAGAATACCCTAATGTCGTATCAGCTTATGGTTTATACTTTTTACCCAACAACTTGAAATAAGGTCTGTCAAATATCCCTTCACCTCAGATCAATAACCCTCACATATTGGCTGCAACATTAAGAAAGCTATGTAAGGCCCGGGACAAACGTCGAACTTTTCATGAGTCGAACTAAATTGCAGTTTGGGTCGACCCAAATTAATCATTTTCGTCTGTTGGGTCAAACGTCGAACTTAATTCAGACGAACCAAATTCAACACGTTCTATCCGTATGCTCCAGACGGATAGAACGTGTTGGTCGATCCAAATGAGTCCGTCGAATTTATTTGAGACAAACGTCGAACTTCTCATGAACTTAATTCGCTGGATTTAGTTCGACTCATGAAAAGTTCGACGTTTGTCCCGGGCCTAACAGATTTTTACTTTGCTCATCGTGAACTCTATTCCAGACGTTTGGAACTAATAACGAAGCCAGCTAAAGATTATAATAATAATCTTTTGAAAGACACGTTCTTTTTTCTGTCGGTATTAAATATTGTTATAATCTGTTTGCACCGTCTAATCGGATGTTCTCTTTTGTGTGGGTCTTTACGAGCTTTCGTCTCGCCGTTGGTATTTGCTCGTATTTGCTCTGAACAAATTGCAACTGGTGCAAATGTTTAAATTTGAAAGATCAACGCAACACACTTCTAGCTACTTGTTAAAGTTCGAAGTCTCTCTGACGAGATATATAACATTGAAGATTAAAATATATTTTCATTTGAGCAACTGTCCGTTGCCATGGTAATACCTCATTTTACTGTATACCTCAAAATATTCTGTGGCATATTGTGTTATAATTGTGTGATATCAGACAATGTATGGAGTGGGTGTACTGCGATCACTTCGGCTTTTGTTTTTAGGGTTTTGACGCTTACACTGTTTCATAGTGGAGTTATCAGTTATATTAAGAACCAAACTAACTCACCTTTCTGTTTTTTGTATGCAAGACAGGCACTCCACCATGTAATCAGGAACTTTTGCCCAAAGTCATGAAGTGGGACTCTTAACGTGGGCAGCTTAAGTAATCTTTGATTACTTGTAGGCGTATTTTTGGAATTTTTGAAATTAAAGGGTCGTCTTATTTACTAGAACAAAAAGAGAAAATTATGATTTATCAGTAAGCTTGGCATCGAGCATCGTGTCGATAAACACCGCGATTAATTTCCATTCATTCATTTAAAAGTCATTGTCGGGAATTTCTTAATAATAAGCAACTTCCTTGACATGTAAATGGCGGAAAAATGAAATAATTATTCCAAAACGTCTTTACTGATAGAAATCAGGCCAGGTGATAGGCATTTCAAAAATCTGTGAAGCAAAAAGTATATTAAGGATTTTTCGCACCAGGCAAACACTATTTATACCACTAGCTTGCACTCTTCGGTGACTGTTAAAACTGATTCCTTTTAAAAGGTTATCTAAAAACCATAGGCGCGTAAGGAAGGAAATGTTTGTCTTTTATTGTTTTCCATTGACGCATTAATGTATAAATGTGACGGCTAAACGTGAAAGGATTACAGTGTTTTTTACGTCCGAGCTGAAACAATCAGTAAGGAGATCCTCCTTCAACAGGACTTCCAAGATGAAAGCACTTGTTATGATGCTGTTGATACTTCATGTTGCCAGGTATATGATATTGGCTTGCGTTTTTTCAGCTTAGATGTTCAAATTAACTGAACATGTTAACGTTTATAGAATAATCAGTTACATTCACCTTATTGATTAATTATGTCATTCAGCAACGACTCTATGTGATATAGGACGAACAGAAAAATTAAGATGCCTCGAATACTCCTTTAATTTGAGACTTTTGAAGCCTTCATAGTTCATGTGAGTTATAAACCATCAGTTATCAAGCATACTTCAGGGATAAAATAGTTCAAGTTACTGCTTCCGCTTCGTCATCGTGCCAACTCTCGATGCTAGTCTGCGATTCAGTTTAAAATGACAATGTTACATTTCTCGTTTTGACTGAAAAATTTTACAACCATTTTCTACTAGAAAAAAAATAAATTAAAAATAAATCAGTTTTGTTTGACGAGGGTGACTTTTAACAGTCACACGACTGACAAACTTGGGGCCCTCGGTCAGTTTCCAGGTCTGACATAAATAATGCGGGTATTTTGAAATCAGTGTCAACGTTTCGATAAAGTAATTCGTATAGGGATTTGACCCAAAAACATCTGTCACGCACAGCTAAAATAAATCTGTTATCTGTAATTGTAAAGTTTTAATTGCGGAATAAATGGAACAATAGCGACTAAATTGAGTGGGAAACTAAATGAAAACAGTGTCTTAATTAATTTTCATTATTTCCTGCAGTGTTTTGACTTAAAGGCCAAAAACCCGAGAAATTAAAAGCAAAAACCATCTCGATCCTTCCGCAGAGAAATCAGTTAAATGATGACGTAGATTGCGAAAGGAAAATAAACTACTTGAAATAAACGGGCCGTCGCAAAGGAAGTGAATTATAAAAATGGCGTGAAAACTGTCGAGTCTGCAAGCCGGTTCTGTGATTTTCCATTTTAAAAGAAGTTAACCTTAATATTTTACCAATAGTTTACTTTCTTCATTATAGGGCAACAAGACAACCTGGATTTAAGCCTAACGAAGAATCACACCATAATTTTAGAGACGAAAACGGTTTCTTTGAAGACAAGATCACAAGAAGATCGGTAGATGGTGACATCGAGCGGACAATACAATTGGAAAATCCCACCAATCTTTCATTGGAATTTCTGACCAATTTATTGAACCTAACTACAGAAGACTTGAACTTAAGGTAAAGTGGAAACGGCTTCATTATACACTGCGAGTCTGTCGTTTTCGATAATTTCTATGTGATAGCGGATATAAAAACTGGCGATAAAAACGCAGATTCAAAGTAAAGATTCTCGAAAATAGACGTTTCTCGCTTAGTGTGTGGGTGGCAAAAACTGACTAAAACTTGGATTTTTTTGTGTGGTTTGGCCTTCGGCCACATGCAATCTATAGAAAACGGAATTTTCCAGAACAATGACGTAATAACAACGGGGCAAGGCACCACCACAAATCAGCGTTTTCGTTCGTTTTCCTTTATTTGTTGGGCTGACTGTGCTTAGTTTAACGGCTGCGTCGGTTAAAATTTTTATTACTATTCTTTGTTTACCATTTTTGAGTAAAAAATATCAACACTGGATATTGAAAGGGCATAGCACAATTAGCTTTATCTGGAAATTTGAGCCCGATATACTAGATACACTTCGTGCAATCGTGTTTTAAAAACTCAAAATTTTACCAAGAATGTATGGCTCGTTAGCGCTTTTGCCACCCAACGATTTTGCAGTTTTTAACAGCAGATATTTCCTTAAATATTGCACGAAAAAAAGCTAAAAATTGCACAGATTACTAAGTTTAACAAGCCCTTATAACTTTTGAAGTTAATTCGTATGCCTTCTCTACGTACGTTCGTATGCTAATGAAGCAAAATGTAAACCATGACGGCAGAATACGTAGAAAAGAAATGCGCCCTTAGTTTCAATCCCTGCGCGGTCTACATTATCATTCCCACGCGGCTTGGCGGACCACAACGCAAATTTGTCGTTCTATGCCTGCTCACGCGCTAAGCATCTAATGGAGCTATCACATGAATGACATGATCGATGTAGTATAGAGCTCGGTTAGAAAGTTCAGTGAGTAATGTGAGTTACGGCGAAATAAAAACAAATAAATAAATAGATTGAATCACAAAATAATTCAGTAATTTTACTCTGTCTGTGGTGCCCGAATAATCGCCCAGTTTTGCCCAATTAATACTATATTTTTTACGACTAGTGGGGGCTGCAGCCCCCCAGCCCCTCCCCCTCGTACGAAAACGAATTTAACGCCATATGTGAATGAAAACGTTTTAAAAAAGCGTTTATAAAAATGTCCGCGGGATAATTTTATAGACAAATATATGGAACATGAAAATACGATGACACAAATTTGAACTGAAAATGATTCAACATCACATTACGTTTTCTTTTTTTCATAAGAATACTGCATGTATTGCGTACGCTGATTGCACAAATTATTAAGATGGCGGTTTTTCAGTTTCCGCGAAAAATCCGTTCCGACAGTGATTTCTCGCTACGTTTGTTTCTTAGCTATGAGACAACCTGGTACTTTGATGATGAGGAAAGACGCTTAATAACAATAAAACGAGTACGAGGTGAAACACGCGACGAGAAAACTATGGACACTAAGGACACGCATCAAATCACCACGCAGCAAAGGTAAAGTGATCCCCTGATACAAGACAGGTGTAGTATCTAGACCTGCATGAGAATACTAATTACTAGGAAACATTTTTGTGGAAGCAAATCATTTCATGTTTAACCGCGCGAGCATCATTTGTTAACGGAAGACAATATCGCGTGCTTCTCGGAGACAAGAGTAAGTTTTGATTCTATAATCAAAGCCATTGATTATTTCTTGGTGTGTTTCCCAGAGATTAGCCACATTACAAGAAACAAAGTTTCCGAAACAACTTAAGTCCAACAAAGAAAAATCCTTCCGTTACAACGTTTCATTGCTCTTAGTTCATAGTTAACAATTGGATAGTTTAAATACTTAGGACCCACTTAGTTACTCCAGGAGCCCGCATATTTCTTATTCATGCTTTAAGGCTTCAACGGCCTGTGTTTCTCTATCAGTTGAGCTGGGAGGACTGGTAGGGATAAGAAGCGACTTCATTAGTTGACAGAATGAGATTGTAGAGCTTCTGCAAAAAACTGAGCTCGTTATTTTGTTGTACAGTCAACTTTCCCCAAGACGAAAACTGTCGGGACAAGAACCAGTTGTCCATCTTATAGAGAGTTACAGTAAAATGAGTGACTGTAGTGCGATTGAGACCAACTTCAGGTCTCCGTCTTAGATGAGTATCCGTTTAGGGGGAGGTGACTGTGTACATCCCAACATAAGGCCAAAGGATCATAAAAACAGAGAAACAGCACTGATTTGAAGTGATAAATAAAGAAAGATGGTATAGTGAAATTTTTAAGCTCGGTAATGAAATGAGAAAGAGTGGGCAAATAAAAAAAAGAGAGAAAAAAGTCTGAGTCCCCGACAAGAATCGAACCTGTGACCTTCCTTAAATCGGTCGGAGGCTCTAACCACTGAGCTATGAGAGACTGCTGGCGAGCTAGACCAACTAGGTTCCGTTATCACCCGCGTCCTGCAAGCTTCTAGGATCAGTAATGTCGAAAGCGTTACGTGAGGTTATAAGTGAAGAAAGATAGTAAATTTGGTATTTATATTATTTCGTTATTTTAGGGCTGATACAAATCAAGCCCTCAAGGCAAAGCGATGGATCATTGGCGTCGACGAACGTAAAGAACTGCCGTACTCTAGTAAAGCCCAGAAGACGCCGAACTCAGCCGTGTGTAAGGTATCCTGCAAAGGATTCTGTCACTGGTCATGTTCCGGCATTTTGATTGGCTCTCGTCACGTACTTACCAGCGCGCATTGCCTCGATGATGCAACCGCTGGCACACTGCAAACTGGCTTCCTGGAGCGTAATGGCCGACTTCATTGGTATGATGTGATAAAGACTTATATCCCATTAAGGTGGAAAGCTTCGAGATCTTTGGCTGACGATTATGCTGTGCTAAAGTTAAAAAGGCCACCAAATCGATCTTTTGTCAGTATCTCGTCTGTGGCGTTGCCTAAAGGCTCAATGATTTCTATTACAGGTGAATTGATAGATTAAAAGTTTAATAATAAAAGTCGCTAATCACGATATAGCGTTGATATCCGAAATCGGATAATTTTTCTGAATATCTACAGTTTGCAACTACAGTTAAAAATTGTTCGAGAAAGAGGGAGATCGAGATGATATAAAATAAAATTATTGCGTAACCGGCAGTATCTCAGGGAAACATACATACATACATATAACTTTATTTAAACTCGGTAAAATCATTCAGTATATAAAAAGTGACAATTATATCATTCAAAATATAAAACGGGTTTCTGTTGAAGAAAGCTGAATGTACAGTGGATCATTCCATTGTAGGAACTGACTTACTGCTTTAGGATATGGAAAGGGTCCCGAGAACTTGGAAACTGTTTTGATGGTAATTTTTGGAAATAGCTGTCTTAAAAAGGGTGAAATATGTTAAATAAAAGTACTGATAGAAGTAATGTTTTAAATCATTAAAAAGACTTTACACCGTTTTGTTAAATACTGAAAACTGATACCACCATGAGAACACACTGCTCAGTAGCTTTCATTTGAATGGTCACACGTTAGTATTTCATCCACAGACCCGAAAGTTAGAACTACCCTGTACTCCATGGAAAAAAGTACCGTTGGAAAGTACTTCTCAAAAGTTTAAAGTATCCTTTCCATTTTTTTCTCCTTCCAGGATTCCCTGGTGATAAAGCTCCCAACAGCCTTTGGACCACAAAATGCCCCGTGATGGTGAAAAGCGGTCTCATCTTTAACAAGTGCGACGTCGCTCGAGGAAGTTCGGGTTCGGGAGTGTTCGTAAAGGACAACAGTCGTACGACAGTCGTCGGCGTCTTGTCGGGAGAAAAAGAGATACCTCGATCGCGAGGGAAAAAGCCACTTCGTCTAAATGTAGCTGTTCATTTAACGGGTTCAAAAGTGTCCCAGATTAATGGATGGACACACATTTGAAGTTGTCACCAAAATAGCGTAGAGAAATTAAAAGCCAATAAACGAAGTGAACATGTTATTTCCGAGTAAAGTGATTGTTTTCTTTTTTCCATAACAATAACTAGAAATACGTGGTCTCGCAGAACCTCGCGAAGCTTGGGGGAGGGTATATGCACCGCCGGACGAAACTTTGGTGGCGTCTCGATTTGCGTATGAGACTTTTCGCCATCTCTGTCAGTTACCACGCTCCTTTTGGCTTACATGAAGTAGTAACCTGCGCCATTGTCAGCGGTCGCGATTCCTCTGTTGCTAGGCAACTGCACGACACCAACGCGATATATATACAGGCAAACCGAGATTTCATCGCCCTACAGCGATCCACGCGCGATTCCACGCAAGTCCGCGCGACAAATTTATATCCCCGCTTCGCGAGGAATTACTGCAATGATAACAGTATACTATACTCACCGATCTTACCCGCACCTATTTGAGTATGGGCGTTCTGCCGATCGCGCTTAGGATGTGATACGGTAAACAAGCAACCGCCCCAGGGAGGGAGTGGTGGGTAAGACCTAAGCCGCGATCGACATGGGTTTGTGAGGAAAGACTGGTGAGTATAGAACAGAGACTATGCGTAGACTACACAAGTACTAACTGGCGCGGTCTTTCCCGAAGTGAGTGGTGTTAATTAGCTCGGTCTCCTTTTATAGGTGCATGGGTAAGACCGCTGAGTATAGTATATTATACTCACCGATCTTACCCGCACCTATTTGAGTATGGGCGTTCTGCCTCCGCGCGAGGGACATGTCGGGTGACACAACATGAAAACCACGAAACCCAGAGGTAGACAAAATCCCCAAACTCAAACCCCAAAGAAAAAAATGCAAAAGACAAAAACGAAAAATGCACACAAAAATCTGTTCAATTGACAAATGACAGCCTAAGAGCTACTTGAAAGGCTTGCCGCGCCCAGATTGGGAGTACGGCGAGAAGCGACCCCTATAAGCCTAGCTGCGTCTAATCCTATAGCAGAAAGGTGCCGTGTGGCCTGCAATGCCACAAAAATTGCAACGATATCTGGGGCTCCTGGAGGAATTCGTGGAGGATGTGGAAGGGGCTGGAACCTGAGCCGAGGGAGCTGACTTTTACTGAACACGTAAGGCCTTGTCGACCTTGGCAATGGAATCCAAGACTTTGGCGTAGTCATGATCGCTGAATAAAGCGAGAAAATAGGCTTGGAATTGGTCGAGAGGTTTTTCGATCCGATCTCTGAGAGCTTGAGCCGCCGCAGCCAAGAAGGGGGGCCTTGTCGTGTTTAGATTCCCTCGCAGTGGCCACCAGATTGTCCGCCATCGAAAGAGCAATATATTTGTAAAAATCACACTTTCGCCTAAGACCGTAGGCGCCTAAACGGGAAAGGCCGACCTAACACCATTTGGCTTCTGAGTGCTCTCAAGGGCTTCGATTCGTCTCAGTAAAGCGGCTACCCGATAATATAAGGGAAAAAACGAGCTATAAAACCCAAGGCGCCATGAAGAACAATAGCGCTCATGATCTCATGGACGACAAAGCGCAACACGGAATTATAACTGAAAGGGTACCAAGGAAATAAACATCGCACAAAAAATACATGAGCGGCGTGGGTTTAAAAACACGGTAAAAAATTTCCTATCACCCAAACAGGAATACATAGTAAAACGAGCACCAGAGAGGCAAACGAGTAAATAACACGACGAAGGAAAGATCGGGTAAAAATTGCCGCCGAAAACAGTACGAATGAAATACCGGCACCTAAAGTTGGAAGTCATGGGAATACAAACCAATGAGAAAAAGGCATAAAAAACTGCTATAAATGCCTATGAGCATAAGCAATTATCCCACGACAAAAGGGAAAATAGAAAGCAAGAAAAATGCATAGACACCAAAAAGTGCCATAAGAAACAAACAAGCCAATTTTCTCATGGACAAAGGCGGGCACAAATTACCGCCAAAAGGATATGCAAAACGGATGTGCAGCACGAGAATTTTAGCGTCATGAAAAGATAAACGCGCCAATTGTGACAGGAGAATGCAAGAAAAAATGCATAGATACCAAAGAGCGCCATGAGAAACAAAACAAGCCAGTTAGCGGGAACAAATTACCGCCAAAGGATAAGCAAAACGGATGTGTAACACAAGAATTTTAGCGCCATGGGAAGATAAACGTGCCAATTATCCCACGACAAAAAGGAAAAATAGAATGCAAGAAAAAATGCATAGACACCAAAAAGCGCCATGAGAAACAAAATAAGCCAATTTTCTCATAGACAAAAGCGGGAACAAATTACCGCCAAAGGATATGCAAAACGGATGTGTAACACAAGAATTTTAGCGCCATGGGAAGATAAACGTGCCAATTATCCCACGACAAAAAGGAAAATAGAATGCAAGAAAAAAATGCATAGACACCAAAAAGCGCCATGAGAAACAAAACAAGCCAATTCTCTCATGGACAAAAGCGAGAACAAATTACCGCCAAAGGATCTGCAAAACGGAAGTGCAACACAAGAATTTTTAGCGCCATGGGAAGACAAAACGCGCCAATTATCCCATGACAAGAGGAAGATAGAAAGCAAGAAAAAATGCATCGACACCAGTAAAGCGCCATGAGAAACAAAACAAGCCAATTGTCTCATGGACAAAAGCGGGTCTGAATTACCGCCAAACGATATGCGAAAACAAAATTCGCATACGCAAAAAATTGAGCGTGACGAGCAAAAGGCAAAGGGAAAAAACCCGCCCCATGGTCTAAAGGATGCAACGAAACGAAAGCATCCAAGTAAAACCGGGTAAATAAAAAACCATGTAACTAGCATTGTGGAGAGCGCGATAAAACACGCAGTAAAGGTTTGACAACAAACTTAAGATAACTACGGGAACGAAGAAATAAAAAACGGCCTGACAAAGGAGCTAATAAACTAGGCAAAATAGGGGAGAGAAAACAACAACAGTGACGTACAGCGAAAACCACAAAAACCTAGAGCCGAACAACGTGCGAGAGCGAAAAAGGGGGGGGGGGGGGGGGGGGGGGGGGGGGGGGGGGGGGGGGGGGGGGGGGGGGGGGGGGGGGGGGGGGGGGGGGGGGGGGGGGGGGGGGGGGGGGGGGGGGGGGGGGGGGGGGGGGGGGGGGGGGGGGGGGGGGGGGGGGGGGGGGGGGGGGGGGGGGGGGGGGGGGGGGGGGGGGGGGGGGGGGGGGGGGGGGGGGGGGGGGGGGGGGGGGGGGGGGGGACGACGATATAGTTAGTAAATAAGATATTGAAACTTAAATTACCTCTAGCTGTGGAGCCGGCGGGACCTCTAGAGCATTAGGCGGATTAGCTTGGCCTTGAGGAGCGGCCGAGGCGATGATTTGCTCTACAGGAACATCCGGCTGTCTTGGGCCTTCTTCGGCCATTTTGCTGTGAAGACCTATCTAGAAGTGCTAACGCGAAGGTCTTTCCCGAAGTGAGTGGTGTTAATTAGCTCGGTCTCCTTTTATAGGTGCATGGGTAAGACCGCTGAGTATAGTCAATAATAACTATAACAGATTTTCTCCTGTCGATTCTGATTTTTCTTTGTCTTATCTTCAGGCACTGCTTCAGGAAACTGATAAATTTCTTGTATACTTGAACTTCGAATATCCGCTCGCGAGTCAAGGTCGAGTTACGAGTTAAATTCAAGTCAACTCGATTTTAACTCGTGAAAACGCGAAACGTTGAAGAAGCTCGGCTCTTAACATTGAGAGGGGTTAGTTTCTAGAGAAACTGTGGTGCTGCGTCGGTGGGGGGATGAAACACGAGAATTTAGTTTTATCGACTGAGTCGATAAGGTAAATTGACCACCGTAAAAAGATTCAAATAGCTGACGTTTCGAGCGCTAGCCCTTCGTCGGAGCGAATCAAGGAATTGTGGGTAGTGTGTGGTTTTATATAGTAAGCGGTGGAGCTACGCTATTGGTGGAAATTTGGTGACGTGAAAAACAAATGTAGATTAGTTGAATGAAAAGCGTTCGTTGATTGTGAGTGGCTAAACGAAAGGCTAAATTAGCCCGCGATATGTAATGATCATCTGCCTTACCCATGGAAACGCCATTGGAGGAATGGGGAGGCTGGGGAGTTGGACGCGGGGGGTGGGGGTCGGTGAAGCAAAACGTCTAGGATTGGGGAGAGTCCAGATAAAATAATTTGAGATGACAGCATGACAGATCCCACATACACGAGCCTCTTTCAATGAAAATTATGTTTAATATCTACTATGAGTTTCGGTGTCATACTGCGTGGGGTAACGTGGTTATTTTAAGGACGACACCTGATTGGTCAGTTTGAATGTTTAAAAAAAAACTTAATGATCCGCATAAGAAGGATAGCGCTGAACGGCAATGGAATGTCAAACACGATGGAATGTCAAGATTTTTCATTGTTACAACTAGTGATCTCATTGGCCTAGACTCAAAAACTGCTAAAAAGTTAAGGTTCAAGGTGCATTTTGTCTAATTTTTTTAAGGTTTCAAGTAATTTGAGACCCAATCTCACAACATACAATTTTTAAAAGAAATTGTATTTGGGGAACTTCATCAAAGAAGCAAAATTATTAGCTATTGTCTTCTGCTATTCTGATTGGTTAAGCACGAACATTTCCTAAAATTTATTTGACACAAATGGATTTTCTTTATTTTTATAATGAAATATAATTATTAACCATCAGCTCCTCCTCTATTCTTGAAATCAAAGATATTCTATGTGGGAAAGAGCTAATGCCGCAGAACAATGAAGTTTGCTATCGTTCTTATGTGAAACAATACTTAAAGTAATGGTCCTGGTAAGAAGTAGGCAACCTAACGGCAGGGAATGCAGAAAGGTGTGAATTGTTGAAACCGTCCACCTCATTGGCTAAAACGTGAAAATCTACCATAACTTAACCAGGTAGTGCATTTATTTCTCTCTAGTTTACTAATTGATTCCCTTTTAGTGAAAACTATTCCGAGTTTTAATGCAACCAAAATTCTATGTGGGAAACATGTAAAATTAGAAGCCTTTCTTGGCCATTGTTTTGGAGTTTCGCGATTGGATGAAATCTTGTAGCACAAAAGAAACATCACTTTAAAATAAAGTTCCGGTACATTTTATTTAAAAAAAAACATGTTGTCCATAGGTTGATGCATTCTCAGTAAAAAAACCTAAACGATCTCAGTGGGGAAAGCGAAATGCCGCGGAACAATAGAGCATTGCCTACTTCTTACACGCATTGTTACTTAACATGCACAGCTGATCAGACGGCTGAATTCGTTCGATTTCTTTAAATAATATTTGCCCAATATTTCGGTTAGACAAAACTAACCTTCTTCAGGGGCTAAGAAAGCTAAGCTGATGAAGCCCCTGATGAAGGTTAGTTTTGTCTGACCGAAATATCGGGCAAATATTAAAAGAAATCGAACAAATTCAGCTGTCTGATCAGCCTTGCATGCTAAAGTTTTTTATTCAGTTCATTGCTGATCCTGATCTGCTCAAAGATCCAGCTACATTTTGCCACTGTTCAGTTGTCCAAGTGGTCCTTGCATTGTTACAGAAGTCTTGAGTTTGAATGTTTGCCGGGTTTATGGATTTTTCACAGCCCCTCACACAACACGCGATTTCCATTCGCTATACAACCAAAATATCTCCGCAATAATATCATGGATAAAAAAAGATCTATTCGTAAACTTGCCGACGGGCTTTGAAAAGTCTGATTTTCAAGCTCTTCCACTCGTGTTTGACCATGCAACCAAACGTTCGCGTCACGTTGTTGTCGTGTCGCCACCGGTGAGTCTTATGGAAGACCAAGTGAAACCGTCTGGGAAGTTTTGGCTGTGGGAGGGCGCGTTGCGTGGCGACCCTAAAAACGGCTGCGGAAAAGACTAGCTTAGCCCGCGAGGCATTCGGATTTCTAGGAGGCTCTACAGACTACACTGACCCTACTCCACTCAATAACAAGACAAAGTATTTTAAAGTTGGCTAAACACAACTGTTTATTTACACTTGTTAAAGCTCTTTTAATTACTCGTGTTATTTTTTCTTACTGAAAAGTTATTTTAAAATATTTTATTATCACAGCATTCTTTTCGTGCCATATAAATCCAACATAAAAATATTTGAGCCTCAGAAAAATTGAGGTAAGATGTACTTTTTTAACAAAGTATGATAAATCAGAGAACCTTAAGAATAAGTGATTTCATAGAAAATATTGCTAAAGTTTCATGTACACATCACAGCATGATTATCACTTGAATTCAAGTGTCTATGAAGTGAAAAATCAATTCTACGCTCTTTGAAAGTCCTCTTAAAATGAGGAATAGCGTTTTTTTTTTGCAATAACTCTTCTCGTTCCGAAGATTTTCAGGCTGAATGATGCTAATCAGAGATGTGACGTCATAATTTGGACACAGCGTGGAAAAGTAATGGTTGAGGTAATAGAAGCTTCGCACTTAGAAACAGACACACGATGCTGTTTCCATGAGATGAGTGATCATTCAGAAGAAAGCCATTGACTGGTACAGTCAAACATGTTGTTATGGATACCCTCCTAATACATAATATGCCTTCTCATTAACTCATTTGGTACTACAGAGACCAAGATGTTCACGATGGCGGCTGAATATCAACCACGTAGAAAATACACAAGGGTGCATGGAGACTTGAATTTATCTTTGAGTGTTCAACTCCGTATCTTATGATTAAGTATAGCGAATAGTAACAAAAAAAAAACATTTTACCATAGCCTGTTCATGTGCTGAGATGTTGGGGTGCAAAGAAAAACAGTGCAATAAAAAAAATATGGAGAGGGCTG
The DNA here is from genome assembly GCA_024195265.1 of Dendrophyllia cribrosa. Classification (NCBI taxonomy): domain Eukaryota; kingdom Metazoa; phylum Cnidaria; class Anthozoa; order Scleractinia; family Dendrophylliidae; genus Dendrophyllia; species Dendrophyllia cribrosa. Next base: position 17,582,745 of record JAJLRJ010000002.1, on the reverse strand, counting down.
CCAATGTTTTTCTTTATAAACCATTTTTTCTTAGCTCCCCACACTCTGAGTTCTGAACAGGTTACATGTATAAGTGGATCTTGTCAGTGCAGCTAAACCTGGGTACACTTGACTTTTGGTAAGTTGCCGCAAGTTATCCACCAATCCCACTGAACAAACACAGACGACACCAGAGGACAGCCAAGACGAACTGGTACCTCAAAACCTCTCGAGTCATTATCAACGTTGTAGTATATTTTGAACATCACCACCAGTGGATCCTGGATAACAAATCACAAGCTTGCTGTAAGACAAACGTCTCCTGAAAGGAGGGGGGGGGGGGGGGGGGGGGGGATCTAGGGCACTTTCTCAATAGGGTGTCTGCTTACTGTATACACAGCACTGAAATTGGCTAACAACTACTGCAAATAAGTCAAGTACACTTTTGCATTTTTTTCCCCAAAGAATAAATTATTCACTCGCCTAATACAGTTCCAAAATGCATTGATCCTCAACAATGTTTGTTAAAAGGGTTTCTTTGCCAAATTAAATAGTTTTGATCATTATTCGTTGGCCATAAACATAAGGAAACAGTTGTTTGGGTAAAGAAAGCTACCTGTAATTTCTGCAGTCTGGATAGCTGTACCACTTCCTGTATGATCCCTCCATTGGCATGAAGAACTTCACCAGAAAGAAGGCGAAGCTGAGCCTTAGTTGGCTACAAAGGAAATAAAGCAGTTGAGTTAAAAGAAATTTGCATATTTTTTGTCCAGTTGTAACTAGTTAGCGGATGGCCAGCAAGGAGCGGAGAAGCTGCGAGAGAAATACGAGAGACATAAAAGGAGCGTGATACGAAACAACTTCTCTTCTTCCCACCTCCTGGAGCGAGAGGGCGGGAAGATGAGAGACCCTGGAAATGAGGTTGAATAAGAGGGCGAGAGAAAAGTCTGGCACCCAAGGTAAAGCTTTATGAGGCAAAGTTAGGAATTTTTAGTGATGAGAAATGAGAGCAAGTTAAAATAAGTGTAGACTTACAGTAGGTACATCCAAGGCCATACAAACTTCATGCAGTGGAACAGGATTTGAGTTAACTGCAGATATCTTGATGTCCATTACATTGGAAAACACTGGCTGGTACTCAAACGTGATATATATTCCATCTTTATTTATAGGTGGTATTTCTTCTGGTAGATCTGTAGAACAGCAAAAAGTCTTGTTTTGAAATGCTGCCATCAAGCGTGAGACAATGTCCCCAGCAGTTAAGACAATTGAAGGGCTAAGGGGAATACCTGTATGTCAAATTGTGTTTCTTTTTAGCTGAGAAAGCACTTTCTTGCTCAATTTATGTCTGCTTCATGTAAGTTAAAGGAAAGCGATCCAATTAGGCATTTTCACTCCAAAAAAGGATAAAATACATTTTAGCAGTGATTGTCACAGCCATGTTGGCAGTAACCAGGCTAAACAAGGGATCATCAGTACAAAAGAAACTCTTGACCCTTTAAGCAGTATTTTGATATTGGGAATTAAAGGGTGAACAGCACCCTTGGGGGAGCAGTAATGTTCACAGTAGCAGATCTAGAAGAAGCCTTTATTGTATGACCCTTGTATTTGTATTTAAAATTAAAAAAAAAATAGAATAAAAAATTTTGGTCAGAGAAAGCAAACATGTGTGTGAAAATGCATTATGCTCCGAGTTCTCTGTCAGGTTACTTCTGTCCGGTACTCAAGTTGACCCAAGTACTTGGGTCAACTGAGGTTTTTTACGTTAAAAAAAAGCAAGTTAACATTCAGCTGAAATCAAGGGAAAAAGGTTTGAGGGATGAGAAAATGTTAACATGACCCTGCCGTCGCTGATTCAAATATTGATTGCAAAGTTTCATTTTGTAATAATTGCAAAAAAGCTTACAATGTATGTGCATCAAGTCTTGCTTTACAATTACAAAAATTTGGCCATGGTGAATAAAACTTTATAAAAGACGCTTTAGAATTAAAAACATTATGCACATCATTTATGAATGAAAGTCATACATACATTTCCCACGCCAACCATGTAAATCAACCTTCAATACGATACGCAAAACAAGCATTCATACAGTATGTACATACACAACAGTTTCAAATACACCAGACTCAAAGTGTTAGTACTGTACTTACAGTGCACTCGCGAGAAATGAGAACGTCTTGCATCTTGAGAGAAAATGAGATGTGTCTTGCAAAACAGTGGTAACTTACCTTTGAGCAGTACTGTTTTTTTATTAATTGTAACAATTGTCAGGTACAATGAATGTTTGTACATTGTACTTGAGTTAACCCTTTTCATTCCCAGAATTGCACCTTTGCTTCTGAATATATAATGGTTCAAACTTTCCAGTCTGTAGTTGATGCTAATTGGACTCCAGGAAGAAGTATTAATTACACTTACTGTGTGCTCGATTCCACAGCTTCATTCTCTCCACATACTCCTCTGGTAACACATTTGGGATTATGGGATCTGTTAGACGGCAATCTGCCACTGCATCAGATTCATGGCAGGGCCGCTGGATGAGATTTCTGTTGCTTGCAATGCTGACATCTGTTAAAATAAAACAAACAGCACTATCCATGAAACTGACATCCCCCAAAAAGACAAACCAGACAAGCCAAACCTTTTCCGCTTTCAACACCTCCCATAAGCAAGTACACTCTAAAAAGTATGAATCTCCCTTGAACATACCCCTTGCTACATCCATGAGAATGAGCTCAATTCTTTCGTTTCTTCTGATGTGCTTCAACAGGTGAAGGGCATAAAGACCATTTTCTTGTCCTGGTTCCTCATATGCTTCCTGCTGAGAACAGCTGCAATTTATAATAAAATATTATGTGTGAACATACCATACTTTTTAAAAGCCACAAAACACAAAAATTAAGCCATTCACTACCTAGGGCCTGCTTAACATGAATACCATAGTTTTCCTTATCAGGTAGTAAATGGTAAAAGTTTACCACCCTTGACACCATGCATTATGCCTGGAAAATCTGTAATATCAAACATTTTCAAACCAAAGAGAAATTTTAACAACAGCATTAGGTATTTTTTTATTGCAAAAATCCTACAATGCCCCACTCCAGAATAAACCCTATGTGACACAAACTCACCATGAGTAGGCAAAAATGTTGTTTCCTTTTGGTCCCCTTTTACAGTTTTGCACAGACCCCCTTTTGTTTGGCAATCTGTGAACAGCAAGAAAGATAAAGAGGCGACTCAGGAAAAAGTTGTGTAACATAATGATAATGTAATAAAATTATGTGTGTGATGGGTTTTTGTTCACCATGAAAGAGACTGACTAGTGTTGAAATATACATGTAGGTGTTAAACAAACTTGTTTCTAATCATCATTTGCGAATAATATATTTGTATTATGAGGATACCATCTGCACATAATTATTGGATGTTTGCTTAAACTGACAAACTCTTAGTGCCTTCCCCTTCAGAGGATCAAAAAATACATTTTTTTTTTCATCAAAATGACACCTGTATCTGGACAAAATAATATTATCATGTACAAAAGTTTAAATATTAAAAAAAATAAAAACAAAAAAGCATACAGTATTTTCTCCTTACCTTATTCGACATGAATCAATGATCAACAAGTTTAGTGCTGTGTCACATTCTTGCATTGTTTGAAGAATCTCTTGAGCTCGCAGGCTGTCTTGACGCTCATATTTGAGATTTGCGTCAACAGGGAGAAGGAAGTTCTCACCACCATCCTCATATCCATGGCCAGCATAATAGAGAACACCATAAACACCCTTTCCTAAAAAATTAAAAGTTAAAAGTCAAAGTTCCGCAAGCGGACAGCCTCGGGCAGCAGAAAAAGTGCAGCAACTGGAGATGACTGCTAATACAGGAATGTCTTTGGTAAGTGGAGAGTTCATGGCCAGCACAATAGAGAACAACATAAACACCCTTTCCTAAAAAAATTATGAATTACAGTCAAAGCTCTTTGAGCCGACAACTCGGGGAGCAGAAGAAGTGCAGCAAATGGAGATGACTGCTAATACAGGAATGACTTTGGTAAGTGGAGAGTTCATGGCCAGCATAATACAGAACAACATAAACACCCTTTCCTAAAAAAATTATGAATTACAGTCAAAGCTCTTTGAGCCGACAACCTCGGGGAGCAGAAGAGGTGCAGCAAATGGAGCTGACCGTTTACGGGAATGACTTTGGTAAGTGGAGAGTTCATGGCCAGCATAATACAGAACAACATAAACACCCTTTCCTAAAAAAATTATGAATTACAGTCAAAGCTCTTTGAGCCGACAACCTCGGGGAGCAGAAGAAGTGCAGCAAATGGAGCTGACCGTTTACGGGAATGACTTTGGTAAGGGGAGAGGAGTTCATAGCCAGCATAATAGAGAACACCATAAACATCCTTTCCTAAAAAAATAATAATTGCATTCAAAGTTCCCACAAATCTCCAGACACCCTTGCGAGCAGAAAAAGTGCAGCAAATGGAGTTGACTGTTTACATGAGTGAAGCTGTCCACAGTTTATGAAAGTTTCTGCTCAGAGAGCTTGAATTGTTTGTCAAATCATTGTACATGTATGTACACTACAGTAACTTAATACTTTTTTAAAAAAAATTAAAATTTGAGAGTGACATTTAAGATTAATTTTCCATTCACAGGGTTGGACAGCATACACTCACTCCAATAAGTTTTTACTAGTCTTTCTGAGTCATCACAAACAATAGAAAGTAACCACTATTCTTTAATTGACTTGGATTTTACTTCATCATGCGACAAAGAAAAAAATCTAAGACCCAGACAGGATTCAAACCTATGACCCTCTGCAGAGTGGTCAGATGCTCATTAGAGCCACTGAGCTATAAGAGACTTGTGGCGAAATAGGCCATGTACTAGATTCATGTATGACAGGCATCCTGCATACTGCTAGGATCAGTATTAGTACATTGTACTTGCATGTACTTGCATTGGAGATAAGGCAAGTGCTCATTTCTTTCCTAGTACAAAATATCACTAAGATGTTAATATATTAACTAATGGATCCTACCTAACATCCTACAGAATGACAACACTGCAATCCTCATCTCGCTCAGGGTTAAGTTCACCAAAGACACAACCTTTCAAAGCAAAAAAAATATGTTACATCATAAAGGACAAAGGTGTAATTGGAAGTAATTATTCAAAACCCCGATATAACTAATTTGTGGGAAAACGACCAAAATCTTTATTATGTTGGGTTTGGTTAATAATTAACTTTCCTTAAAAATTAATAGTGTTGCATTGCATCACTCAGCATTCACTTTAATACAACTATATCATGCAATTACTATGGTATATCACTGACAGAGCACTAAAAAAAACGTACAAGTCATGTGTGTTTCTATCACATCATATGCTTCTCAGCAGCACACAGTCTTTTACTGCACAATGGAATGTGTAATCGAATTTTAAAAGGATTTCAATCACTGTTCTCTCAGTTTGCATTAAACTTCAGTCACGTGATGACATTTGTTATTTTGGGGTAAATTTTATGCTTTTAGGCTTCTGGGTTGCGTTCGTTATAACAGGGACTTTGTTATACTGGGGTTTGTTGTATCAGGGTTCTCTTTCATACATTTTACTGTAACTTTGGCCGGGTTGAAGAATAATCATTGGTTATACCAGGGACTTTGTTATATACGGGTTCATTATATCGGGGTTCCACTGTAATGGCAAACTGGGAAGTTGTCTTACTAGCCTAACCCTCACCTTAAATCCAAGTATGGAAAGGACTTGTGTCACATCAAAGGCATCTTTTTCAGCATAGAAGAGTCCCCGTAACTTGGCACATTCATATTTTTCATTTCCAATGACCAGGGCAACCTTGTCTGAGACAACTGCAGATAAAAAAACAAAGCAAAAAATAAAAATACAAGATTTTTCATAAACAAATCAAAGGCTCCTAAGAGCCGACCCGTGAATAAGAAATGCTAACATGTAACACAATATTGTGGTAAGCTTATGTTCTTTCACTGACATGGTTCGATATATTTTTTTAAATTAAACGTAATGATTTTCATAATGTCCAGTCCATTCCCGGCAAAAGCTGAGACCTCAAACCAGTTGACCATCGTGGAACACATAATTAAGACTAAAGTTTATTATTTCAAGGTAGATACGCATCAAATGTGTGTCTTGGTTGAAAAATCCTTTTAGATGGATTAAATGGTTGCAATAAAGACTCCAAATGCGAAACACCTTTAAGCTTATTGTCGTTTGCATTCATTTACAACAAATTAGTTATTGTTATTACTGGATTCACATTGTTCTTTTTACCAAATGCATTCATAACAAAGCCTTACGTCACTAAGTTTACAGCTGAGTGATGGAACGAGTGAGTGAGTGAATTAGTTAAAAAGCTTGACTATAAAATTCTTAAAAAATATATACTAAATATAAATTAACTAACCTGGCCGTGGTGGGCTTTGTGGGATTACAATGGGCTGCCTGTATACAGGCTGTAATTCCACATTTGCTTCACCTTGACATAAGCCTGCGAGCAGAAATTTTAATTTGTTCATTTTGGGTCACAACAGCAGTACAATATGTAAAAAAGTTATTTTCAGTAACTGAAAATAGCTTTTTACAGTGCACAAGATAGTGAGATAGTGATGAAAGCAGCAGCATAAATTATCAAGAGTGGATGAGTTTTAACCTGAAGCAAGCTAATATACATGTATACAGCTATTTCTGAAATTTCTGAATCAATTAACATTGTTGGATGAAAGATTAAAGCTTAAAGCTAAAAGACAACAAGTCAAGACCGAAAGGTATGGGATTTTTATGCATTAATAGGGAGCTTAAGCAACGATGACCTATAATTTTATCATTTGTTGTTCTTTTGCAGGGAACGGCAAAGAAATGTACCAAAATGTAAAATGCACATGCAGAGGCATTGTTTTTGCCCATTAAACCTATTGTTTTGTGCCATTCTCATTGCTGTAGCCACCGTGGCTGTTTAAGCTCCCTAAAGGCTAATGCTTTAATCTCCCCACACTGTCAAATAAAGGAATGCTTTGAAGTTTCCCTCCTTTAGAACATGGGTGCAAATGTCCATAGCATTGTCGCCCATTTTTCCGACAACCGGAAACTAGGATGGCTATTTACAACTACCCATACTACCTTGTGGTCTTGGCTTGGATTTCAACAACGTTAATTAAAATAGCTGTATATATATATGGAGGCTGACGTGTTCATTGAAATCATTATTATTTATTTTCTCTAAGTATGCTATTACATGTATGTTGTGGTTCAAATCTTTCCTTGGTTTAAAAATTTTCGAACCAGTTTAATTTGTATTTTTCTTTGTCCTTGCATCATAAATTTATCATAATCTGATACAAAGAAAAAAAATCAAACTGGTTTGAAAATTTTTAAACCAAATAAAAATATGAACCACAACATACATCATTACATGATTATTTTTCTCTGAATAAATTTGTTTTTATTTGAAAGAAATCAAGAATCAGAAATCAGTCAACCAATGGATATAAATTTATAGATGAAAGAGGTAAGAGATTGATTTATCAGTGAAACTGAATTTAGTAATATAGTCCAGTTTTGTAATCTGCTGCAAATTTAAACTTGCCAAAATATATTAAAAACCAAATCTCCCAATTTTTACAATGGAATACAGTGTGTAATTATGTATTAACTACCTGGATGTGATGGGATAACATTGGGCTGCCTATGTTGTGGCCTATATGTGGGCTCCACATGTTCTTCACTATGACATGACCCTATAAAAACAAATTTCCCAATTTTTACAAAGAAACATTTCAAGTATTTATTATTAATGGTGAGAGCTTGTAAAGATTAGCACACTGTGATTGGCTAACACTCGGGCTGAATTTTCCCGAAATACCCATGGGCATTAAGAGCGATGTTAATGCCTGGCTGGCAAATTGCAGGCAACAGTGCGGCAAATAATAAACTTAATAACAGCCATATAATAAACGTCTCATTAACTCTCACTAGCTTGGGACCACACTGGGAGAATGTCACCCTCAGTCCTTCATGTACGGACCTCGCTTCCCTTAGTCCCTAACAGAAAGACCTCGGGCAATATTTTCCCAATTTGGTTGTCTGATTTTTGTACCTACCATTTTGTTGATCAGTTGCTGGATGTCGAACTGTAAAAACAAAGCAAATGACAAAAATAAAATAACTTAAAATTACCAGCTTTTCATAGAAAAATGGTGACATTATTAGAAACACATCACATACATATGTATAATTATTTTGACAAGCTAACAGAAATCAAGTTTCAATTAAAAGTTTGAAGGGAATATTTTTAAATATATGTGTCACTGATTTAGAGTGAAAAGGTGTCATATTTTGTAGAATGGTAATGTACAAACTATCTGCTATGTTTAGTTTGCGGTAAAGCAGAATCTCATGTATCCCCGGTCCCTTCCTATCCCCCTGGCCTCCTGCTATCCCCCTGATCCCCTTCTATACCCCTGGTCCCCTCCTATCCCCCTGGTTCCCCTCCATTCCCCTGGCTGCTCCTATATCCCTGGTCACCTCCTATTCCCCTGTTCCCTTCTATTCCCCTGTTCCTCCCATTCCACTGTTTCCCTCCTATATCCCTGGCCCTGCCTATATCCCGGGCAACTCCTATTCCCCTGTTCTCCTCCTATTCCCCTGTTCTCCTCCTATTCCCCTGTTCTCCTCCTATTCCCCTGTTCTCTTCCTATTCCCCTGTTCCCCTCCTATATACCTGGCTGCTCCTATACCCCTGGTCACCTCCTATTCCTCAGTTCTCCTCCTATTCCCTATTCCCGTGTTCTTCTCCTTTACCCCTGGTGGCCACCTATCTCCCTGGTAGACCTGCTCCTATTCCCTCCTATAACCCTTCTCCAGATATTGTAGAGAGAAGTAACATGTTAATCAATAAAAAATAGAACACCTTGTGGTCTTGGTTCTGAAGCCAGTGGTGATCCAATATTATAAAACATGGAGTGCTGAGCATTGACTGCAATTTCTTGCCGATACCCTAAAAAAAGCAAAATCATGTTAATTACTCTATATATTCAATATTGTTTGATCACTGATGCCAAAAAAATTAAAACCAAAAACATATGGCTGTCAAAGATATCTCTTTCCCTCTCCTGGCAAGAACTTTTATACAGTAATTACCGGTAAGCATTACAAATACAGCATCTAAAAAAATGACAAGTTCAATAATAACACTTACTTCCATCTTCCCTTACATAGTTATTATACAATCGACTTTCTGACAAGTTGTTATTGTAGAGGTACTCATTTTCTTGGGGTGGACGGGTTTCTTCTAAATCTGGTAAAGCAAATCATACATAAAAGGTAAAAGAATTTATCAGTGAACATGAATAATACCACGATAAAGTATCTAAAAGAAAACAGCTCATACTAATAATTTTCCCAGTGGGAGTAATAACAACAGTAATTGGACTGAGTGGAGTACAATTCAGTCCACCAAGTACATAGCACAAGGACAATTTGAAATTACAAGTTCGATTATTCCTTGAATTGTATAACATGAAGTCCAATTATTAGTGATTAATCATATTAATAACAAAATTTGAGATTAAGAATTCTATGTGCACTTTATTTTACTAAAAACTTCAGGGAAATTTTCTATCAGTTTAAAACCAGTAGAGAACTAAAATGAACCCGTTTAAGTCCACCTGATTGACCGGCGCGGAGTGTGGGTATCCAATTACAGCTATCCAATGGTAAAAATCTGTAATTGGATAGCTGTTAATAATTTGGAGACCCATACGATCAGCACCAATTCCATAAGAAATAGTCATGCAGATGGCCAATCACAATAATATTGAGAATTTGTTCTTGACACAATTATAATAATAATAGTAATACTAATAGAGCTCTTTATTAAATTTCATCGAACATACATTCTGATTTACAATGTTGAGTTAAAAAAATATAAAAAAATTACAGTATTAATAATAAAATAGAATTAATAAAATATAGTATGTGGATTTAACTTTAATTTATGATCGCAAAGAATATTTGAAAATAGTACATCACTAGCGTTAAGTTTTAGAATTCCCTGGACAAGTGGGAGGGGGTGGGGCATGTCATTAGACTACCCTTGAGCCACGGAAGGACCCTTTCTTTGGCAAATCCTCCTACACCCCCAAACAAGCTTTAATGAAAGTCTTGTCAATAATTTTATTGCTCACCTCCTGTAGAGTAGGCTCCAAATAAATTTCCTTGACCAGGTGGACTATATACAGTGGACAGATCATGAGGGATATGTGTGTCAACAAGGTTGTTTGCAGCTGAATGTGTAGGCAGTTCTGTGATAAAAGAACGATCATTTTGTACATTAAGTAACGCTCCACATAAGAACTACTGTACAGTAAACTTCATTGTTCTGTGGCATTGGCCTTTTCTTGCATAGAATGTCTTTGATTTCAAGAATAGGGGAGAAGCTAATGGTTTATAATAATTTCAGTATAAAAATAAAGAATATCCATTTGTGTCAGATAAATTTTAGGAAATGTTTGTGCTTAACCAATCAAAATAGCAGAAGACAATAGCTGATAATTTTGCTTCTTTGATAAAGTTCCTCAAATACAATTTCTTTAAAAATTTGCATGTTTTGCGATTGGGTCTTAAATTACATGAAACCTTGCACCTTGAAACCTAACTTTTTAGCAGTTTTTGAGTCTAGGCCAATGAGATCACTAGTTGTAACAATGAAAAAAGTTGACATTCCATCGTGCATTGCCGTTAGCACTTTCCTTCTTCTGCGGATCATTACTTAATTATTATAACAAAATACAAACATCCATTGTGATGCATCAGCACAGCGTATGCAAACTGTATTTAGCCACCTTAAGAACGTTCCCCCTAATTGTTTATGCACACCCTTACTGTGCACACAATTCATGTTTCGATTGCATGCCATGACATGTAAAGCACAAAATAAGGGGAAAAATCTAAACACATAAAGGGCTGGTAGCTTTGCTTAGATTTAACTTGCTTGGATGGTCAGTGATAGATCAGTTTCCTTTAGTTATTAATTTTTTAAACTTTTTGAAAAAATGGAAAAAAAAAATCTGGGTTGTAGATTTCTAAATTTATGCCTAGTAACGAGTGCAAATTTGTCAAAATCTGGATATGTTCTAGTTCCACGCGTCTGATCTCTGAAACGAATATTAGTTGGTGACCCCTACATTACAAAATTTAAAAGGTGAAAAAAGTGTGAAAAATCTGTGTTGTAGAAGATTTTCGTCTCATACTAATTTATTATAAAAGAATTATTTTGTATTGCTATTCAAAGATTGATATACCGTACACAGACGTGACCAAAAAATTGAGACAGCCTACAAAATCAAAGAAACGCAAACGGAGCTCTTGGGAGGAGAAATATCCATAAAATACACACGTCGAAAACAACTCGTTTGTATGCGCAATAATGCGGATACAACTACGAATGATTGCCATTATTTTCACTTTTAATAATGATAGCAAGACAACCTGCAAGAATTAAGAATTTGCTAAAGCAAAAATAACGCTGAAAAGTTCGAATCACAAATAAACACGCCAACTGTCGAGCATAATAAAGAATTCTTTATACATTGTATAAGCTATAAACAAACTCATTTCGCCCGAAAAAAAACATTTACCTGTAAACTCTACTGGTTTGAGAATTTCAACAGCATCGTCTCTTTTCATGTCCTTCAGTAATTCGATCAAACGAGTCACTGTTTTTGCTTCCCCATTTCTGGTGTGAGACATGAACCAGTCGTGCAACAGAGAAATTGTCGGATTTTTCTGTCGCTCGAAATTTCTAACCATTTCGTAATTGTAGCTCATTTTGCCAGCCAGATATCTAAAATCTTTCAAAGGATGTCTTGGATTGAGCTTCATGCCAAGCCTTTCCAGAATATCCATGCTTAAACTGCTCAAAAGCGTTGGAACTCGAACAATCTTATCTTTCTCGCAAGTCGCCATGTTTCCTTCCGTCAAGAATATCACGTGTTTTTTCCAGGGGTGGGTAGAGGGGACCCTTCGCGCTAATGACGTAAAAAATTTCTTTGTTTGTCACGCCGGCCGGATAAATTTGAAAACGCAACTAAACTTTATTCTCTTCGTTAAGGTGATTCCCTAGAAATAAAAGTTGACATAAGATTTTCTTTAAACTTTCCCTGATTGTTTCCTACAATATATATCCGAAATCTGCAATAAAAAATATAGGTCACCAAGCTCGTTTAGGAGATATAATTGTCTCAAGTTACCCTTTAAATCCTTACAACTGCACTCATCAAGCCCACTTTTATTCCATCAGCTCACACTACGTTTCTCAGGGACAGGAAGCACAGTTTTAAAGTAATTCTTAAAATAACAAAATAGATGTAATGTATTGACCAACAGGAACAATTTGATGTTTGTTATGATTAAAGTTTATGATCCGTAAGGCCTGACCCGGTAGAGGTACGTCTAATGCCCCATTCACACCAACGGTTAAACATGTTTAAATGTTGTTTAGTTTAACTACGTTTTAGCCTCTATCCATCCTCGGAGACCCAGGGGCAGTTAGTCGGGGAGGGACGAAGTAAAAACTCGGCAAAAATCAACGCGACGAAAGTTTTCAAGAGCGAGCGAACGAGTTCGTTCGCTCGCTCTTGAAAACTTTCGTCGCGCTGATTTTTGCCGAGTTTTTACTTCGTCCCTCCCCGGCTAACTGCCCCTGGGTCTCCGAGGATGGCCTCTATCTTGAACGTTTTGAAATGTATATGACTCAAACTACCTGGAATGGTAATAAAGTCAATATGTTTAAGCGTTGGTGTGAATGGGGTATTAGATAGATTTGAAACAAGTTGGAATTTAATCAAACAACTTTAATTCAACTGCAGACAGACGACGTCCATTAAATTTGTATAGGTAATCACATGATTTCGAGTGCAATTTGGAATGAATGAGCACGAGTAAATTTTTCAAAGACTACAAATTGCACGAGCTGCTTCGGCGAGTGCAATTTGTGGTCTTTGAAAAATTTACGAGTGCTCATTTATTCCAAATTGCACGAGAATAATCATGTGATTACTTGATAATACAGTCAACTCTCCGCTAACGGACACTCTCGTAAGCGGACAGCTTTACTTACGGACGCGTTTTCAAATCCCCGTTTTAACTCTCAGTCAAACTCTGTATTTACACATTCCCGTAAGCGGACACTTTCTCGTTAGCGGACGAGGACACTTTTGAAAATGAAAATTGGATTTTTCTTTTGTTTAAGCTCTCTCGTAAGCGGACACCCCATGTATAATAATTGACTCTTGGCAATGAAATTTGTCTTTAATTTGCAATAAATAAACAAAAATATGACCTTTGACAGAGAAACAGAACAGTGGGGATCGCTTTTGTCAAATCTCTATTTGTCGGCGGGAAAGCAAGCTGTCCGTTCGTTTGACATTAACAAGAGTCTGACGTAACATTTGTAGTGTCACGTTGTGGCCATGTTCGTCATGGTCTACTTTCCTTCTTGTTTCTGTTTTCAATCACTGACTATACCGAACACTGTATCTCAGATATAATCAAACTTGAACATGAGCCACGGTAAATGTTTGAACATCACCATTAAAAAAAAGTATTTACAAGGAATTTCTAGGCCGTACCAGCTCCTCTGTTGATACCTTTACCCATTATGATGGCTTTCCTTTTGTTTATAAATAATACAGCCATCCTCACAGGAATGTGACCAAGTATCTCATCTAATCCAGTAACTGTGTTAGCGTTTTCCTTGGCTGTGGTTTCAAGACGGCAATCTTCTAACTTAGGCCTTACTACAGCAACCGCATAACTCTCCCATAAGCGGACATCCACCCTATTTTTCTTTGTTGTCCGCTCATGGGAATAAATCTCGTAAGCGGACAGCTCTACTAACGGACACTTTTTTCAATTCCCGAGGGTGTCCGCTTACGAGAGAGTTGACTGTAATATACATGCAAAATTTCTGTCACGCTGCGACTGTTTTCGTTACAAAAATTAACTTTGCCACGCTTCGATTACTCCACTTCAGATTGGTCGAAATTTTGACAGGTGAATTCATGCGTGAATATTCATGCACTCTCTACAAGAACTGCATCACAAGTTTTTCGTCTTTCTTAGCCACTGTTAGAAACTTTAAGTCTTAAATATAAGACTTATATTTATACATGATGTAGCGCATGGAAGAAAATATTCAAATACGAGCCATGGAGGGACCCAATGAACAAACAAAGACACCAGGTTACATGTTAACACTTTATTTCAAACTTCATTTGTACTTTTTAAGACAAAAGTTATAAATTTCGTGCAGAAATTTTCGCAAATGTTGCAAAGCAAAACAAAGCTAAACAAAGCTCCATTCTAGTACCCAGTTTCCCGCCTACTCGCATATTGTGCTTGGTTCACCTGTGGTTTATTCAGTTATTTACGCCGGATCGGAAAAGTCTTCAGTCAACGATCTTGACGACGACTTTGAAAGCTAAAACAACGAGGTGAAAGCTTCCAAACGGTTTTTTGTCAGCACAGGAGAATGTTTAATCGCAGGTCTGAGTTCATTTGCTCCACAGGACATTACCGAGGTTAGATTTAGACGCTTTTATGGCGCCTTTTTGCTTTCTTGTTGTAATGGGTGGACATTTCTTTCAAGCTAGAGGCCTTTAAACCACTTTGGCAGCTCCTTAACTCCCGATACTCGAACAGTTTATTCTTTCTATTTTAAACGTAAACAGTTATTGTTTATTGTAATTATATTGTTTAATTAGATTCTTAGGCTAGCATTTGTTTTAACTCCAGCGTAAAATTAATCACGGGTTTTCGTAGGCGCCTCATTGATTCTCCGCTTCGTTTTCTTTGTTGACTTGTACTCGTGTCCTTTTTTTCTCAAATCTCCTAGTATTTCTCAGTAATTAGAACTTTTGTCTGTTTTCGTATTTTGAATCAGTTTTCTTTCAAGACTTTCTATTAAAATTCCGTTATACTGTTTGAATCTTGTTTAATTTGTGTCCGCCATTTTGTTTCTGCATGGCTCGAAATCTGTTCAGCTATCCCAACTGTCAATCATTTTAATTTCAACTTTTTGCACTCAATTTCACCTTTCTCACTCAAGGTGAAAACTATTTTACCAGATGTTTTCTCCCGAGATTAGCGAGCTGGTCTCTTTATTGAGGAATAGTCGAGCGAGCTAAAAGAAACACACGAGCGAGCGCAAAAAGGGGGTCCTCGCGAGGAGACACAACGCGTGGGCGTCCGCGCGTTGCGTCTCATGGCGGTAGGTGCTTGTGCCGCGCACTGGCGTCTTACGTTTGCTCAACTATAAGAGCGGAAAGAAAAGAGAGCTTATTTGAAGTCTAGAAAATTAAGTTTTTAATGTCTCAAAATGCTACGATACAACATTGCAAATGGCAGGTGTCATGCCAGACCTATCACTGTGTCTGTTGCCTTGGGCACGCGCGAAGCGCGTGGAGAGAGAGCGCGAAAGGAGGCGGAAATTACGGGCAACAAGGAGTCAATTCAATAAAACTTTTACACTTGTAAGTTACAAGCTGGAACCTTGTTTTTACAAGCAATTTCAATAAACACCGTTACAAGTCCTTCTCTTAAAAGCCTAATTACAGGCTGGAAAAGCTTGAGTCAGAAACAATTGAGACCTTTTTTTTTGTTTATAACATTTTATTAAGGAACCTATGCGGGAAAAGTCTCTGCAAAGAATTAATATTTTCTAACTCTTTCAGTCCGTCAACTGATGAAATCCCAGTGTTACAGTGTTAATCTCAGTTAAAGCTCTTACAGCTTCTGGCACTGAAAACGCTAATGTTTGTCCCCTCCTTTATTTTTAGCTTTTCTCTGTTCAGACATTTCATCAAGCTTTCTATCCAGCTTCCTATGCAGCTGCGCTTTACGAGTAGCGTCTGATGCTTTCGGTTTAGCGCCCTTCGGTTTGCTGGCAAGATGTCTGGCTCGAACCTTAGCCGCATCACCGCACCCATGAACCTCAGGGATATGATGTGACAAACAGTAAATCCTTTCACAACATTTACACGTCTGTCCTAACGTTCTTATACTCTGTTTACACGCCTCATAAGCGCACTGCGTGTCCAGCTTCGTAAACGACGCCAACAGCTTGTCCAAATCTTCCTCCTGTTGTTTTGAGGGCGCGAGTTTTGTTTTTGCGGTTGTTTTTGCCGGTTTGGAGACTAGTTGGGCTGTTGCATGCTCTTTATGTTCTGTTTTGTCGGTTTGTCCCAGTTTTGATCTAAACTGTTGCTCACAGCGAAGCGAATGAAGCTGAAGGTTGCAACTTGGTACTAGCTTCTTGCACAAAGGACAACTGCTTACTAGACCAGTTTCATCTTCTTCATCTGTAGATACAAAGGAGAAAAATTACTAAAGAAGCAGTAACTAAACTATTTATGTTTTACACATTAACGGCTCAAAGATTAAATCGTCCGTTTCACTCTTACACCTAAACAGAATCAGATTCAAGGTCGTACAAAGTAGATCCTCTTTATTTATTTATCGTTTTTTATTTATATTTATCCAGGTATTAGCTAAAGCTACAATATCGGACACAATTGTTAGAACACTTCTTTCGGTCCTTCTCTCCAATGTCGATAGTAATGACCTGCGACGTTCAAGTTAAAAACACTTTGACTCAACATTGAGGAGGAGGGAGAGCCACGCACATTAAGCCCCGGCTATACGTTCTAACATTGTCATATAACATTTGTTGGTTCAACAATGTTAGAACGTGTAGCCGGCATGTTAGATGACGTTTGTCTAACATTTTTTGTTGGAAGAAGTGTTTGATGGAAATCAAAACATTCTTCTAACATAAAATGTTAGACAAACGTCATCTAACATGCCGGCTACACGTTCTAACATTGTTGAACCAAAAAATGTTATATAACAATGTTAGAACGTATAGCCGGGGCTTAAGCCAAGTGTTTCAAGAAATTGAGTCTTGTATTGTAGTCTGAAATAGAGACCTGACTGAATGTAAAGTAATGGTAAATAATAGTAACACATCGTGATAAACATCACAAAACACATTTACTACATACATGCAATATTAAAGTGTCAGAAATTAGCCTTGGAGATGCACTTAAGCTCCGTTGTATCTGAAGGAGTCCTGACTTAGTCCTGACCTAAGTCCTGACTTAGTCCTGAGGTATAGGCGCAACAGTTCTCGGTGTCGCATAAATCATCATAATCTGGTGCGCATGTTTAAACTCCGAATGGAGGTAAGCAAGCGCGAGCCATGTGGAAATTTAAAGACAAGGCACACGAGAGATTATTAATTAGGAGCAAAACAGGCGAGGGCGCGCGCGAAAATAGCCCACCACGAACGAAGTTTTCCCACGCAATGGTGCTTTAACTGCGAGCAAGTTAACTAAAAACTGAACTGGACATAACACGTGCACAGCTTGGGTATCCCTAGCGAAGGAAAATGTATGAACCCGAGTTACAAACCTTTTGATGTGGGCTTGGGTTTGCTAACCATGATATATCTATCTTTGCCTTCCCCTCTGCTTTCATGGTCGAGTCCCAGTTTTTCTGCAATGCTGTGCACATCAAATCTCTGCTGCGAGTTTAAAGTCTTGGGAAAAGGGAGCTCAGTCTTAGATTCATCCCGAGTAAAATTCACGATTTCTTTCTCTAGAGATTCACGATTGTATTTCGCAGCCACGGTAGCATTGGAAGAGAATGGTTTATGAAGCTGTTGGGAATTTTCGCTATTGCCTTCCTTGGGAACTGAAGATTCAGCTGAAATAACGCTAGCATAAGACGAAGAGTCTTGCTCTGCAACACTATCATTGCTTATTGTACCGACTTCAACTTCATTATTTCTCGCCTTATTTTCAATATCACCCACAGCGTTCAAGTTAATTTCCTGTTTCGCACCGCATTCTTTAGTAACACCTTTATTGGCTTCTAAACCTTTTCTCTTCTTGCCATCTCTACTTTTCTCCGTTAAGAACACATCATGGTGTTTAAAATTACAAGTTGAAGCGTCAACAGTTGTGAGTGCATCGTGGAGGTATTCATGCGCAGATCGGACCTCGCCTTCATTTGTCATATATTCCATTAAAGAATTCAGGAAGCCGTCATGGCTAACAGTTTCAGAATCAGCTACAACGGCAAGATGGCGACGAGCTCGTGTGATGGCCACGTTTATTCTTCTGTGTTCGGCTAGAAAACCAACTTCGCCTGTTTAATTAAATAAAATAGCATTCCACAAATTAGTGGCTCAATTGAGAAAAACAGCAAGCGCTCAAGAAATTTTAATGAAGGAAAGAGAGATCACTTAATGGAAAATGAATATTTCACGAGTTCTCTGAGCAGAATCAGAAAACGAACCCGTGGGAGCGCAGTGAACGAGTGAGTTTTCTGCGGCACTTCAACAAATCGTACAAAACACTTCCCATGAATAAAAACGTGTTCTACCGAAGCCATTCACACGGACGCGAAAGATAAAATTTCACTTGTGAAGAAACATCGTTTGGCTGTGCAAACGATGGAAATTTACACACAATCATTGATCATACGACTTTTATACCACAGTAATTTCAGTGCGAAAATACTCAGCACCTAAAAAATAACACATAAAAAAGCAAACATGTCCGGGCATATACAGAGCATTTGCCTCGAGAGATACCTCTGCATAATGAGTATAATGAAAGAAGCTCCGCCTTAAACCGTTTGGCTAACAAGAAAAATGTTCTTAGTCGACTGAACAAACAGAAACAGACTGCCAGGAGCCCATTACTTGGAGCCTCCATCTCCCATACAAGCCCTTGGAGTCAACCCTTTCCGATGAAAAGTTATTTATAGAAATAGTTTTCGCGGAAAATTAGTCACGCCCTAGAACGTTGTTGGTAATAACCAATCAGAGCGCAGCTCAGTAATGTCATTTACATATGCTTTGGAAAGCCTGTTCTAATAACAATTCTTTACGGGAAAGGGTTGAATGAAGGGTACAGCACATATGGAGGCTCCAAGTAATGGGCTCCTGGACAGCCTATCAGCTCTGTTTTCCAGATACCACGCAGTTCTTAACAACCTCTAATTTCATCAGACCTGGGTATCACGCAGCTCTATTGTTTTCAGGGCTAGGGTCCATTGTTGTGTTGTTTGTTCTATTGTTTTCTCAGCAAATCAGAGAATACCTTGTAAGAGCTGTGTACTACCCCCTGTTTTGCATTGAAATGATAACACTTGTAATCCCTGTTTTGTTTCGCGCAACAACAATCATAGTCTGCGCACAGAGGTCTCCTATTTCCTTTGCTTTACACGGAACATCTGTGCGCAGGCTACAACAACCACATCATACTGCCATTACCTTTTTGGTTTGAACGAACCAATGAAATAACAACAGCTTCCTTTTCTCTTCCCTGAAATCCGTCTACAGACTTAATCTCTAGCTTGGGATACTCTGAAGAGAGGCGCAGCCTTAGCAATTCAACCTGCACAAGAAAAATACCCGTGATCACTCACAGAATTGTACTCCACTTAGTCCTGAGCCAAGCCTTGGCTCAGGACTAGGTGGGTGAAGAAAAGTTGAAACACTTTCTCAAGCCTGTGAAAAGGCTCCTTGGTGGCAATATAGGAAAGCTTGTTTACAGGCTGCTTTCTCAAAGTTCCCAAACACATTTCGCACCCAAAAGTTATTTTTTAAACTCAGTTTCTAAAAAAGATGGTGTTGAAGTTTTTAGCCCGTAAACCAGCCCGACTTGTGCAGTAAACATAAGATTTTATTGCTTAACTTTAAGAGCAACAAAAATTGGATCTTTGTTGCGAAACATTTTGCGCATAACAAGGCTTTTCAGGTCTGAAAAGTTTTTGGGAGCTTTGAGAAATGCACGCCTGTAGTTCAACCGAAGGAAGGAAAGAAAAACAAACCTGAAGATTATAAGGTGCAATAACAGCAATATCACTTGGCTGAAGTCCAGCGGTAATAAGAGCCATGACATGTGCAGCTACAATGTCAGCTTCGCCTTCATTTCCTTTAGACACTTCATCTTCCACTTCCTTCTCTCTCACGTCACATCCAGCAGTGTCAATCAACAGAAGTGGAAGTGACGTCTCGTCTGTTTCCTGTACTCCAGGCAGATCCTTTAGAAGATGAGATTTAACGGAGCTGTCTGCCTGTAGTCGACCCTCATAGAGTTTCTGTGATGACCAGTTCATAATCGCTTCATTCATCCTGTGTTGAGTAAGGTACAATGCTTTTACTTGTGGGGCATTGTGGGATTGGGGTTAGGTTGATTTGTTCCAGATTCCATTTTGGGTGTCGTAACTGAGCATGTGTTCCTCGGTGGCCCGGGGGGTACTCCCTTATACGACCAAAACGGGGACGTGCCGCTGGACAGGGTATGGTTTTTGGCATTTTTGTCCTGAACAAGGTATATAATTTAACGTGAGTCTGTCCTAAACAGGGTCTGAGTGTCCTAAACAGGGTATGGTTCCAGTTACTTTCGCGCTTGTGGCGACTTACCTTGTCGTGATTGGTATATTCATGCGAAGGCGAAGCCGTTTTCTTTACAAAGGATCAGTCTACCATTTTTTAAAGCTCAGATCAATAACCACGCTCGAGCCGTGTCCTAGACAGGGTCCTAAAATAGAGGGTGTTGTCCTACACAGGGTAGGTATTTTCGTTTATTTTTGTCCTGAACAGGATCAGGGTCTCAGACCCTCAGCGGCACCCCTATACCCAAATATTGGTCAAGTACCCCCCTCTGGCTCGGTGGTCTAGTGGTTTGGTCCGGAATTTGCGCTCGGACGGCTCCGGGTTCGTTTCACGCTCAGCATCTTTTTTTTTTTTTTTTCGAACTGGACATTATGAAAGTGATTTACTTATTTTTGCGTTCGTCAAAAATCCTTACGTTTAATTTAAAAAAAATATCGAACCGTATCAGTGTGAAAACAGAAGCTTACCGCAATATTGCGTTACAATAGGAGCCTTTAATTAATTAATTTTTTTTTGCATACGGTATTTCTCGAAAATGACGGAAAAAACAACAGAAAAAAAAATTCTGAACAATGTTTTGCAACTAATTTCTAGTTCACATACCAAAAATGGACAAATCTGAGCAAGAAAAAATAAAAAAAGGCCTAAAAAGTCATATAGACTGGATATGCTCTCGGCCCTTCAATTATGAAGAAGTGTAAATTAATTCTAACTTTTCAGTCTGTGGATGAAATCCTATGGTGCATGTGACCATTCAAATGAAACCTCTTCAGCAGTACTTTTGCATGGTACCATTTGTTCTAACTTTTGAGTCTGTTGATGAAATCCTATGGTGTGACCATTCAAATGAAACCTCTTCAGCAGTACTTTTGCATGGTACCATTTTGTTTTCTAATAACTTATAAACTGAAATTTGGGATTTTTCTAGAATTTTGAATTTTGGTGCTCTTGGGAGTTAAAGAGTTAAACCATTAATTAAAGTAGGTGTATTTACCAACCTGTATTGAGTTGTTAACATACGCACAGCACCATCTCCCAGCAGCTTTATGAGTCTTTCCATCAGTGTGACTTCCAGGCCTTGTTTAGCTGCCTCCACTGATATTATTGTGGGAGGCAGCTGAAGGTGATCACCGGCAAGAACACATCTGCAAATGAAGTCTGGACTGAGAACAGTGTACAAAGATGACTGAGTATCTCATGCACCATTCTCTTGTATCAACTAAACTCTTTGTTTGCATTATGTCGAATAGTCCATTTTACAGTTGTGTGCTTGGTGACCTTGCCTTTGAGTGGAAGCGAGGCTGGAGGTGACCTTGCTTTGATACAAACCTTCCTGTCTTTCTTATGTTAATAATGCATTTCTCATGCTAATAAGCTTCAAGGTCAGTATCATAACAAGGTCAACTTCAGCCTCGCTTCCACTCAAAGGCCAGGACACTAAGAAGACAACTGTAAAATGGTCTATTGTGGCTTTTTTGGATGTTTGTGTTTTTTGCATTGCAGCCTTGAATTAACCCTTTCACTGCCAAAGTCAGTTATAAAGACATGCAGTGTTGTCCTAACTTTTGAGTCTATCAATGAAATCCTATGGTGTGACCATTCAAATGAAACCTCTTCAGCAGTACCGGTACTTTAGAGTCGTACGATTTTGTTTTTCAACATTTTACACTCTTTTACTGTAACATGTCCTCTGTTTATGAGAAAATGCCCTCAGGTAATGTTTATTTCAAGGCTGTTAGTAAAAAGTTATTGTTGTAGTTTTTTTGACAACTGAACAGTGATAACAGCATGGGTTCCCTGTGGCATACACATACCGTGGAGCCCGCAGCAAGGGTATCCAGCATCCAGCTTCCAGTGATTGTGCAGTCTCATCAATAACAACCAAATCAAAATGTTCTGGCTTTACAAGTTTAAGGGGGCCATCTGTTGAAGCACTGGTATTAGTTGCCAAGACAACATCAGCTTTAGTGAGTATTTCTGTGATAGCCTTGTTTTCTCTTTCCCTGAGCTCTCCTCGCAGTGACTTTATTTCTTGTTTTAGATGTTTCTTCTCTGAAGGATTTCGTGATTTTCTAACCTTTGTCTTATGAACAGAAAAGAACAAAAAATGTTAGAAAGGTTATAATCATGCTAGATGCTGAATGCCGAATAAATTAGGAGTGGTACAAAAAAATAATAATATCATAATAGTAGATCAAGCAGTGGTAAATTGAGGTGCATAATGATGGCACATGGATTGAAGAATGCCAATGCATTATGCAACAGGGCAAGCTAAAAAACTCATTGTGATTTTGTCATAAGGATGGTACACTAATGTCAACACTATGGTGGTAGGGAAGGAATCCCTGGAGAAACTCCTTGCAATTTGGAATGGGGGTGTATCACTCGGTATTCAAAAACCTGATTATAATAATTCTCAGACAAAAATAAATAATATAATAATTTGTCTTAGTTAAAGTTGAATGACAAATCAATTATTGATTATTGATTTTTCATACCCTGACTTTTTATTTTTTTTTTTCCCTTTTTCAGGCCAAACCAGCCAAAAAAATGCTAGTAGGCAAAACCAATCCTATCTCATAACAAAATAGCCAAAAACTTCACCTTATCTCAAATTAAAATGGCTAAAACATCCCAGGATTGGGATGTCTCACCTTAGCTGTTACTTTTGCTTATAAAAGCCTAACATAAACAAAAGTTGCTTTATTGCCCTGACAAAAAACAGAGTTCATGTCTGCATCTAAGAACAACTTAATAATAGCAAAAAGTCGAGTCTTTATATACAGTTTATTAGTTGCTGCCAGCAAGGGCTCTTCAAAAATAATTTACAATTGAAAGGCATGATTTATTATTGTTAAGGTACTTAAAACAGATCCAAAATGGGGAAGAAAATCCACATCTTTGAGAAAATGTTTTGGGCCCCTATGACACCCTATGGCCCCCAGGACACCCTACGTATCTTTCAAAAAAAAATTCTGTTCGAAGATAGAAGATTTGTTGACCTGGTTTAAATCCTTTCAGTCATATTTACATGATTCAGTCATAATTTTGGCAAGTGAGTCCCTTTTGAGGCTAAAAATCCAAGATTTCAGTGAAAATTTTCCAAAAACGTACTTAGGACGTTATTGCCGGGAGCCCTCCAATTATGAGTGAAAACTATGGAATATAAACTACTAGTAGATTAAGACTGAAGGGATGAAAAGTGAAATGGAAGCTAATAGTCCATACCAGTGTTTCATCAATGTCCTTTCTCACATCTCGCACAATGGCTGTTCCTTCAGAATTGGACAGCAATGCATCAAGGGAATGCTCCTGAACAACACTGAGCAGACGGGCTGGGTGGCCAAGCCTCACAACCTTATTACAAATTAATTATCAATAATAAATATCATTAATTAATTCTCATTGATTGTTATTTTACTTTATACCAAAAGTATAAGAACATCGACCCACAGGTTTTAGAATTTTTTGGTTTAAATCATACACAGGAGCTGCACAATTTAAACGATCCTCATAAGATCTTACAAAATAAGATCTGTTACATTTTATTATTACATGGTCATTTGTTCAAAATCTAACAGGACCTTAAATAAATTCTTATAATTAAATCAACAATATACTGGTTTGATGCGATTGGATAAAATTTCCTTCTTGAAGAAATAGATACCAAATAATTTTAATTCATAGAAGTTTCAATAAAACAAAGCTTGCTCAATATTTGAAGATGTACTGATACATTAGGCTGAAAATGTGTTTTGATCTTTTCTGAGGATAAAGCGGTTACCCAAGGTTTAGCTGGTAATTTACCGTTTAAAGACATTCTTGACTATTCCAGCTGATTTCAGATGTGAAACACAAGGGTGATACTTGGTACTGCAGAAACCACTGTTGTTACGGATGTTATTATAAGCAACAAGAACATTGATGTCCTGGCCTAATGTCAGGATCAGCAACCATGCTTATAGAACTGTTTCCAAAAAAAAGGCATGATGCAACAAAGACGCAAAGAGGAAAACAGTTGATTTCCAGTTTTTATTCATGATATCCAGGATATCAACATTTTTGTTGCTTAAGATTCTTATTGTGTTGTGGTATGGGTACTGTTTACTGCTTTTAAGATCTTTTGTGTTAACATTTAATTTTGTGACCACAATATTCAGTACCTTACCTTAACTTTACCTTTCACCAGTTTCTCAACCAAGTTATCTACTGCAACATTTGAAGGTGCACAAGCTAGAACCTAGCAAAATGTGGAAAAAACTCTTTTTCACTGACTGGTAAATATAATTACGGGTATTTCCAAACAAAAGTTCACTGTCCTGAATGTGTACCTGAAATGGTTATGGGAATTTTTAACAAAATACTGGGATTAACCCTACAATGGACTGCTACTATTCCATTCAGGGGAAGTAGTTAAATATACCGGTTACAGAAACTCTGTTCTGCTCTGTGCACTGTCCTATAACCTTATTTTCAGATGGTTCAAGGCTGTCTCCTCTCACTCCATTCTCTATATGCTCAAATCCTTATTTCCATTGAAATGATTGCATCACTGGGCAAAAATGTTAAGCTACTAGTCTTGTCTTCTTCACCTTTTTGTATTAAATTTAATAGGGGATTGTTTAAAAAATGCAGAGTTGTAGTCACTAGTTACAATGTGGTCTGTCAAGTTCACATTCAGTTATGGATTGGGTAATGTGGGCTTGCATTCATTTATTGGCTGGGTGGGTCAGGGGCAAATTCATGAATGGACTTGTAGCTGCTGCCGTTGGAGCCATTAAATCTTACCTCTTAGTTACCTTTATGATTAAGCTTGTGCACAAATGATGGCAATTCAAACAATCTAGAGGTACCTCACCTTCATGTTGAGGTTTTTGACAGCCTGCATGATGATCTCAACCACAGTTGTAGTTTTACCAGTCCCTGGGGGGCCATGAACAATGGCTACTTCTCTCTGGCACAGTGCAAACTTTACCGCTTGCTTCTGCGACTCATCAAGATCAGGATTGAAGTACACACAGGGTAACTTATCTTCATCAGTGAAAGGTCTGATTTGTAACGGAGGACCAGGGGACAGATTCCCAAACAGGACATCAATCAAATGCACTGCAGCACCTTCTCTGTATTTTGTTAAGGCATCAAGAGCACTGCAGGCAAAATATTATGATATTCTAAATCAAGAGATTTAACCTGTTTACCACCACAACTGTGCTGAGCAAACTCGGATAAAGCCTGCATGGTAGGTGTAAACAGGAAGGGAGGAGAGGGCATGAAAAAGGAGGGGAAGAAGGGAAGGAACATCTGTTATAAGAACCACCTGGTTGTCGCATTATGCCCACCAATTTCCTGGTAATCAAATTATGTCAACTGTCAATACATTCATCAATCAAAAACTGGTGTGTGCTTTTACACATGGCTGACTTCACGCATTAATTTACTATGTTTACTGCCCAGCACACTACTACATTATTACCCACGATCTGCTCCCATATGGCCTCGTGGCTCAAGCGGTAGAGAGCGACGGAAGATCTAATCCGGAGGTCATGGGTTCGAATCCCACCGAGGTCAAAGATTTTTTTCTTTTCCTCGTGTGGTCCCTCATTTCCTTACTAGGGCTAACGCTCAGTACAGGGGAATTTATGGGTTGGCTTTAGCACTATAATTTACACACAGAGTTAATTCTCTGATTCCTTGTTTATATTCTGACTATGCTGACCATTGTTGCCGTCATTCTGACTCTATGCAAATTGTACATTTTCTGTAGTTGTTCATTAGAGTGCTTTTTCATGCTCAAATGTTTTCGTCAAAACAGAAATAAGTGGCCCTTCTCCATAAAGTGCCCTCCCTTGAGCTATCAAATTAAAGTAAATAAGTGCCCCGGGCACTAAATTAGATCATTATCATATGGTAAGTGGCATTTTAAAAACTGAAAAAAGGAAAATACAAAATTTGTTTCAAAATTTTCAAACTACAACATATAGAGACACATAATTATACAGTCACCTTTTGATCCTCTTGTGAGTAACATCATTTGCCAGTTTGACAAGTTTAAATGGCCCATCATCATCAAATGCCAAGCTATCAGCTGTCTCATCAAATGCCACTGTGACAGCTGTTTCCGTGACACGGCTGACAATTCCAGAGGCAATATCTTTGGCTTTGTTATCTGCATTTAACCAACCTAGTCCAACTATATCTCCTGTGTAAAATAGGGTGAACAATATTGAATAGAAAGTGAGTTGTGTTTCACTTAATGGAGTAATGCAATGCAAGAACACATTGGGAAGAGAGCAGTAGCAGATCCAAAATCCATCGTAAAGGGGGTGGGTGGGGGGGGGCAGAGAGGGGGGCAGAAGGGGACAGGGGGGGGCAGAGAGAGGGCAGAGTGGGGGGGGGGGGGGGCAGAGGGGGGCAGAGGGGGGGAGGAGGAGGAATGAAAATGTTAAAGACTGAAAGCAATTTTCAGGCCCTTCAGGCATTACGTTTTTCAGCAAAATAAGGGAGCAGGGTGGGCCTATTCCCTAGTTCCGCCACTGGTGAGGGTGGGCATGAACTATTCCATGTACGACAGATGAAGATCTTCAGTGTGGATTTCGAATTAAGTGAATGTTCCAGTATATCAACATTACAATGGTACTGCGATCTTGACTATTGCAATTAATAGATCATTGCTACTTGGCATGTAGTGTCTGCAGGTGCTCTTCATGCGACAAAGTCAGTAAGATAAATAAATTGACTTGTTTAAAATCAAGTTTGTTTAATGAGGTAACACTTAACAGTCTCTCGAGAGATTGAAAAACCCGTGGCCCTTGAATTCCAGATCGAATTGGAATTTGGAAATGTTGGTTTTTGTGGAGGGAGGAAAACCGGGGTACCTGGAGAAAAACCCTCGGAGCAAGGATGAGAACCAACAACAAACTCAACCCACATATGACACCCGGCGCCGGGAATCAAACCCAGACCACATTGGTGGGAGGTGAGTGCTCTCACGACAACACCATCCCTGCTCCCTCATATGCCAAGGAGCATATGCCAAGGAGCTGAAATATAGTACTGAAAAAGCACAGATCAATGCTTAAGATCTTTGATGTACCCTATAGAATGTACCCAGGAATCAAATGGCACCTTGAAGGTAAACTGGGGTGGATGTATGTGTATATATACATGTATGTGTGTTTATGGGGGGGAGGGGGAAATGGGGTAGGGTTGGGGAGGTTGTGGTTAACAATGTCCCCATTAATGTGTATATGACAGAATTTTTTATTTGCTTGGTCAAATCTACATGGTGTTCTGATAAGAAAGTTGAAAAACGTTTTCGATATTGATTTTTCTTCTCCGCGTTTTAGCTATCTAAAAACGTGAAATTTAACATCTGATGGGATACAATACTGTGCAGGAAGAAAGACTGGGGATAGTCGGCTGTGACGTCAATACCAGTATGCTCAGCTTCTCCATATTTTTGGTGATTGTTGCTACCACCAAAGACAATACATCTTAATAGAACCATGTTTCTTCCTCAGGGCATACCAAAAATACTGAGGAACCCCGAAACTGGCATTCCCCAGTCTTTCTTCCTTCGTGGTATCGTATCCCACTGGAAGTGAAATTTCACGTTTGTAGATGGCTAAAACATGGAAAAGAAAAATTTTTCGATTTTCTTATTAGAACACCATGCAGATTCCATCAAGCAAATAAAAAATAATCTGTCACGATATACGCTTTAATAGTTTAAGGATTATCTCTTAAACAGAGATAAATAAACAAGCTTAGTTTTTCATTAGTTTAAAAATAAGAATCAATCTACCTGGAGTAAAGGAATGCGAAGGAAGTTTTCCATCAGAACCCGGCTTATTGAGTTCAAAAATCAAAAGGAATCTTCCATATAACCCAGTCTTTCGGCCTCGAATACGGAGTTTTAACAGACAAACTCCTCTCTTTTGAAGTTCCTTTGGACTAACGTTTTCTTGAAAAGTCCTTGTTTCTTCTATTTCAGCCTTCCTTTCTAGATTTAGAAGAGAAATTGTTTTCCCAACAAATTGGGAAACTTCGGCAGCCATGTTTGGACACTATAGTGCAACGTAAATGACAGAAGTTATTATATCGCCGCTAGTTAGTGTAACGGCAGGCTCGGTTAGCTTCCAGTTCCCTTTTCAGAGTGAGCATGAATGGAATGGGGTTGGAATGTGCATGGTGGCTGGCTGTCTTTGAGCTTACAGAGGTATCAATTGATTTACTTTATATTTACAGAGAGAAGAGATCTTTGATGCATAATTAGTTTGCTTCTTGGAATGGATAATGTCCTCAAGTTCCTCATTTTGCATGTTTGTGCTCCAAAATGGGGGTTTATGTTTACATTTGTCTGGCATTTTAAGCCACAACAACTTTATATTCTGTATAAAGTTGTAACAACACATTACTAATTTCATTTGTAAGGGGAGGATCCTCCTGAAAAGGGTGTCTTTTCAGGTCTTTCAGGTCTTGTCGTATTTGGCATCTATAGGTAAAGAACAGTTTAACTTTTTTTCATGAAAGGGGCAGCAACAATAATTTTTGTGCAGAAGTTAAAGGCAAAGATCCGAGGGGGGGGGGGGGGGGGGCATAGTTGGGTTAAAAGGTAACTGGGTGGGGTGAAGCAAAATTACAATACCTCCAAACAAAAAGACCCCCCCCAAAAATCCTGTTGAAACAAAACAGTTAAGCTAAACCCCCAAAAAATCTATATGCATTTTATAAAGTTTCAAAGCTGATGGAATATTCTGCCTATAAATGAAGAAGTGGGGGCGGGGGGGGGGGGGGGGGGGGGGGGGGGGGGCAAGCTACTACTTTTAGCATTTCCTTGAGGTGTTTTGATTCAAATCAGTGTATAAAAGTGTTAGGTGAACCTTGGGGTGGAGCCTCTCCACATAAAATTCTATTAAGGACTCCCTGCCCCTCCATTACTTCTACCTGAATAGTAATATTTTGTCATACATTCCATTTAAGAGTTGAAGGTTAAGATATTTTTTGGTTGTTATTAACTGAAGCTTATTATTTTAAACCCAGTTGTTTCTTTTAGAGGCTGCATGTGCGGTGATGGGTTGTCAAAGTGTTGGGATCATGTACCATCTGTATGGCATTTCATGTCTTTGCATAATCAGCATGCTGCAGCTTTCCAAGTTTGTGCTTCCTAAAATTACCAGCTGCACCATTGATTATACCAATGATTATTGTCAGAGTAAGTAAATAATACAGGGTATTTAAAAGATCCTTTTACCAATTATACGGCACCAATATTGATTTTGCCCCAGGCATCCCATAAACGACCATTCAAATTAGTCGTTTAAATAAAGGAATACCGGTATATTAATTCAAATGGTCATCGTATAGGCAAAATCAATATGACAGAAAATAGGTCCACTACTAAAAATTGGATTTTGGCAACCTCTTCCCCAGGGTCTCTCTTCCCCTGTCTTCTTCCCATCCCCTGGGGCGAGAGAGAAGGAGACCCTGGTCTAGTCTGGTCACGTATTTCTTGGACAATTATAATCCTTAGGAGGGGTCGATAGTGTTTGTAACTTTGTCTCGTTTTCTTCACAGTGGCTCGTGCTGTGCGCGAATCCATTGATTTCCGGAAACGGCTCAATCAAACGACAAGCGAATGAATAATGTGCAAGGATAAAATTGATGTTGTTCAATGATTGCTCAAGTGTATAATAAAACAAAATGCACACTATCTTGTATACACACTCAAACGACTGGAACCGGTGAGTATTGAACAAAACAACGTGCCTCACCCACGAAGAATAGAAGCTATCATGATTTACTCTACCTCGTTTCCTGTAATAAAAGTGCACAGTTGATCTGCATTTCAAACATTTGGTTTGTGGCGGCTGCTTATTTCTTGCTTTAGTAATATGATAATAATAATGTTATTTAACCAGGGTAACCTGCTGTTATCAATAAGGGCCCTGGAAGAATACATACTTTGTAGAACGCTCTATTGCGAGAGAAAACAATAAAATTAGATATCATAATGAAAAGAGGGAACCTTTACTCCCACCTTTTTTTCCTTGATTAGTTGTTGTTTCGTTTTATAAAAATAAAATCTTCATGGTATAGAATATTTCAATTATTTATATAAATTACTTTTTGTAGCGACAAGTCATACTGTTGTAACATACCTACTTAGGTTTTCTATTTGGCCTTTGTAAACTTTGTTATTTTGTAACCTGTCCCTTTGTAATTTTGTTAATTCTATCTTTATTGAAAATTGTATGTAAATTTGATTCTTTGTAATTTCCCTTCTTGTCTTTAATATTTTCTTTTCTGTACTTTTTGTTTTTTGTTTGTTCTGTGTCCCTTTTATGTAAACCGTTATAAAAAAAATAAACAAAATACAAAAAAAAAAAATAAATAAAATAAGTGCCCTGGAAATTTAAATTTTGCCATCGTCCAAGAACGGACGGCGACAAGTTTAATGTGCCTCTCGAATGAAGATTAAAGATCGCTGGCTAAACTGCTAGTCTGTAGCGATAATTCATCCAAGTTTGAAACAATGCTGTAAATCAAAAGCACTGATTTCCTGCCGAGCGCGAGCTTAGCGGTGTCAAGTAAGAAAATTAGACTGTATTCTGTAGCACATGGTAGCAAGTTCAAAATTAGCTTTACTGAGGCAAATCTTCAAACACCGTGACAATTCCCCAACCGTTAATTTGCAGATCCTAAAGCAACTTGCACTCTCAAAACCAGTCGATGTGGATATGTTTTCGAAGTCTGCAGATGACCGCCGTTTCACATTTGTCGCGAGTCGCCGAACTGTTTCACTCGGGATTTGTTTTGATTCGCAATGCTCAGCTAGAGTGGACAAATTTCACACTTTGCCGCCCATCCCCCGTATCGTTTATTTGGAATCTTCTAAAATTTAGAAGACACGTGACCAGACCAGGGGGCGGGAAGATAAGGACCCTGGGAACGAGGTTGGGATTTTGGTACTTTTTAGGGATTCTTTTTAAAATCTCTGATGTAAATGAACATCTCTTTTTTATGGGAATCACCAGGGGGATACTCAGATTTGAATTGACAGCAAAGTGAGAAGGATACTTTGGGTTCAAAAATTCGTCCAGTGTTTTTAAAGTTAACGATTGATACCATTAGATTTATGATTTCCATGAAGATATGATTTTTAGGTGTTTTGTTAATAATATTGGTCCTTGGGAATTTGTTTTGGTTTTGTTTACGGTGCATGCATGGAAAATTTTTTATTAGGTAGTATAATTTTAACTATGGCTTCATTTACACTTTGCTATTACTTTTATAAAGCAACTGCACTAACAGAGAAATAAGTAAAAAAAGTAGACCATTATTATATTTTAAGATTTCCATTGACACTGGTGCTGGTCAAACCCACCTATAATTTGGAACAGTATATGTATCTTAAAAGACCTCAAAGCATTTGGTCCTACTGTTGTCATGTTGAGACTATATCCTGTAATCATGGTTCTCTTTTGTGTATGGATTACACAACTGTTTATCAAAGCGCAATTAGTTTGGATATTTATGGACCTTTTTTTGCAAAGAACACTCTTAAGGTATTATAAGTTAATTACTGAGCAATTTGGGCACCTGAATAATTCTTTGCTGACACATTAAGTTTGATAATGCTACAGTTAAACCTGTACTTATGGACATAACATCCATGATGCAGATCGATGCCTCCTGTATACTACAGGCAGTTCACTTGAGAGAGTGAAAAATTCATAAAAATCCCTACCTCTATAATATAGACACCCACATGAAAGCAAACAAGAAATGTGCATTTAATCATAACACTATTATTATCTACAATAACAGGAAAAATAAAAGAAATTGTGCCAGATCAAAATAAAATTAGTTTTCAATGGCTGCTAGAAAATTTTTTGGAGTTGTATAATTTTGTATTTAGTTTGACACAAATGTGTAAATGTGCTCACAGTTTGCAGCTGTTAATATTTAATTTTTAAACAGAGGAAAAATGTTCAATCTCAAACATTAAACAGCAAGTCTCTGCAATTCTTTTACAGGAAATAGACCAGAAAAAATATACATTGCCTTTTATGTGATCTCCGCAAGATCGGATTTGAAAAATAAAACATATAACATTGTTTATTATTTTAATTCAATTTAAATTCCTGTTACCGTGTGACGCATGATTTGGCACAATGCAGGTAAATGTATTTGTTGCGTGACTCTGCCATTTGATTGGTCGAAACGATGCGTCTGCTGGGCTATCGTGGAATTTGATTGGCCAGCGCTCCAAACGCAGTTTGTTTGAATGAGTTTCTAAACTGTCGAGCTTCTTCGAACCGATCATTCCTACCACGCGAACACTCTACTCGCTTTGTGAATATTTCATCGCGACGTTTGATCAAAATTTTCTCCGATCTCACATTTGTGGAAAGCTGAAAGCGTTCTTCTTTTAAATCCTAGCTGTTTGCTTCGTACGTAGACAGCGGATCGCCAGATATAAATTTCAATTCAAGTGGCTTCATATGCAGCTTGGTTGAGCGTGCCATTCCCAAAAAAAAGATGAATACCGGTAGACCCACTGCAAGAGATAAATACACTGCAAGGCATAAGACAGAAAGACCTGCATCGGACTATGCAAAAATTCCAAAAGAACTGGATCAATATATAGTGGATCCCACGACAAAAAAGCGTTATCTTCGAGGCCGCTTTCTCGGCAAGGTACCGTCTGCTCCAACGTAACCGCCATTTAAATTTAAATCCAGCGAGTAACCTCGAGCGAACGAATCTTTGATCGGAGTTCAAGTGTTAAAATTATTCTTTAATAATTCTTTCCTCTTTGCAGGGTGGGTTTGCAAAATGCTACGAACTCACGGACATGGAGACGAAAGAGATTTTTGCGGGCAAGATCATCTCGAAAACTATGTTAACGAAGCCTCATCAAAAAGAAAAGGTAAGAATATTAATCGAAGCTATGTACGCTACACGGAAAATGTCATCAGAAAACGTTTTAACCTCTGCGCATTTTGATTTTTGTCTTGGATGTTTGTAGATGTCTATGGAGATTGCAATTCATCGCTCCGTGGGGCAGAAGAAAAGTCTGCATTCGGAGACTCACAAACAGATCGTTGGCTTTCACGGATTCTTTGAGGATTCGGACTACATTTACATCCTGCTAGAGTTGTGTAGACGTAGGGTGAGTAGAAAATAAAATTAAAAATCGTTGTCATTATAACAATATGTTCTTCGGAAAACTGTGTCTATCTACAGAAGTACATTGTTTTTTTTCGTATTTTTTTTACTGCTGCTATAAGGATTCCTGCTACAAATGCTGTGATTAACGACCTTTGCCGATTTAAATGTACATGTACTTCCTTTATAACCTGTTCAAAAGAGTCGGGATTACAACGAACAAGAAAGACAGATAAAAAAACTGTATTTCTTAAGTTGTCCAGATTCTAAACACGAAGGGTAGAAAAAGGAGTGTTTTACCCGCAATTGCCGATTTTGAATTTCACAAAGGGGTTTTGAGAGAAGTTGTCAATTTTAAATATTCATCAAACGTAAACGTCCACGTAGCTTATAGGTTGACTCCTTTGTTTTTCATGTACTTTCTTTTTATTAATCGATCAAAACATTACATGTTCTCGCGTAACCTGTTATTTCTTTGGAGATTTATTTTCAATCACTTTCCTACCGGGAAATTCAAATTACTAGCCCATGAAGTTTATTTTTTGTATGAACTAACACTGTGTTCCTTTGGACACCTGTTGCTTCCTCATACAAAGCTGAAAAATAAATATTACATGAACGCTTTATAATAAAGAAAATAGGATGTAAATGGTTCCATCAAAGTGGGAGCTAAGGCAGATGATTTTTTTTTTGGTGATAGAAAATATGAAATAATATTCTATGCCTCTGAATACTCTTGACTTAGTACACTACTTAGTATAAAAAAATAGCAAGAAGGCTGAAACACAAGTGAGACCTTCACGTATTTCTGATTTTAATTTATGCAGAGTATGTTCAGTTGACCTGTCAAAATATAAAATTTGCATGTTCACCTGGTATAAACAGCAAATTGAAACACTAAACATTAGATTTGTTTCATGTTAAATTACTGCCCAATGAAAAAATCTCACCAAAAAATGAAATAAATCATATCAAAAAATATATACCTTCAGTTTTTTCATGGCAAGAACAAGGTCTTTTTCACAGTTTTTATCACAATACAATGTTTTTCTTTCTGTATTTTTTTAATATACAATGAAATGATGTTGTTTGTTTTTAACAAGGTACAGCAGGTATATGATAATTTTCACATGTTAAATATCATCTTTGAAAAGTAATAAAACCCTGGTGTAATAAAAAAAATAAGAAATTTATTAATGTTGATTTACACACAGTGATTTGAATTTTACTTTTTAACTAATTGCATGTAACAAATCATTCAAACTGGTCCCATACTGGGTGTTATTCATGATACCTATTTTCTTTTAAAATGGTTAAATATGTACATCCCTTGCAATCAGGGGTGTAGCTAAGAAAAAACTTAGCAGGCTCTCATTAACAAGCCCAGCCAGTTTTTCTGGCTTACTGCACCTTCAAAATCACCCCAAGTCTGTGTTTTCTAGTGAATTTAAGCCGGTGATAAGTTCTCTTTCAACTGGTGAAATTAGTGGGTAGCTGGTTCTTAGCTACATCCCTGTGCAAAAATAAGTTTATATTTATTTCTGCTTTTTTTTGTCCAATATTAGCTACAATCAGAGCGAAAAAATGTAGCCATACAACTACTAAGCCATAGTTCAGCATTATTTGAAGGGCCGAGAGCATGTCCAGCCTATATGACTTTTTAGGCCTTTTTTATTTTTTCTTGCTCAGATTTGTCCAATTTTGGCATGTGAACTAGAAATTAGTTGCAAAACATTGTTCCGAATTTTTTTCCGTCGTTTTCGAGAAATACCGTATTCAAAAAAAAAAAAATCAATCAATCAAAGGCTCCTATTGTAACGCAATATTGCGGTAAGCTTCTGTTTTCGCACTGA
Organism: Dendrophyllia cribrosa; assembly: GCA_024195265.1. Classification (NCBI taxonomy): domain Eukaryota; kingdom Metazoa; phylum Cnidaria; class Anthozoa; order Scleractinia; family Dendrophylliidae; genus Dendrophyllia; species Dendrophyllia cribrosa. The sequence continues at coordinate 17,547,222 of JAJLRJ010000002.1, read as the reverse complement.
CACGGTTCGATATTTTTGTAAAATTAAACGTTAGAAATTTTGACGAACGCAAAAAAAGTAAATCACTTTCATAATGTCCAGTTCGAAGAAAGAAAAAAAAAAAAAAAAAAAAAAAAATGAGGCCGAGCGTGATTCGAACCCGGAGCCGTCCGAGCGCAAATCTCCGACCAAACCACTAGACCACAGACGAACACATGCTCACTTCATCCTAAGTTTTATTATTAAAAGGTTGATACGCATCAAAACGCGTATCTCGATTTCAAAATCCTTTTAGATCGAATTTAATGTTGCATTAAAGACTCCAAATGCGAAACGTCTTCCCGCCGGCCAGCAACAACTCACTTCGAGCTGCCCAAAGCTGTATTTCAAGTGCCCGACCACGCACAGCGGACCCATCTACCACTGTCGCAAAGCATGTCGGGAAATCCTACAACAAAACCGAAATGGAGTTCCCGCCCGAAAGTTATTGCAAAATACTAGAAGTCTCAAAGCACTTCGGATATCGGGCATTTCGACCACGGCACGGGATGGGAAATGGCCCACAACTCTCAACGCTGCCCCTTTTCTGATCCGAAGTGATTCCAGACTTTCCCGCCGGCTCGTCTTCCCGACCAAGGTCCGTTTTTCACCTCGAGCGCTAAATGGCGCTTCAGACACAAGGAAGGACAAGAAACACGACTCGTTTCTTTGAGAAGTGCTAGAGACTCAAGGATTTCCGGACTTAATGATGTCTTTCAATCACCGGACGGGCCTCATACACGTTGGCTTACACACACGCTACAGAGGCGATGTGTTGCCGCAGTGAGCTCACGATAGATAAGCGAGCCAGGCGTGCGTAAATAACGGTATTTTCGTTTAGTTGTTGGCACTGGTCAGAAGTATTGCAGTCGCGTATTCTCACGGCCAAACTGCTTTCAAATGGCTTCGAAATTACGCTCTGAATGTACCGTCAAAGCACTGGAGGGCCAGAACTCTGCTTTTTTCAGGTAAATTGGTCAAATTCCTTAGGGTTAGTGCAAATTCGACAAGGGCTTGTGATATTATTCGTTGTACGATAAAATGAGGCTATTCTGAGCTATTCTGAGCGAGAAAAAATAGAAAAAGGCCTAAAAAGTCATATAGGCTGGACATGCTCTCGGCCCTTCATTTATTCCTTTGTTTATAAGCAAGTAAGGGTTTTTATTCACCATTAAACTCCAAACAGCTTTTTGATTTAAAAATAAATACTGGGAAGAAGATGTAAAAGAAGAGCTCTATCAAAAATGTAATATTCCAATGGATTTCTGTTGCATTCTATTCAATGGATTTTGTTTTTTTATTTGGAATTTTTTAGTCCATGATGGAACTTCATAAACGCAGAAAAGCCCTGACAGAACCTGAAGTTCGGTACCTCATGAAGCAGATTGTAGAGGGCTGTAAATATCTCCATGACAACAAGATCATCCACCGCGATCTCAAGCTTGGGAATTTATTCCTAAATGATGAAATGGAGGTCAAAATTGGTGATTTTGGTCTTGCAACACGGGTAGAGATTGATGGTGAAAGAAAAAAGTAAGAATTCGATACTTGGCAAGTTTTGTTTCTGTCTGCAATATCTTGGCTGTCACTAATTTTTCAATTAGCCAAAGAAAATGGAAAAAGAATCTGGGAAGGCTCCTTTATGACATCCCTGCTGCATCTGTATTTTAAGGAATTAACAAGACGCTGTGGGCGATGCTGTGCATGGTCCATACTGTCTAGACCTCTGGCTGATATTCTCCCAGTTCGGTCCAGCACTTGGTCAATAAGATATTTATGGCAGATGGTGAATTTTGAACTTGAAAAGAAAAGTTGCATGCAAATATACACCTCTTAAAAACCAAAGGGTAATTGCCACGGCTGTCATCATCATTGATAGCCGTCAACTGGCTTTATGGCCAGCAACTGCAGTAAAGATAACTAGTTACTCAAAGTTTGAAAATGACTCAAAGGACAACAGCCATATAAGACCATCAAGAGTTTTGTGACCACCTGGGTAGCCTTTACTGTGATTAGAGCATCTTATATGGGGCTTTTGAAGCAGACAACCATTAAACTTAAGATAATCCTTAACTTGCTTAGGATGAGTATCTTATAACTTACAGATTTACTAAATAGCTGAGGTTCTCTTAAGAGGAAAGTTAGCTTTCCCACTGCACATTAATGTTGTCTGACTGCATTTTGGTATGCTATCTTTTCCTAGAACTCTTTGTGGTACCCCTAACTATATTGCTCCTGAAGTGCTGAACAAGAAAGGACATAGTTTTGAAGTGGATGTCTGGTCATTAGGATGTATCTTGTAAGTTACTATTGGCAACATATTGACTGAGAGGGAAGTCCATGGCAGTTATGTTATGAAGTTATTTAAAATTGATATTGACTGTCTGAGAGGGCCAGAAGTCATGTTTACTTATTGACAGATGGAAAAGGTGGTCCAGACAAGAGATTATTCAGCGTATCTCATGATGCATATGTGTCAAATACATAAGGCTTGCTTTCCTGTGGATTCCAGTCTGGAGAAATACTGTATCTATATTTAATTCAGACCTTATTTGAATATACATGGACATGTATACATGCATCAGAAACTTGCCAAGGCAATTGACTTTCAAATTGTATCTAGTCCACAGCTAGTGTCAATTGTTCAAAAGGTGTGAATAGCATTGATCCACCTTTTGAACAATCGAGGCCTGGATGATAATTAACTTTCTAATGAAGACCGCAATGTTGATTGCAGGTACACTCTCCTAGTTGGCAAGCCACCCTTTGAAACTCAGAGCTTGAAGGACACATACCAACGAATAAAAAGAAATGAATATTATATTCCTTCGAAAGTCTCCCACACTGCACAACTTTTAATCATAAAACTCTTAAGACCAGATCCCACAACAAGGCCAAATCTACAGCAGGTTCTTGAAGATGACTTCTTTAAGGGCTTCATACCCAACCATCTGCCAATCAGTAGCTTGACCATGGCACCCAGGTTTGCGACTGGTTCATCAGCCCATCTTCATGGAGTATGTACGTCTAGAAAGCCGCTCAATGAATTGAATTCACAAGAACAGCAGATTACTTCGGGTAGAAGAGACAAGGCAGCATTTATGGAGAAGGTCAGCAAGAGAAGATCACTTGGTATAAGGGTTTGCGGTGGGGAAAGCAAGCTAATCCAGCCTGGTGAAGCTGTTGCTGAAGAGTTGAAAGATGAGGACCAGGATGGTAATAATTTGGTTATTTTTACCCATCTGTATTGGCCACGTTTTTACTCAATTGTCCTTCTGAAACATATATCTGAAAAATAATGTTAAAAAAAATCACGGCAGCGTCTTTGGAAAGCCATGCAAAGGTATTGTTTAACCAGAAACAAAAGAAATTTATTTCCTGAAAACAAGGTGCAAATCAGCAAAAAAATTATGGAATGATGTTTGTCATGTCTGACTCAAAACAAGTCAGTCTGCTAAAAATTAGCTTGATCCTGCAAAAAAATGAAAATAGACCCAAAAAGCGATATATACAGTGTAGGCCCTTTTTGCAGGAAAGCCTTCAGTTCAACAAATTGTAAGCCTAATTTGCTTTGTGCCAATATAGAATGTATTGCATAATACAATCATGTAGTTTTGCTTGGGACACTCACTTATTACTGAGTGCAGAGAGCTACTTAACTACTGGAGAAGTTGGTTACTGAGCTGTATTTGTTGTTTTGCATCACAGAAGTTCCTCAGGACTGCTATATCTCCCAGCTCCACAGCCAGCTTGTATCATGTCTGGAATCCAGACTTGTCAAAGCATGTCTGGAAACCAAGACAGGAGCTGCCAGACCTAGTGTTACTGAAGGTACACTTTACTTTAAACATTTCATAGCAACTTCAATTTTTTACAATAACCCTTTCTACTGTCCCTGAAAAAAATCTTTTAAATGATGTCCAAAAAGATGAATCCCTGGCTCTTAACCCCTGCCATGAAAGGTGGCAATATTGAAAAGAGTGGTACCATTTATTCTGAAATCAGAATATTATTTATGCTGAAAATAAACTGTTCAATATCACTTTTACATATAAATATTATGTTGTTAGATAATTTCTTGGAAACTAAACACATTACACATTCCAAAAAAAAAATTTTGCAAAAAAAAAAAAAAAAAATTCCAAACAAAAATGGATGCAAATTTTTTCATGTATAATTATTAATAAGTATAAAGTCAAAGTAGCGACTATATAATATGCAAGATTGTGAACAGAAGTACAATGAACTTTTTCTAAGCCAGACACCCTCAGGACCAGCCCTTGCTGCCCACCTTAGAGGGATCTGCTTTTAATATATATGGAGTTTAGTTACATACAAAAGAGTGAAATTCGGACATGACCAGCCAACCACTGTTGTCTTCCTTATGGAGGTAGCATCAATGTTTTTCACCACAAGTTGTTTTGAAAATGCCGGCAAAGTGTGGAATGTTTTTTTTTTCAGCATTTCGGTTAATTTTCTTTTGTGCTTTTAGAACTATGCAGTCTTGCGTCATTAAGAAAGAAAAATGACAATTTACAGGCGAGCATGTTTGCTCTGATGCAATTTTTTTTGCTGTCCTGGTTAGCCAGGCTGGCCCGGTAAACGTGATTACATGGAATAATGTCAGCCAGATAAGCCGGGATCCTGGCTAACTGGACTGGCACGGTTGTCATGTATTTACAAAGTTGATAGTTCTTGTGTTTAACAGACGTGCTGAGATCTCAGCAAAACCGGCCAGTGCGGCTAACTGGGCCAGACCGGCGCATGTAATCTTCCTTAAGAGAGTTCACTTTATTCTGTTTTTGGAATGGTACATGACTTGTAGAATTGAAATTTTTAACGTGGGTTTGAAAGCTAATTGAATGTGATTTTGTAGATGAAGCTGAGGACCCTGCATCTACTCCAGTGTACTGGGTTGGTAAATGGGTGGATTACTCTGACAAGTATGGCTTTGGTTATCAACTAAGTGACAACAGTGTTGGCGTTCTGTTCAATGATCAAACAAGACTCATTCTTTACCAGGATGGAGAGTAAGTAAATAATTATATGCCATTTGAAGCCTTGTTCTTAAACCATGAATCACAAGAAAAAATTATAATCTCTGTCTGCCGGTTAGTGCATATTGTAGTGACTGCCTCTCTTTGGATTGGATTTGTGACATCACACTTTGGTACTCTTTTGGGTTTCAATTAATCCATGTATTTTATGGTATTTTTTCTCTGTAGAAATTTGCAGTATATTGAAGCTGATGGAACAGAAAGTTTTACCACTTTGAAGGGCTATCCAGGTCACCTTGAAAAGAAAGTTACCCTGCTTGATTACTTCCTCAGCTACATGAATGATCACTTGCTCAAGGTATTTATGATCTTGATGTGACAAAATTAAATGTTAAGTATTTACAAGTGTAACCACACAAATTTAATGACAGGCTTCCAACTCATTGATACCATTTATCAGATGTGTGCAAGTTCTCATTAACTCAAGGTACAAAGGCTGTAATTCAAGAGAGGCAAGGGATTGAGAGGAGATCTAGACCCCCCAAAAATTGTTATTCTTCCAACAGGTTGAAGGAGTCAAATTTGTCTTCTGCGTTCTAGCCATTTCAAACCTAAGTTATTGGAGTAAAATATATATAAAAGTGAAAGTGTGCATGGAAAAAAGCCCTAAGTGACTTAACTCAAAAAAGTCAGTTGATATGCAGCATAAAAAATACCTCCCACTAATTTTCACACTTCTGTTTGGTTTTAATCATTGACTGTTCAGCTAGTGTTGACAACTTCAAGTTAAATGGCAATAATTATATCTCGGAACACAGCCTGACAGTAAAGAAAGAAAGAAAGAAGGCATGAAAGCTATTTGAGTCTCCTGGTGCTACCACAGCTTTTTCCCCACTTTTGCATGAAGTTGTTGTTAATGTATAAACCAAATACAATGCTAACTACAATATTATATAGGGAAGCACTCAAAGATCCACTTTGTGTGATTCCACAGGCTGGTGCAGGCTCTCGAACTGCGAGAGAAGACGAATCTGCCAGGTTACCTTTCTTAAACAAGTGGTTCCGTACAGAAAAGGCCATTGTACTTCATCTTAGTAATGGAATTCTGCAGGTAAAGCATTTCTTGTGACTAACCTTTGTGTACATGTCAGGCAAAATTGCCAATGATCCCAGATTCTATTCCCTGCACCTCTCCTATCCTACCAAATTGTTGCTTAATTTTTCACCAAATAATGTGTGTGAAACAACAACAGATTTAATAAAAGATGTTACTGATCACATGGACAACCTTTTGGGTGTCACTACAAGTTCGGCTAAAGTTGACCAATAAGTTAAGGGTGTTTATGACTCCATTACCATGCAACAGCACAGCCCCCTAAAAAGAGCTTGTAAATTTTGTTTTTGCAAGATATGTTTTAAACTAACTTCAGTTGGTTACATAGATGTGGAATCTTTTTATCATGTTGGAAAGCCTATTTAAATTTAATCTAACACTTCAATGCACTTGCATGGGGCTTTGAGTAGACATATGCCATAAAGTTGTTTATTGTGGTTCTTTTGCAGCTGAACTTTTTCAAGTGCCATACTAAGATTATTATTTGTCCTCTGTTGGGTGCTGTGACGTACATTGATGAAGCTAAGAGGTTCCGAACATTCCCGTTAAAGAACATTGAAAAATATGGCTGCTCCACAAGCTTGGCTAGCCGACTTAATTATGCTCGCAAAATGCTTGAAAGGCGCAAGCGAACTGAAAGTGAAAAACAGAATGGCAAGAAAGAATAATGCCTGTGAGGCAAAACAGCGTTAAATCAATCTTTTACATTCTTTTGTTTCTTACCTTTCTTTAGCTCTTACATCCTAGTCATAAATTTCAATTTGGAAAAAAATATAATGACACATTTCCTCAAGTCTTGATTCAAAATGGAGATGGGTAATCTATCTTATTTTACTTAATTAGCCCTATGGGTGAACTTTAACTTTGATGGTGCCTATTTGTACATCATTGACTTATTTATTGTAGACTAAAAAATAGGAAAGATTGATCGTAGTTCATTCTACATTCAAGATGTATTGATTTTTTAATAATTTGTTGATTGTTGGAGCCTAATTCTGAGAATGACCAATTGCCAAGAGATAACCACTCAGATGTAAGATGAATATCACACAAACCATAACAAGAATATTGTCGCTTTGGTTTGATCTAATTGTGTCAGTTTGGTCATGTCGCTATCAGTTTTTGCATTTCATGTACATAGTTCTGTTTGGCAGTATTAACGTAGTTGATGAATTGAATCTTGAGCATTTTAAAGAAAAGAGTAAACAGGTCTCGCTCAATTTGTTCTCAGATCTCTCTGGAATTGATAAGAAAATGATTTAAAGGCCGGGGCTTTGTAAAATGATTGCAGGGTTATGCTTCGTTGCCACCAGATTTATTGCCATACGTGCTTCAAAGTCAACACTTTGACTGCAATGTTATGAACATTACGATAATGTTTTTTAATGCCCAGGGAATTGTAGCCTGAAAATACGGCGGCCGGGAGCTAGGATAGTTGGCTATATTCGTAGCTTAGGGGTATTGGAGTCTGAGATGTCATCCATTCCATGCCTTCTAATTTTTCTTTTAAGCTAGGCATGGATGGCATTTCCCACTAGATAATTGGCCATTAAAGTAACAATAGATGGATGCAAAGTGGCATTATGTTAAGACTGTAAATAAAGCACATTTATTTTTTTCACTAGGTTCAAAGATGTTCAAATATTATAAATAAGGGTAGATACTCGTGGTTATACCCTTCAAATGAAATTTGAATTATGCTTTTGCAGAAACTATGAAAATGTGAAATTGCATGTTCACACTAGTTTAAAGAGTATTTCAATAGTTAAACGTACTACTATTACTGTAAATAGCCATTTTATTCTTATGAATTAAAGAATTGATCTATAAATGTTCGCTTCTAGAATTGTTTGAATTCAATTACAGGGTTCGTACTGTGACCAAGCCGCGCGAGTAAAGAGGGTACGGTCATGGAAAAACCTGGAAAGCCATGGAATTGTATAATTTAATTTTCAGGCCTGGAAAGTCATGATTTTAAATGTGGGTCATGGAAAGTCATGGAAAATTATGTTCATGGTACAAAATCACTAAGGCAGCATATGTTGTGGGAATATAAGGTAAGATGAAAAATTAAAAAAAAAATGATCATTTTGATAAAATTTTGAAAACAACTGTTGAACTCTTGATCATTAAAAATGTGAAAAGGTCATGGAAAGTCAGGGAATTTTAAAATCTGAAAAGAGTACGAACCCTGAATTATTCTAAGGCTGTCCACGTATACTATTTTACTCTAATTGCATCTACGGATCCTCTGAGTCTCTCTCAACGGACCCTAAATCGCGGCCTCAGAGAGCAAATTCGTATATTAAACTTTATTACGGACGCTCCGGTGACCAGGTGATGATAGTTTGTGATTTCCTGTTTGTGGCTTCAAACAAATATCGAAAGACGTTCTCAGAATTGAACTTTTGGTTTGTGTAACATGTAATACAAAAACTTTTCTTGGTTTTTGAAATGACACCAAACCCCGATGACACTTCCCCTTTAATTTCTTGGCAGTTTGACGCGTCTGCTCATATATTCCTTTAAAACTTGACTGATACGATTAGCCCGTCGCCTAACTCCCAGACTTGTAGGACCGGTTGGGCATCTACCTCTAGTCCAATTAACCCAAGGGTCTCTGAGGCATGTAAGCTTCATCACCACACCAAGGCGACAGCCCGAGGTGATGAAAAAACAAACTGTTAAGGAAAAGGCAAAAATACAAGATAAATCGCAAAGCATTTAGTGAAAATGGAGTATTTGGAGTGATGAAAGGGCCTTTGCTTGTAAGGACAAACATGTTTCAGAAAAGGAGGAACTGAAAACGTGCAGTGTTGAGATGATGAAAAACTCCACAGCTCTGTCAGTGAGCAAAATTAGGGGCCGATTACATGGCGAATTTCAGCCCGGGCTGAGATTTCAGCCCGGTCAACCGGGCTGAAATTTCGTTGTGATTACATGACAAATTTCAGCCCGGGCGCCAAGTTTGAAATTACGCGGGAAGATTGATAACGATAATCAAAATGGCGTCGAAGATTCGACTGCGCGTGCCCAAATTCACTTTTCAGCCCGGGCTGAAATTCTGATGCGATTACATGGCGAATTTCAGCCCGGTTTCTGAAACCGGGCTGGAATTTTTAGCCCGGGCTGAAACTTTGTTCATGTAATCGCTAACTTCATTTTAAGAGGATTTATTTCGGGAGCCGGGCTGAAATCTCAGCCCGGTCAACCGGGCTGAAATCTCAGCTCGGGCTGAAATTCGCCATGTAATCGGCCCCTTAGTATCAAATAAATTGAAATAGGAGTAAACGTGAATGCTCTCCAGATGATGCGTGACACTTGTTTTAAAAAAAAGTGTTAAAAACGCGAAAAAAATAGTAAAAATAAATGAAAATTTGTAAAAAGAGTCAGTGATTGAGTTCAACAAACGTTTCGGGTATAGCCCTTCATTACCATTAGTATCAGCCCATCACCACCCGAGGGGCAATGGAGAATGGCAAAGCCCCAGGGTTTGACTTTCTGCAACTAGCTGCCAGAGTGCTGGATGACAACCTCTATTGGTCCAGGATCTGGGAGCATGATGTCATTCTCTACGTTCCATTTTTTTAAAGCTCAGGTCAATAACCACGCACCAGCTGTGTCCTAGACAGGGTCCTAAAATAGAGGGTGTTGTCCTACACAGGGTAGGTATTTTCGTTTATTTTTGTCCTAAACAGGATCAGGGTCTCAGACCCTCAGCGGCACCCCTATACCCAAATATTGGTCAAGTACCCCCCCCCCCCCCCCGAGGGTCTCAACGTTAATCAAGTTTCCAAAAACAGGTTTTCTCGGCGTTTGTGGCAATTGGTGTGGAATAACACCCACCCCTTTCTTTCTATAGAGAAGAAAGAAAAGAAGGGGATACCAAAATAAACTGATCTTTGGTCAGTCCAACATCATTAAGCAGTGAGTGGAATGAAGTGCAACACTTTACATTAAGGGACGGACCATTATTTGTTTTTGACCGGGGGGGGTGGAAAATTTTAAAATAAATTATTTGCAGAGGCTATAAACATTGAAATAAATTGTATGCAAGCAAAAAGTAAAGAAAAAAATTGTTTGCTGAAAGTATGGCAGTTGGACAGAAACATACAAAAATTGTTTGCAGCAGGTGCCGCATATAAAAAAAAAATGTTTGCATGTGAAAATTTTCCAAGCCCCCCCCCCCCCCCCCCCCCTCCCCCGGTCAAAAAAATAATGGTCCGTCCCTTACTTCATCAACCTCAGAATACCTTCTGGCAGTGCCTACCGTGAGAGCCGTTGTGAAAGGTTCTAAGAATAATGAATGCAGCGTCCTTATAGTGACAATACTTTTATTGCATGAGTCTGTTCTTTTGAAGTCTGATGCCAGGCAGGGTTGGATTCTCTCTTCAGTTCTTTTCTTCAGTCACCACTGATTAGATAATGCACGAGGAATTCAGTGGAACCTCATCTCGCACTTGAAGGAATTTGACTCTGCTGATAATCAACCTGTTTTTTTCGTCAGGTTCACACTCACCTGCGAATCAGACTGACCTGCACTAAACAAGCAGAAAATCCAAGTCTTAAGTGTAAACGCACCAGCTTCACATCCAACTACCATAGACAGATAGGCACTTGAGTTTGCATTGTCAAGGATTTCGTTTACTTATGAGTCTTACTGATAAGCAATGACAACTGTGCAGTGTGCCAAAAAAAAATGCATCAAGGCGGAATTAAGCTCGAGGTGCCGTCAGTAGCTCAACATCAAAATTCCAGTGTAATCGCTCAGACTGCTGGACGGAAATAAAGATGGACATGAACAAATAGACCCTTCCACGATTTTTCTCACTTTTGATATTGGCCGTGTAGCTCAAATCTAACGACACTGCTGGAAAGAGCACCTCAAAATTAGTAAGATAGTTAAGTTTGTGAGTCGTATCTTGCAAATCGAAAAGTTATAGCTTTGCGAAGTCGGGAAATTTTACAGACGTTCACAAACTTGGCTATTTTACTAATTTTAAGGTGGCCTTAGCTTACTTTCCAGCAGTGTCGTTAGATTTTCGCTACATGGTAGTGGTGAAGCATGGTCAATTGACCATGCTCGCGATGTATGTGACCATAGTTAATAAAGTCCGTCTTTATGGCTCAGTTGGTAGAGCATCGCACCGGTAACGCGAAGGTCATGGGTTCAAATCCCGTTGAATCTCTGAATTTTTTTCAGGCTTCTTTGCAATTGCTTCAATTGCAAACACAACTGCGAGGATCAATGCATTATACACAGCAATAACGAATGATTTAGACATAGAGGGAGTTGGCTAATGTTTAGCCTGAAAGATGGAAAGGGAGCTTAATAAAATATAATGGAAAGCAGTTAATGGGGAACGTATGAATCCGTATAATATGCCCGATATTCACACTTACGTGTGCATCAGGGCATGTAAGTACTTGTTTCAGTCGATTTTTGAGCCTGCATATACAAGGTAAAATTTACCTAGCCTATGTCACTCTCTCCAAGTATGGTTTAAATTAACCAATACGAAATATCTTGATGTTTAATGTTATTTATTGCACTTTTAGCAATGTTGAAGTGGCTTGTGTTAATAACTGATGTGTCTATGGTACAACATTTTACTTAGCAGATCTACATGTAGCAAGGAAACAACCAACCACTAATTAATTGAGTCTTTTTAATCATAGAAAGCTTATTTACAAAATAACTGATAAAAAGGGTGTGAAGAAACAACTTGAATGAAGTTAGAAATTATATATCAGTGGAAATGTAATGCTTGTTACGAAAGCAAGAAAGAACAAACAAAAACTTTCCCTTGTTTTAAGAGAATTCAATGTCTTGAGATAAGGTTCATCATCTCATAACTTTGTCTGTGAAGGCATCATTTTTTATGGTATACGTTCCATAGTTTTACAGGCTACCTATGACCTGTCTACTTGAAGTCTTTGGTTAACAAAAGAAAAAATAAAGTCAGACTATGTAATATTCAGCAAGATGGCTGGAAGTTTGATGCCTTAAAACATGGCTACTGTGTCTTCAACTGCTGGAGTGTCCAGTAAGTCATACAACTCCCTTTCTAACATTTCATCTCTGGTGAAAATTTTTATCACCAGCAATGAAAACACCTCTTCTTAAATTATTTCTTCCTAGTCGGGAATTATTCATCAAGATTTTCCAAGAAGTGGTCGCTGTCGATTATCTCCTGGTGGTGGTCCTGACATCTGTCCTGGTGGGGGCCCAAGTAGGGGTGCCCCAGGAGGTGGTCGTATACCCCCTGGAGGTGGCATTGCACCAGGTGGGGGCATAGGAAATGGCATAGCTCCAGGGGGAGGTAGTGCACCAGGTGGTGGCATCATTCCAGGGGGTGGGGGTGGTAACATTCCAGGGGGTGGCATGTGGGGAACCTGTGGTGGAGCTGTAGAACCAGCTTGGTATGCTGCAGCTGTAGTGAAAAAAACAAACAAACATATATGTAAAAAGGGAGAGACATTGTTTGTATTTAGTAACATGAGTTGTTATAAATTTAATAGTTATTGCAAACTTTTAAAACCACAACAAAGGAGCTGCAATAATATTAATGATAGTTGAATATACAACACAATGATTGTTGTTTGTGCATGGTCAAGGCTTAAAATGCTGAGAAAAACACACAACAGAGAGCTTTTAATACTGGACCCGATGTTTTTATGCTGGGCAAAATGTTAGAGAGGAGCCTTGTTGTACAACAAAGGGCTTTTCAAGCATCCTACATAATATTTAGTTTTGAGATTTCTGTATTTTCTTGATTTAATGCCTGTGATGTTTTACAGAAGGGGATGTATGGTGTAGTTTAGGAACTGTGTACAACACTTCAGAAATTTAAGCACTTTGGCCAGAATTGTTACTAATGCCCCAAAGCCCCATAAACGAGTACACAAACAATGATTAGAAGAAAATAGGTGTAACATGAGTCACATACTTGTTTGATCAATTAAGCTTTGAGCCTGTTCTTCCATCCACTTTGTGTAGTAAAACCGCACATTCTCTTTGTGTTTTCTGCCACCATTATGTGTCTTTCGGACTGATGGCTAGAAATGCAATAAATAAGATAAGAAGGATGAGAAGTAAAGAATCAACTAAGCCTCTGATTTAGACAGTATAACTTTATTTAGTGTATACTAAATCAGTGGATAGCGTTGTTGGGCACTCTGATTGGCTACTGAAACTCGGGATAGTGAGTTCTATTCACCTCCAAGCAATTTGGACACATAATTGTTGACAGGAATAAATGAGTTAAAAATCATCATTTTTGTGCTATTATCTCACCATTTTAGTATACACTAACACAACTATTCACCTCAGTGTCGGTGGCCAGAGGTGGATATTTACCTCGCCACCTCGTGGCTTGGTAAATATCCAACTCTAGCTACCTCTACTTCGGTGAATAGTTGTTAAATATATTAAGGATACAACACCAAGCAAGCAAAGTTTGAAATACTGGCTTCCTTTGCTAACTAGTCCCCTAAATAATCATTCCCTTTTGAGTCATAAAAATAATAATTTACCGTCAGCTATTATTATGGTAAATCACAAGTGCAAATATCATGTCACATTTACGGCTGAAGAACAGAATACAGGGCCACTTTTGAAAAAGTATCATCTTACTGCTGACTTAGCAGCTCAGCAGTCAATTCAACTGACAAGCCGCCAAGCCACCAAAAACATATACCTTCCTTGTTCTGTAAACACTATACTCCACTGAATCATATATCTTACTTGTTTGTTAAACACTTTAAACTTGACTGAGAAGCTGCTGAGCCACCAAAAACATACACATGCACCTTCTTGTTCTATAAGCTAATGAGCATAGAGCGAGACATTTTCTAGATATGATTTTAAATCGTTTTGCTTCACTGCTGAGCCACCAAAGTACCACTTCTTGAAAAGTGGTTGTGTGTTATGTAGTTGCTCCAACATTCACATTCAATGTTACATTTCACCCACAGTTCACTGCCATGCGACGAGAGTCTCGTCGAAGGAGACTTTGACTGACAATACCAGCTGCAGGGTTACAGGTCACATAATTTTAATAAAATTTTATCTTGTATGTCCATTTTTATAACTTTATATATCTTTAAGGTTAGAAGCTAAACATATAATCACATATTTTTATGGCCATTTTTCGTTTCGTTACAATATCTGACATTGGTGTGCTGAATGAATTGAACCTCATCAACAGAAATACCAGATTCTGACTTTAATAAAGACTTAAATAAAGCCTTTGATTTGATTTGATAAGACTGAGCAAATGTATTAAATTTCACATGGGCAACACAGACAGCTTACCGAGTCGTGTGTAAGATAGGTGTCGCAGTAATCACAATAATACCTGAAATCAGAGGCAAATTGTCACCAAAAAATCACACCCACAAATAATCAATAGCTATGATAACATATTCACTTAACTAAAAATCTTTGAATAGGCAAAATCACCCAAAATATCAAGTAAAACAAACAAAAAAACTTACTTCGGCATCTTTACAACGCGTCCGCCACGTTTGCGCTGAAGAAACTTGCGCATACATTTAGTGTTTTTGCCGCTGGATTGCCAGCATGCAGACTCGTTTGTTGTTGCGACACACACGTGCAAGGAATCAACATGGCGATGTTAGCAGAGCCAAAGACGAAACAGAAATGGAGCAATGATCCACGGAATACAACTTGGACAAATGGTAAGGAACTCTTTTATTTAATAATGGAATCTTTTCGATGAAAATTGCTATTCCAGCGTCTGTTGATTTGACATTTTCTAAGCAATCACCGACTACAGTATGTTGCCCTAATTCCGGACACTTTTTGTTTTTTTCGCCATTTCTTACCTTGTAATAACAGATGCGAGCTGAAACTTTCTCACCACATACCTTCTACTATACGTTATCTTGTACTGAAGTGTCATCGACTGAACTGCTTTATTTTCGTCGTTATTTGCGAAAATACGAGTCAAGTTGAGTGCCCTTATTCCGGACAGGTTGCCCTAATTCCGGACGATCGCAATATGATTGTTTTCTTCGTTTTCTTTGCATTATTCTTCTCCGTAATGAGAAAAAATATATAAGATACATACCATGAGATAATACATATGCGAAATATTGAATTTTTTCAAACTGAATTGTTGCTTCCCCCAGTTTAACGAGGACGTTCGCCGGCGTAGAAAATTGAGTAAAAACAGTAACAAACAAATCAAAAAATTGCATAGATATCTTCAATACGCTTTCCGCCGTTCAAGTGATGGTTATTGAAAGTTAAGTTTGACTTATCGCTAAGCTTTCATATATAACATAGATTAAAAAACAAATTCGAATTTCCAAACTCCCTTTCATACAATAATAACTGGTTAAGTTATATTTTGTCCGGAATTAGGCACACATGACAAAAATTTAACAATGTTTTGTCTCAGTCTCGCTCGAAAATATGAAACAGTTAACTTGCTATTACATGACAGGAAGAAACCGTAGTCCTTTTAGCTTGAATTATTCCCAAAATTAATAATTTATGTTGTGTCTTCTACGAAAAAACACTACAAATATAAAACGATGTAATTCGATGCGCGCAAAAAATGCAATTTTACGACGAAGAAAGTATGACCTACCTTGAGAAGATCTTGAATTTCCTGCCTTAGACTAAGCCAGGAAAGCCATAAAAGGAGTAAACGATAGAAAAGTAATCAATAAATCATCGGAAATTATTGTTCGAATTTTATTTATAATTTGAGGAGAATGACGAAGCTCTAATCCGAAAGTGTCCGGAATAAGGGCTGTCCGGAATTAGGTCAACATACTGTACCTTTGATCGATCTACTAGCAACTGTAGCTATATTAAAAGACTCTATAAAACTTAAGGTATTCGTATATATTGTCGTACAGTATATATTGTCGTACAGTCGAGAAAAAGTCGCATTTTTATCTCCTCGTAAAGTTTAAAAACAACATTTTTGGTTATCAACGAAGTTAACATGTCACAAAGATTGTCGAATGAGTCTTCTTTAATACTTGCAAAAGGAAAAGAAAACGAAAAAAAGTCTTCTCTACCTGTAGCGGATGATGGCGTGTGAAATACTATTGATCCCAGATGTCCTTTCAAATAGCCCGTTTCGCAGATATGGCAGCCATATTGATTTTGCCCCCAGGGCATCCCATTATGAACATTGAAAATAAAGGAATATATTAATTTAAATGCTCATTATGGGATGCCCTGGGGGCAAAATCCCGTATCTGCGAAACGGGCTATGGCTTAAATTTTGCGTCGCTTCACGGAACGTTGATTTCACTCTGCAGTTTAAAAAATGCTAATCATGTGACTCAAAATTTGAGCTTGCGCGCTTGCCAAAATAAAACCCAACGATATTAGACTGGCGGCAAATGAAAAACTGCTTCAGTTGTTTACATTTTAGTTGTTTACATTTTATTCGTTTAGTTTTGGACACTGACATTCTTGTTTGACCACGAAAGCAGATTCCAAGAACCTCGAAATTATCTGCGACTACAATGTCAACAACTGGAGCAGTTTTTCGTTTGCTGCTGGTTTCATTTTGGAGGCAGCGTGAGCACAAATTTTGATTTTGATGTGATTAGTATTCTTGAAACCGCAGAGTGAAATCAACGGACCGTGAAGCGACACAAAATTCAAGCCATTTGAAAGGACTTCTGGGATCAATAGTACACTTTGGAATTTCAGTGTGTCTGAAGAAAAAATTCTTCAAAACATTGAAAACAAACTCTGATTGCTTTGCAAACTTGTCCTTCGTAAACTTGTCAGGCTATCTTGTGTCTCAGAAGTCAAATGGTCTACATTCACTCAGTTGCCGCTGCCCTTTAGCGATTTTCATGAGCCTGTTAGTTAAATATTGACCTCGTACAGTGACATACAGCCATACAAAGTCTTTAAATCACACAAAAATCCGCGCATACTCACTTAAAGATAAGCTGGTCTTCCTCTTCTTCTCCAAAACACATTTAGTTAGTTTCAGTCGGGAGGAGATGAATTTTCATTCACTTTCCTCAAGCCTTGCTTCCACTCAAAGGCAAGGTCACCAAGCACACAACTGTAAAATGGACTATTAGTAACATCTTGTTAGAGTCATTCAATCGACCAACAAGTTGGTCAATACAGATACATGTAGACATTAAAAAAATGTATTTTTCTGTGATATACAGTTTTTGCAATTTAAAAAAAATGATTGTGAAAAATGCTAAATTTCTGCTGTTTATTCTTTGATCAGACACCAGCAGATTTGGTTACCAGATGTTAACTAAGATGGGATGGGAGACTGGAAAAGGCCTGGGGGCTAATGAAGATGGAGCTACAACACACATCAAATCCTTAAAGAGAAAAGACAACTTAGGTAAGGAAGAGTAACAAGACAACGTAACATAAAAATGTCTGCTAACCAACACTTCTGCCTTGTAAACTTGTGAATATGCGCAGCGTCAAATGCGTATAATAGCATTTGGATAGAAATTTCACTTGTGTGATCACTCGATTGTTTAATCGCTGAATTGGCTGTAAACATTGAGCCTGTGGTATATAAAGGTCACCTGCCTTACCTGTGAGGATGGTGTTGGATGGAGGGGAGGGTGGGGAGTTATATGCAGAGGGTGGCGTTTCATATTCACAAGTTGGCTCACAGGAGCCTTTGATTCTTCCTTATACAGACACTGTCAACAATTTGGTGATCCATTATTCCATCATATTTTTTTCTGTTCTATTGTAATATTATTTTGTTAAAAATTATCACTTCTATTTTCTTCACGAAGTCCTGCATTTGATTTCTGTGCATGGAGAGGCCAGCAATTATTAGCATCACATTCAGTGTTCCTACAATCCTGGCCAATTGACTTGAGACTTTGGGCACTTTTTCAACAGAAACATGTTACACATAGTCCCCGCCCCAGAGCAATTTTGAGATCCAGGAGACAAACATGCATGAGATTTCAAGTGCAATTTATGGACTTCAACATTGTATTGGGGGTGGGGTAGTTTGATATTAGTGACATTATTTATCAGTGATTTTCAAATTGTACACCAAAAATATATGAAAACAGTGAAGTGCCCCTTTCCAGTTAGGCAGGATTGTAGCAGGATTATAGCTGCATTAGGTTGTTATGTTAGTCACACAATAAAATATAAGGACATTCTGATCCATTGTTACTGCAGCACCTTTGATCATACATATCTGTCCTGTTATTCAGGTCTGGGAGCTGATAAATCTAATGAAGATAACTGGTTATCGCACCAGCTGGCATTTGATGATCTTTTATCAAAGCTGAATGATGACAGAGAAAATAGATCAGGTAAGCTTTTTAGACAACTTCAGTCATTAACTCATGAGGGAGGGAGGGTGGGGAGTTGGATGTAGTGGGTGGGGAGGGGGGGGGGGGGCAGTAGAGAAAAATGTAGGATAGGGGAGGGTCTGAAGGTTGTTTTGCTCACATGAACCTTTGATTAAAATAATGTTATTTGCAGTTGTGAATCATGTGACCTACACCACTTGTATCATTATTAACTGTCACTTGAAGAAACAGGGATAGAATTAAGCATAAAATACAAATTTTGGGAATTCTAACAACTGCCTTTTTTATGTTTTTCTTTCATGTAGAAGAAGACGGACCAAAGAAGAAGAAAAAGAAACATGAAATGGAGAAGACAGCAAGGCAGTCACGAAAGCGAGTCTTGTAGGTGTTATTAAAACGTAAAGCAATAAGAAATGACATGTCAGGGCAGCATAAGAGCTAAATAGTGGTGGCCATTTTATAGAGGTTTTATTTGCAGTATCTGACTGTGTTTTTTACTAAAGAGGATGGCTGTTTGGTGTTAATAAAGGTCCTACTGTAATTTTTACATATGGTAAATCAAATTAAAGCTGGAGTAATAGATTCATTCACTTCCTGCTGAATGATACAAAGAACTTAGCTTAAATAATATGGACACAGATAAATTATATCTGTTTAATGATTAATGAAATTAAGTTTCTTCACTTCTGAAAGTGCTGTGGTGTCACAGTTTCAGTTATGATGGTAAAAGGGTATGTTTTTTTTTTGGGGGGGGGGGGGAGGGGTCCAGACCAAATGCTACAAATGTCTCTCATAAATAAATGTGTTATTACCGTGTTAATATGACACATTTTGTGGTAACTTCCTTTACTATCCAGTTTAAACAATCTGCAAAAAATCTTTAATTGGAAAAATGCTTCTTACTTTTACAGCTACAACCGGTTTATTCAGAGCAAAGACCTGTCATCCAAATCAGCTGAAGACATGGCATGTATCCTTGGTCAGCGGAGCAAGTCAACTCCTGGAACTCCTCAAGAACAGTCCGAGGTTGGTATAAACATCCAAATTCTCTTTAGTGTCTGACATACGTTTTCATTGTTCTTTCTGGGAGAATTTAACTGTAAGTTAAAGCTTTATGTTATATTGTCTTTGCTGTTAGGGTGAAGAGTCAGACACGAGCACAGCGTCTTGTCCGCCGCCAACCCTTCATGGTGTGCAAATCATTAACTCAGGCCAGAGCATTCAAGAATACTTCGACAAAAAAATGAAGGATATGAAGGCCGCCAGAGAAGGTAAAGTGGTGGGAGAAGAGGTGGACAAAAAAGAGCAAGGTTTTGTAGATGAAGTTCAGGAAAATGCGTTGGAAAATCCGGAAAAGGCTGAGGATGAACCAAAGTTAAAGAAAAAGAAGAAGGAGAAGGGGCGAAAGAGGAAAATTGTAACGGATGTTTTCGAATTGGGAAGTGATAAAAGTGATTTTCAGTTAAGTAAAGATGAGTGTTATGCAAAGAAAAAGAAGAAAAACGTGGAGAAAGGGACGAGGCTTGTCGATGAAAGCGAGGACGAAGTTCAGGAAGCACAGAACGAAGGTAAAAAGGACAAGAAAAGAAGGGAGAAAAATTTTAAGTTGACGGATTCTGAAATTTGCGAAGATGGATTGCAAAGTGACATCAAGGAGTGTGTGACAACAGAGGAGGCAAAAACTGGAAAGAAAAAAGACAAGAGTAGCAAGAAGAAGAACAAAAATACAGAAATATCGCACGAGAGAAAACAAAGGAAACACAAAGTGAAAAAGCCAAGAGACCTTAAACAGGAAGAAACGTGCAAAGTGACAGTTATGGAAGCTGAGGAAAGTGAAAACGATAAAGAAAAGAAAAGGAAAACTGAAAAGAAAAATTCTATATCTCATGACTCGGATAGTGTTGAAATCACTATTAAAGAGTGCAGAGGAAAGAAAAAGAAGAAAAAAAACAAATCCAGAGACAGCAAAAAAGAACGAGCATAATAAAGCTTACTGCAATACATGACACTGTATAAAAATCAACCCTTTCTTTGCCAAAGACTGTTGAAGGTCAGTAATGAAAATGAAGCAAAAAGAAATAAAAGACCCTGGGCACGAAGTTAAGTGCTTCTCTTTTTTAACGCGAATGTCGCTGTTGAGAATTTCAACCAAAATACTCAGATAATACAACGACATTCGCCAATGGCAATCAAAGGGTTAAAGTTATTCCAAGAAATCATTGAACGTAAAAAATATCTTGATATAAATCCTTTAGAACATTCTCTGCAGTAAATCGTACCACTATTCCAGAAACCCATAAGTGGGTTTCAACCCACTTATGGGTTTCTGACTATTCTTAATGTCTCTTATTGAGTTTTATCATTTTTATGTACATCTTGCCATTGGACCCGTGCATCAATTTTCACAGCCGCTGGTACAGGCTTCGCTAACGACGGGTAAAGGGGTTAATATGGAAACTGTGGCGCTTCGTCGGAACACGAACATTTGGGTTTATGAACTGAGTCGATAAAGGAAATTTCCCACCGAAGAGATTCAATAGCGATGACGATGATTCACTCTAAGGGTTAGCACTCGAATCGTCAGCTTTTAAATCTGTTATGTTGGCTAATTTACCTTTTCAGTCTTTTCAACTCAGGTCATAAAATTAAATCTACGCCAACGACGAAAAAATTAAATATACTGCAAGCCAACTCTCTTGGAAAAGATCTATCATGCAACAGTAATGCAAAAGTCCGACTTGGGCTTTAGCGAACAAATTCCTGCAGTTACAGAGCTACAATTCGAGCACAGACTCGATCACCCACCCCCCTCCCCCCTCCCCCTGGTACCTCTTGTGGTTGAAAAGGAAATCGAAACAGACAAGCCTGCAAAATAAGATTCAGTGTCAGAAGATTCTTAGACCACGAGTAGTCCCTACTTTTTCCTCAGGGAGTAGAGGGAGCGAAACGCGAGCGCGCGTGAAAATCACTCCACGCGAGAAAGACGGGGAGAGAAAAAGGAGTCTCGCCTTTCTCGAGTGGGGTGATTATCACGCGCGCTCGCGTTTCGCTCGCTCTATCATGCAAAGTCATTTGCATTTATTAATAAAATGCCCTGGGGATATGAAATTATCAATATAAAAGGACCACGTTGGGCCCACCAGCCGCCGCTTAGATTAGATCTAGCGACCCGACCTCCCACCCCGCGAGGAAACCGGGTTTTTGGAGTGCATCCTCCAGAGTTCAGACTCTTCGTCTGGTTTGGGCTTGTCCCAAGCCAGAGCGATTCCCCATACCTTCTTTACATATCATGAATAACAAAACCCAGGGCGAGGGCAGAATATTATACTATCCCTGAGAAAAAGGAAGGACTACTCGTAGTCTAGAAGATTCTGGTACCACCACCTCCGGTCTCGTTCGTTACTGCGGACATGTAGTGACCCCTTCTCTGATCTAGCGCTAGGGGCGTAGCCAGGACTTTTTCAGAGGTACGCACAATCACTGTTTTCAAACACCCCCTACCTCCTCCCCCCACCCTCACGTCCCAAATCTTTCTTTTTTTAGACTATTTCAGGTACGCACGTGCGTACGTGCGTACAGGTAGCTTCGCCCCTGTAAGTGTCAATAGGAGACCCTAATCCGACACTGGGGTGGTCAGCGGTAGACCTGCTTATTTTGGTAGGTACGTGGTGTATGGGGACACAATTTGAAATTAATTTAAAAAAAGTGTTCAGGTGTCGGTGCCTGTATCACAGAACCAGGCAAGGAATTCCATACTGGAATGGTTCTTACAAAAAAAGAGTTCTTATAGGCATCAATTGAAAAAACTTTGAATGCAGAGGTCCACACGACGCAGAAATTAAACTTGCTGATAGTTGCCGGATCTTCCTTGTGAAAGATCTCGTGCCAGGCGTCACTTGAATGTGAAAATACAAAACTGAATGCAAGGCTGGCACTACGGCAAAGGGCAGATTTATTAATGGCCAATATTTCGACTAATTGTACTAGTCTTCCTCAGGGCTGCCCCTGGCCCTGAGGAAGACTAGTACAATTAGTCGAAATATTGGCCATTAATAAATCTGCCCTTTGCCGTAGTGCCAGCCTTGCATTCAGTTTTGTATTTTCACATCAATTGAAGTTAGTATGTGTCTGTAATTAAGGTGGTGCTGCGTTCTCGGGTGCGTTCTACTTGATCTAAAGTAGGGTTGGACCTCCTCAGGAAAGCTAATATGAACATTGTTTACAATCTTGTAAAACAGACAAAGGTCTGTTAAAACTCTCTGATCCGACAAAGGGGTCCACCCAAGTTTATCTAACATTTCTGTGACGCTACTTGTGCGTTGGTAGTCCCCAACCACAAAACGGGCTGCACGACGATGATTATCTGGGCGTTGAATAGTTCAGTTGGCAAGCATTTGATTTTGAGCAAATCTGAGGCCATCACCACGCACATTTTGATACTAACAATTGACATTCGCGCTGGTTGTTCAATCTCGTTGCTATACCGTGCTGACCAGACCCAACCAGGTCGAAACAGCTGTCCACGGTTGTATTTTACAGCCATGCTTACTTTATTTGTGTTTACATTTTTGGCTGATTAGATCTTCTCTAGATCCTACGTACACCAACAGCCCACTTAGGTTTCTTTCCCTGATGATATGGACCCGGGGGTGGTTGAGATCCCCCCCCCCCCCCCCCCCCCCCCCAAGCCTACTCCCCATATCTGGGCTATGCTACCCTCCCGTGGATAGTCAACAATAGTGCACACGAAAACGAGTCCACGACAATACAGCACCAGCCAACATGGCGGTCGCTGAAGACATTCTAAAGGATCCCTATTTTGCTGACCTAGATATCGACCTTAGCCAGTTTTCTGAAGAAGAGAAGACTGTAATCCTTGGTGTTATGCAAAAAGCTAAGGTAGGTGTTATAGAAAAGCCAAGATCTTGCTATTTATTTCAAGTTTTTTGGTGGAATACGTAAGCAATAAGCTTATCGTTCGATCCGTTCCATTTTCCTCTAGTTAAACAGTTTGTTTGCTTTTTTGTACCCGTCCTGCTTTTGCGTTTCTGATTGTAGGTTCTTGACCAACAGGATGAAGACAAATTTAGGTAAGGTATTGTTTTAAAGAGTGTCGATTTACATTGTAATTGCGATTTATAATTATCTGATGATAAAGGAATCGTACGTACCCGGCCTGTTATATGTTCCATTTCTAAAGGAATTTGTTGTATTCTTATTTGAAAGGAAACCGACTGAGGGACAGCTTAGCAAGTGGACAAATCTTATGAAGGGCTGGCAGTTTAGGTGGTTCACCCTTGATCCTGATTCAGGATTACTGGAATACTATGTGGTAAGAACTAGGGTTTCACAATAAAAATAACTTAATCATCAATGAAGCATAATAATTACAATGCACTTAGGAGTTTCTCCAATATTTTGCTTAGTAGTAGACATTATTTTAAAGCCTGGTTCCCACTTGTTTGATATAAGCACAAGCACGAGCATATGAAAAATCATTTGCTATTGGGAACTTGTATGGTGGGCACAAGTATGGGTACAAGTATTTTCTTGTGTTCACGCTTTTTTAACTAATAGGAACTGGCATGAAATAAGCACAAACATAAGTACAAATTAAAGTTCAAAACCACTGCAGGTGCATATGTCGCTTGCACTTGTGCTTCCTTCACTGGTAAGAACCAATGTAAGTACCTGCATAAACACAAGCTCAACAGTACTGCACATGCTTATGTCACTTGTGCTTGGGCTTATTTCAATTTTTAGTGAGAACAGACATGAAATAAACACAAACAGTACAAAAACTCAACAGCGCTGCACGTGCATATGTGGCTTCTGCTTTAATTTGCACAGCTGGAATTAAACCAGGTATAAAGAGAAAGAGAGAGTGATCCGTCAATAAACGCCAGGGGTGGACGGGGGGGGGGGGGGGGGGGGGGGGGGGGGTTTGAGGGGGCTGGGGGTTTCCCCCAGCTATTATGTGTTTGAGCCCCAGCTTCTTTGATAGAAAAACAAAACATTGACAACACCAGAAACCAATTTTCTCCCACTATTTTCTTCACTACCTTGCCTACTGGTCTCTGCATCTGTCTTCCCTACTCTTTATTAAACATAACGGAGAGAAGCAGTGTGGAATACTGTAAAATGTCTTGCCTCAGGGACACAACTTATGTCCAGGATATACACCAACCTTCAGCTCAAAAGTCCAATGTGCTAAACTTTTCTTATATTTATGTTAATCTCCAGGACAGAGAGAGGAAGAAGCTTGGTCCTAGAGGATCAGTTTACCTGGGAGTAAGTGCTTTGATGATCAGAATTGCTTTACAATGTAAGAAGTTCCTTCTCCTTGACCCCAAGTGTCTGGGAGAAGGTCTGCATCATGTCTCACAGATTAGAATCTTTGTTAAAATGATCACTTTTCTGTGTTTTGTCATATTATGTTCCTTTTATTACTAAAAGAAGTGACCAATATTTTTGTGTTGCTTCCAGTGGTTTAGAACAATGTGTCATTGTTTCTCCTCCTTGCATTCAATACCTGAATATTTATGATTGTTTTTGTCTTTTTCACAGGGAAGTATGATAGCTCCTAGTGACGAGGACTCATTCACATTCACTGTTAGTGCAGCTAATGGAGACATTTTTAAACTTCGAGGTAAATTTATGGTACATTCTGTGTAACCCATGATAAAATATATCAGATAAATAACATGTAACAAAAATGTCCGAAGAAATACAAATGTATGACTGGAACTGCTTGAAAGAACAAAATTTATATATCTCTTGGGTTAAAATGCAATTTTTTATTCTTGACTGACCTGTCTTAGAATGAAATTTGATGAACTTCAATCCACTTCCAGGGCTGTCAATAACAGTGGGGAAGGGGGCTGGGGAATTTCCTCGGCTCAATTATGTGTTTGAGCCCTAACTGCTTTGATAGAAAAACAGAACAATGACAACACCAGGAACCAATTTCTCTGGCTACATTCTTCAGTTCCCACCTACATTTACTTAGATCAAAGGGTTCTAAGAGCCATCACATGAATACGAATGTTCAGTCCACAGATTGGTTTTAATTTTCCATATATACTGAGTTTGAAGTCAAAGAATTGAAGAGTAAAACACATTAATTTAAAATGACTAAAACATCTTAGCTTGACATGAATATGCATAGTGTGAAACGAGACTGTCTGGACATTTGGATGATGTAATTACACTGGGCAATAAAAATACAGCAATCATCTTTCTGTCCTCGTATACTAATTTTTATTACAGCTGTATCTGGGAGTGAAAGGGTTAAGTTGAGTTGATTTGAAGTTGGTTTACAATTAAAAACTTACTGACTTTTTGAAGGTCTTTCATATGTATCCAGTGCCCCATAGCTTCTGGATTAGGAGTAATGGTATGGGACAGCTGAGGTTCCACCTGCATATAATTTATTATAATTTATATACTTAAATGATTTAACTATCAGCTGTTTTAATATTAGGAAGCAATAATATTGTCACTTAAACTTTCAGCCAGTGATGCTAAAGAAAGACAGCATTGGATTAATAAACTGAGAAGTGTTGCTGAGTTTCATACATCAAGTATTGCCCAGGTACTTAATCGCAAGCATTTTTGTGTCTACACTGGGAACCAGGAAGACACCTGACTAGTAACCTGTAACCTAATTCCACTATATACTTCGTATAAGATGAGTTTTGAGGTTGTTCAAAAGGTTTCTCTGAAAGCTTTGCACTTGATTATCTTGCTACATGAAGTACATCTTGGATGTTAAGCATGAATTTTCAAATTTGTGATGTAAGGACTGTGTCACAAATGACAACTATCAATCAAGTGAGTTTGAACAATCATGCCTCGTAAAATTTAGGAACAATTATTTAGTGATTTATGCTTGACATCATGAATAAATATTATTTATTTGTCATGCAATTCTCTTAATTCAAAGCTGTAAAAAAAGGTCCAAAGAATGCATTGTGCTTGAGAATTGCCCAGAATAAACCAAACAAATATACAGGTAGACAGATGTATGCTTTGCGGACCAATATTTGTTTATTTATGGGCTGTGTAAAATGGTGAAATCTGAGTTAAATGCCAGGCTCCAAAGATCAATTCATACAGATTTTGCAAGATACAGATTAAGAACATTGTCTTTTTTTTTTGCAAAGCAAGAGAGAACACTGAAATTTACAACCTGTCCCATGCAAAATTTTACAAATTAAGTGAGATTTTGGAATTCCTGCATTTCTAGTGTGAAATCGATTCTGCATTCTTTGTACAAGTAGTATTAGTAGTAGTATGTTGGGTAATATTTAGGATTGCACTGAAAGGTAACAAAATTTTCTTTTTAGGCTGCACCCCCTCTATACCCCACACCCAGTTTTTCAGCACAACCTCCTTCATCGGCTACCACCGTGAAACACCCAGCATCAGCATCTTCATCAACTGGTCCTTCTGCTGTTGTAGCAGCAGACCATGTCAAAACAGATACCCCCAAACCAGTCCACAAAACCTTCCAAATGCCAGAGAAAGTCATATCAGATATGGCCCAGATTAGAGATGATTTATACAGAATAGAAGATCAACAAATGGTGTTTATTGATCAACTGGAGGTAATTAATTTGTCACTAAATATCGTGGAAAAGTTGGTTGTTATTAAGAACTACCATTAAACTTATGCCTTTTTGGGTTTTTTGTTTGACGATATTTTATGTTTTTCAATAGCTTAAGTCACTCGTGGAAATACAAAACTTACCAAAACTGAATTTTTACTAGTCTTGGCTACTGTTTATAGTCAAAAAGCATTGCAAAGATTAAGAAAGGAGTGGAACTTGACTTCATCCTGTGACTCTGTGCTTTGTGGGGGTTGACAAGGGGTTATGAGCTTTTCATGTCCTGTACCCTTTACTTCAATCTGTTTCCTGCCCTTCGCAGAGGTGTGGTGGCGTACAATAATAATTGTTAGTGTGCAGGACTTCAGATCTGGAGGTGGGTGGCTCAATCAAGGTCTGGTGTCAGGTAACCTTGCAATGGAGTAGCATCCCATCCAGGGGGAGAGTAGTTACTCTTATTTGATTCATGCTTCAGACACCAGGTTAAGCTCCAGCTGTGTGGGCCATCTATGGTTTATGTGCGACTTTACGTACACAATATTTCAAAATTTGTTTCTAGTCTCCTGTTTAAGGCCACTTGGGAATCCTGCTTCCCATCCTCATCCTTCCTCTACATCCTGTTCTCCCTTGTTGCTGTTCCCTTGCCCTGTCCCTCTGCCTCAAAGCCACATGTAAATGCCTAGCCATCCAGTCACAGTGTACTTCATCATCTGTCACCTGTCTTAATAGACCATTTTAGAGTTGTGTGCTTAGTACCCTGGCCTTTTGAGTGAAAGTGAGGCTGGAGTTGACTTTGTTTTGATACAAACCTTCCTGTTTTTCATATGTAAATGATGTTGGTTAGCATAAGAACAACATGATTTACATATGAAAAGAAGAAAGGTTTCTATCAAAACAAGGTCAACTCCAGTCTCATTTCCACACAAAAACCAGGTTACTAAGTAGACACCGTAAAATGGTCTATTGTGCAATATAAAGCCTTAAACACTACCCTGATGTTAAATGTAACCAAAGGTTGCAAAAAGGGGATGAGTGCTAATTTGGCAAATTGCTCCAATTTAGCTCTACTGAGGCATACAAACTGATTATCATGAACATGTAAGAAGTTACATATTTCCATGATTTTTATATCATGAAAAGCCAAGGTGGTTGCATACAAGAGGTCAGAAAACAGGGGGTCTTAACTTCAAATCGCATGAACCTGTAGTAACAATTACTACAGGTTATTACAGGTTTATGTACAGGTTAGAGGAGGCAGCGTGGTCGTGTGGTTAGGGCTCTGGAAATTGGGCTCTGGAAATTGAAATCCAGAGGTCACAGGTTCAAGTACCACTCTGACCAATACAACAAGTAGCTTTATTTGCATGACTATAAATCCTTACAGTATTGCAAAAGCAGTACCATGAACATAACAAAATGAAATCACAATAGTATAATAAAGAAAGGGAAAGTACAATTAAGATACATCAGTCTGGATCGATATATTTGATTATTCCCACTACATGGAATTATTGTTTCATGGTAGACCCGAGTTCAACTCCATGAACACGCTTGTAAAATAGCCAACTGGTCTGCCTCCTGCCAGTTGGGATTTTTAAAAAATGTTATGTTCAATTTGAATGCTCGGCCCCACTAGCACTTGTGCTATAAACACTGCGGAGGGTAAATAAAGATTATTTGTTTTGTTTGTTTGTTGTTTTGTACATTTAGTGCTTATCAGTACAAAATATTGTTAAGAGTATTATATTGGAGTTGTACTGTAATTTGCTTCTACAGTCAACTTTGTTAAAAATAACAAAAAAATTCTCAAATCACCAGTGTTAAAAGTGGTCACGGTTGCTTAAGAGAGGATTTTGCTGGAAAAAAGTTTCTTACCTGATAAATAGACTGTATGTCTTTTGAATAATAAGAGTTCATTTGGAGCAATTTTGGTTTTAGCTAAGGCCAAATAACCACTTACATGTATGCCACTAAGCTCTTTAAATAACAAGTTTCTTTTCTGTCATAGCTGGATCCAACAGGAGAAGAATCACTCTTTCCTTTGGAAACTGTAAGTAATAAAAAGTAGAGTAGTATTAAAAATATTGTAAACAGTTCTAATGTTTTGCCATCTATTTACAAAGCACAAATGGTATACAGTAAGGCAGACATCATTGGCTGGTTGGTTCCAGCTGAATTTCACTTTCTTTTTTTGTAATTTAACTCTCTATAAGCCACACTTCTCCAAGGAAGACACCCGTCTAAGGCAGACAGCTAGATCTGGTTCCAAGGGTGTTTTAGAAAGATTCCATTGTACTTATCTCCATAACATTGCTGGCAGTATTGAGGATTTTTTTCTTGTTTTTGTCATTTTCAGGATGTGCTTATTCTAAAGGCGACTGCTCAGGTACACTAAGATTACTTATAGAGGGCCACAAGTTTAGCTTTGCTATTTAGTGCAACCCTCTTTAAACAAAGACTTTTACTTACTTACTTACAGCTGTACTTACTTACTTACTTACTTCATTAAAAGTGTTGAACTGTAATTTGAATACCCACATTGAGTAGCATTAGATAATGAATGATCGAGACCAGCAAACAATTTAGTGTCTTGATCTGCTTCTACAAGTGCTTAAAAATCTTTTAACTTAAGCACTTGCTTTGATGTAATTGTTTATTTTTAATTTCATTGGTGCTGAGATTTCTACATGATGAATATTCAATTTTTTGAAAAATAAAAACAGTCTTTCCAATCAGAATCATTAACAATGAAATTCACTAGTAATAAATGGTGGCATGACATTGATTCTCTGTAATTTTTTATGCAGAACATAAATTTTCATTTTTTTTTTTTTGCATTGGTTCTTTTTTGTTTCAGTCAGCTCTCAGTACTCTACATCACTGCTTTTCAATTCTCCAAGGACAGGTATATTTAATGTCATCATTAATCAAGTATTGTTCCACATAAGAACGATAGCAAACTTCATTGTTCTGCGGCATTAGCTCTTTCCCACATAGAATATCTTTGATTTCAAGAATAGAGGAGGAGCTGATGGTTAATGATTATATTTCATTATAAAAATAAAGAAAATCCATTTGCGTCAAATAAATTTTAGGAAATGTTCGTGCTTAACCAATCAGAATAGCAGAAGACAATAGCTAATAATATTTTGCTTCTTTGATGAAGTTCCCCAAATACAATTTCTTTTAAAAATTGTATGTTGTGTGATTGGGTCTCAAATTACTTGAAACCTTAAAAAAATTAGACAAAATGCACCTTGAACCTTAACTTTTTAGCGGTTTTTGAGTCTAGGCCAATGAGATCACTAGTAATGTTGTAACAATGAAAAATCTTGACATTCTATCGTGTTTGACATGCCATTGCCATTCAGCGCTATCCTTCTTGTGCGGATCATTACTTAAATTATTATTAATTTCCTCAGTCAATTTGAGCTGTTTCAATTAAGGTGTGTTGGAGGTGCATTCTGTGTGCTTGGTTGTTTAAGTCAGCTGATAATTCTATTACTGTACTAGATGGTTGAAATTTTATTATCATGGATCCTATTTCCACCATTTTATACATATAAATTACCAAATAAACTGCTTTATTTTCCTTGGTACCCCAATGCATTTTTTCTTTCTGTACCTTTCAATTCCTAAAAAATCTGGCCCCTAAAAAAGGTGTTTAGGGGCCAGTTTACCCCTCAAGTAAAATGTTCTGGCTGAAACACTGTTCTTATAAACGTGCCATGATCCAGCTTGCCATAAATGAAAAAAAAAAAATAATGAATCTGTAAAAATGACCCTTTTGATCAAATGCTCTTTTGTTTTCCTTAATCAAACACTCTCCTGTTGAAGGCTGAGCTATTTCATGGCAGGTGTAATGCAGCAATTGGTTGAGTCCCATATATATATTTTTTGATATTGAGAATTCATGCAGTTTACTTATAGCTCTGTCATAGTGTCAAATAGTGTAGAGTGGGTTGCTTCTAGGCATGAACGAGTCAAGTAAAAACATATCGTAACCTTTACATTGCGTAAATATTGCTAATCAACATAAGCCTGGCTGGTTAAAGAGCATTTTATGGAGCCCCTAGATTAAAATCAGTTTAGACTGTGGTTTTGTTAAACCCTATCGAAACTTTGTTTAAATTCAACAGTCTGTTATGCAAACTTTTGCACTTACAATAATATTGGTAAAAGTAAAGCTAAATTGGTAAATGGGACTACTTCTAGCAACTATGCTTACTTGAGGTATTTGGTAGAGAAGTTTGATTGACAGTAGCTAGATAAATTGCCAGAGTTCAAAGTAAAATTATTTTTCTGCAAAACATGTTTGTTAATCAAACTTATTTCTGGTCTTTAGATATGGGTGCTAAAGCTTGCATTATGAATATTCAAATTTTAAAAGTTTGGTGATTTATGCCATGTTTGGTATTCACTTATCCATCATAGATGATGTTTTCTTGTCATGTGTCCACGTTTAGATTCAACTGACTTTATACATTAACATCTACAGCTGATAGAATTGTCTCCTTATCTTTTGTAGGCCGCTGATCTTCAAAGTGAAGTTCCAGGTACTTTATATTTCCTCTCCCCCCTAATGTTTATTTATTTATTTATTTATTTATTTATTTATTTATTTATTTATTTCTCCAAAGATTAACAAGTTTGAACAGGAATGAATAATTAAGAAATAAAGAGAAAAGGGGCAAAAAATAGTTAAACTAATACCTTGCCCCTAATTTTTGAAGTAGCTGTGAGAAATATGCCAACATACTGCTAACTTAAAACTGCTGCCATTTTCATTTTTTTCCCTGGCACTCGTGGAATTAGAAATACGTCATTACTTCGAATAAGCACTCAGACGCTTATTTAATATTTGGAGTAAAAAAGAAGAGGGCGCTTAATCGAGAAGGGATTGCAGAATTCGGTACACGAGTTCGTACACTAGTTCGTACATAAACTCTGCAAGAACGTAGAAAAAGAAACTACTGGATGTGACTTAAAGGAGAAGAAACTATTCTCCTATTTGTAAATGGTTTAAACCTTTCCTAATCTCGTAATTGATCGGACTGGGAAAGTGAGGGGAAGGTGCATGGTGCGTTTTCAAAGGAGGACGCTTTTTCGAAGATATAAGGTAGATGTGCTGTTGTGAACTTCTCCTCTTTCTCACCTCCCAGCCACGTTCCTTGAAAGAAGAAGAATACGGTCTCTTGGTAATGGTAGCTATTAACACCTTGCGAAAACGCCAAATAATCATTCTTCTTTTGATAAATAAGTAGTAAAACTTCTCAAGGTATTTTTATCTGTGAATTACATGCATGACAGTTTTAAAAACGCATTCTTGTCCGCAGAAATGGCTACTAATTTAAAGCGCTAACCTCAATGTCCCATTTAGAATATCCTATTTTTCATGGCCATTCAAAGCGATATTAACCAATGACTGTTAGCAGGTTATAGTTAAAGTACTTATAAATTTTCATTTCTTTTTTGATTTTTATCTCGACGTGTTTAAAACTACATGGTTCTACTATATTTGTACTATTATAAAATTTAAATTTCCAGTGTGTCACATTAAAAACATCCTCAATTACTTAAGTTATGTTTCGTTGCGGCCATACGCGAATTTATTTTCTTTGAAATCATCTTTTAATGTTTACTCTGTCTAAACCATGTATCATTTGCATATCTTTTAGACAGCATTATTTGAAGTTAAATTATTTTGTTGTGTTTTCAATACAAAAGCTCGTGGTTTTAGTCAAATAATCGCAATACTCTTAATCACTGCTTTTTTGCCTTTTCTCGTTGTTAGTCAGAAGTTATTGTTTGGTAACTAACGAGTTTCACTTTTAGAATTAACAAATTAGCTTGCATAAATCCACTTTACCAAAGAGACTGATTTTACTTTTGCTAAAATGTGTTTTTTCTTGAAAACATCCCGTTGTTATAATCCCACTATTATTTTGTTGAAAGAAGATATTATTTTAGTCCCTGTAAAATATATTTTTTTTCTTTTTGACGCGAATCGTTTTTACTCACGTCGTGGTATATACAAATACAACTGAATAAAATTTCCGACATGCTGACGTAACAAACAATCTTTTGAACATAAATTATTTAATGAACACAGGCTGAATTCGTACTATAGAAATGCGTAACCACCGCGGTACTCAATTCTTCATTTCGAACCTTTATTACGTCCGTTGAAAACACGCTAGCAAGCTAGAACCACTCGATGGCTTCGTAGATGAGGAAATTCCGTCATAAACCGGGTAAGCCTCGCTTTACAATTTTACAAATTTATTTCCAATTCCATTCTCATTATCATATTTCGTCAGGTGCAACTTTATTGTGAAATTAAGCCCAGAAGCGCGTACAAACTTCCGTTGTGTTTTATTTCTTTGTGTATGAATCACTTTTTTTTAAATAAACTGTTAAATTCTTTTTCTCTTGTGGTTAAAGCCACGAACATTGCCGTGCTAGAAATTGAATTCGCAAAGGGCTAGCTGGTAGAATCTGTCTTCACAGCGAGAAAAATTATTTTCTTGGTTGAATGTTTGCTGTTCTCTAAAATCGGTTAGATTATTTCCTTGCGATGTATTTTCTCTAACGTGTAATTTTCGCAATAACGGTGTTGTGTTTAATCGAAAGTGGTGATTTCGAGTCGAAATTCAACTGATTCAATGTGAAGTCGTTTATTTACTGTGTATAATACTTCGCGGCTGATGTTCGCGATTTACATAACTTTATGTTGAGTGAAAAGCAAAACATTACTTTAGTAACATAAATAAATAACAACTGGGGGCTATTTTTGTTCAGTTTCAGGACAGGATTGGCCGACCCGAGAGGAAACTTTGGAGTAAGTATGTTCTTGTTAAGTTTTCCAATTTAACTTACTAAGATCAATAATATAATGTTCTACCTTTTTTATTACTGATGTGCCGGAAAAATACAAAGCCAAACTGTTATGTTGCTTGTTTCAAGAAACGAACAGGTTGTAATCATTTTAAACGTACATTTGTCATGGCAGGGTAAAAGTTTACATATATAATATATAATTTAGGCCAAAATAAATACTTTGGTTCCGCTTAGACTGAGAAAATTAGCTTTTGCGTTCGTTCGCTGTTTTCGCGCGTGAATCTTGTTAGCCTTGCTACCATTTTAAAACATACAATGTTCTGAGATATTGGATCGTTCGTTAGCTGGAGCCACAGTGTTGTTTTGTTTCAATAGTTACCCTTTTGTAAACGGTCGCTGCCATTTTACTGACATATCGATTTTTTTCATTTTATCAAAGAAGTCTGATACCAAGAAAGAAGTTCACTACCACGAATTGATCCCGAGCCCTGTCGCAAGCTACTATTCTTCCTCATCATTACATCGCCACGTAGAAAATAACCGAAAAATTAAATACATACATACATCTAGGTGACCCTAAACCTTTCCCTAATCTAAGCGTAATTCTTACTTTGGACTAATATTCGACTTATTTGTTTTAACTAAGCCTAATTTCAACTAATGATTGTAGCCCAATGTCGACAAGATTCAGGCGTAAACTAGAGCAAAACTGGCATGTACCATTACAAAAGGCTTGATAACGGGTGATGGCATCGACCGCTAAAAATTGCATCGACCGTTTTCGAAAGGGAAATTAGCTTGCTTTTTATCATTAAATGCAAACTTCACGCTTAGCTCTCTCTCTCTTTGGATAAGCATTCAACGTTTTGTTGTTTGGAAAAAGGTTGATAGAGAAACAAAAAATGCTTGACTATGTAAAACGACCAAGCTAGGTTGAGATAGGTTATTTGGCTGGTTTTGCGGCATATCATAGCCAACGCTCGCGTGATGATTTGAAAACCGACAACTTTAGCGGTGGAGTAGTCTGTAGCCGGGTTTTATCTCTCTTTTTCCCCTAAAAAAAAAATAACCAGTGGAAAGATAAGCATCATATGTAAATTAATAAAGTATAAAATAAATAAGTAAATAAAATACAAAAACGTAGATCCGTTTTTGGTTGATTTTAGAGTAATTTTGTAGCTGAATAATTATATAAAATTAACGTTTGCTTAACTCCTGTCTATCGTAACTACAGTAATATACTGTATATTTTCAATTTTGACAGACCTAACTACTGCTTGTGACGTTCGTAAAACCATTATAAACATTGTTTAGTCAAAGCAATCGTAACCTGCGAGAAAGCTTCCCACCCTCTCCCCACATCATACCCATCTTATTTAATTAAAAAATAAACAAATACATGAATGAATGAAAAAATCATGCGCTACAGCTTATTGAGCAAATCGTTTATGCCTCTCGCTCCAGAGGAGGGGAAAAGAGAGACTCCAGAAACGAGGTTGCACAGCCGTTATTTGGGACGTGACGCTTAGCTTCTCTTATTGACAAATAACAGCTGCGTACGAGTTTTTAAAAAGTCTTACAACTAATTTAGTTTTAATTCACTTTAGCTGCTAATGGACTGCGCCCAAGTTTCCTTTCGCGGAACGTCAAGCGCACGCAACCGAATATCTCCTGACAGTCGTTGAGAGAGAGAATTTTCGCGCACCTGCTTTTTCTTTCTGCAGTTTGTTTTGAGCGAGACTGGACATAAACGATTTGCTCAGTAAGCTGTAGCGCATAATTTTTTCATTCATTCATGTATTTGTTTATTTTTCAATTTATTACTTTTAATATTTGTACATAATTTCTTTTTATCTTTTATTGTACATACATATTAGTTCAATTGATTTTTGGTAATAGTGTTCTCAATTAGCTTGCCATTAGCTAAATAACTTTGACACTTTAATAAGGTATTATTATTATAGTATTATGAAAGAGAGACTCTGGGAACGAAGTTCGCAGCCCTGTAGGAGACTAAAAGATTAAAGATTAAAGATTGTTTGAAATGTATTAGTGTTTTAAAATAAAATTAATTTCTGAAGTTTTTTTTAAAAACGTTAAAGTGTTTCTATATGGTAATTATCCTGCGGCAAATTTACCGTGATGTTTCTTATACCGTGTGATAGGGGTTACAGTGGAACCCCGCCAATACGACCGTCAATGGGCCATAAAAATGTGGTCACCTTAACGGGGTTGAGTCAAATTTAAATCCAAGCCCCTTTTACGCCAACTTGCAGCAAAACATTGCAAATTTTACCATACAAATCCAAAAGGAATATTTTCAGTTAATCGTTTAACTATATAAATAACGAAATTTGCTATCAAAATGTTTATTTTTCGGCGATAGTGGAATGGCCGGAGTTCCACTGTGCAGTCAAGTTAGTTTCCTTCATAAAATGAATCAACCATTTTACGTCTCCTGATTGGTTCATTTGGCCTTCGAGCTGTCATATCCATCATATGACGTCTCCATGGAAACATACCACGGTTAATTTATCTCGCAAAGAGCTGACAAGCATACGGTTTTCACCATTATAAAGCATGTTACTTAAAGTTAAAATACCCGGAATGTAACTTCGTCACAATAAATCCACAATCATATTGATAATACGTGAACATGGGGCGATCTTCTCAATAACAATTGTCATGACTTGCGCAAAGTAATGACAAATTCAATGCGCTTATTATTTTAATGCCGGGAAAATGAGGTACCCGTTCGAAAGTCAAATGGTATGGTTATTTTTTTAACGAATTTTGTTCAATAAAACAATGAGACTTTTCAGGAGATAGTGTTGTTGGTGTCCATTCCACCTAATTCCGGGTCGAATTTTGAAAATTGATAATTTTTCACCTTAAAAGGCCGCCGCGAGAAATCGAAACAACAGCGAAACAACATCGCTTGGATCATCTTTACGCTTGAGAAATATTTTGAAATGCTAACAGGAAATTTGATTTTAGAGCCAACCACGCTTACAATTTTGGAACATTTAATTTCCATTTGATTTCTCTCATGGAGTTTTCGTTTCTTTTTTTTAAATGTACAGCGCCCAATACCTTTTTACCAGAATGACCGGGAATTTCGTTAGCGTCTGGTGCATGCGCAACAAAGCTTCAACTCTGGAATTCGTCAAAATACTGCTTCACTCGAAGCTTTACTCTTTCGCAAAACGAAAGAGCTTTTCGGAAATGTCATTACTTTCTCCAGTCGTTTTCAAATGTTTCAAGAAAGCAGAAATTTCTGTGAGGATGTTATTACCAAAATCTTGAGCGTTCGTCCAGACCAAAAGCGCGGGAAAATTCCTGCCAGTCAAATCATGATTAAGTTTGGGTGTTATCGTGATTGGCTGAGCAGGCAATACCTTGTCTCTGATTGGCCAGAACATGCTTTGTGCAACAGACGTTTCACATTTTTTCCTTTGCTGCAACCGAGTACTGGTGTTAAACTTAAATGTTTCGTTAACTTGTGCCGCGAATTTCTTTGAAACGCCACCTATTTTGAACAAATTCCCGAAACGCTGAATTTCGAACGTTATTGGGAAAGTGCTCTATGTTCACTGACAATAACTTACAATGCCGTGTTGTTAAACATGTACAAGTAGTAAAATCGATGATAACAAATGTCTTACTTTAAAGTTAAATCATTTAACAGAACTCAAAGCGAGATCAGCAACTACGCAATGAGTCGCAGACGTCACATAAGGTAAAGGTGTAAAAACTGTGCATTTATTTGAAGAGGCTGTTACTTTTGCCAAAACCCGGTTACACACGCGATTTGAAGTTGCATTGAAGATTATATGTTTCAACGGGCCTTAAATTCGAAGGAAGTTTCTAGGGAACTAGAATTTAACTAAATTTATGCCCTTAAAAAGAATAAATTGAACCTAGATTGGATTTTAACACAATTAAAGACATGGATTGAACTGCATGGATTAAATTGCCGTGTTAAATAGTATCTAACTTAATTAAAGCTTTAATTAAGATGATAATTCAATCAGATAGGAGATTAAATATCTTTGGCTTATAGTGAATGAAAAAAAAAATGAAACAAAAAAAAAAACGATGAGCACAAATCGCTCGCATCTCTGAACTGACTCCTTCATGATTGCCTTGTGCATGTTGGACCAATTACATTGCAACAATACGTAACAAGTTATCTTTAGACCTAGCGTCTGCATTTCCTTATCAAAATCATTCCAATTGTTAATGATATCACATAATCAAATTATCGTTAAGAATAGTCCGGCGTTACTTTGATACATTTACATTTTTCACAGATTAAAACTCAATTAAGAATATTGTTGAAATTGTCTAAACGCTTTCTCGACCAATAAAAATGAAATTTTCACACAAACCTTTTTGGTGGTCATTAATGATTGAAGGGAGCGATAAGAAATGTTTATTTTCTCTGGTTGTTTTCGTCTCGGTGGAGAACAACACTTTCTCATAAATAACTTATTATAATTCACTTTCCGAGAATAAAGTATGAACTCTGTTACTCCAGAGGAATCGCCCGACACAAGATCTTTGTACCAAACCGTTGTTCCTCGATTAATTCATAAAAGGTTTGTCTATTTTTGTATGAAAGAGCGAGATAAAAAAAGCCGTTACACAACGTCGGTTGTTAACACAAAATATGCGATTTGTGAACAACGGTTTGAGAACGGCAAAATTTAGAAGAAAGATGTAATTTTCATCATGTCACGAGCGTGGAACTAAGAAAAAACTCTGAGTTCCCAACAGGAATCGAGCCTGTGACCTTCCACACACCGGTCGGATGCTCTAACCACTGAGCTACGAGAGACCACAAAGAACGTTTTGTCCTAGAACAATGAAGACATTTTTTTCGACTTGTGTATTAAATAAATATGCATTATTTATTTTGATAGTTTTAAAACGCAAGGTGAGAAATCTACCGGAGAGAGTCGACATTTTGGATTTCACAAGAATCCATCTACACCGAAATCACAAAGAAAAGATGGAAAACAGTCAGAAACCCCCGAGCAATCGACGGTGTCATGCTGCGAGAAAGCACGATCCGAGATGAAACACAATTTTGGTGAGTAGAAAATTTAATTTTGAACCTCTTTTTAGAACGTTGTATTTGCACTTGTTTATTTCGAACGAGTGGATTTCTTGGGTTAATTGTTTTTCAGCTCATACAAGTTCTTCTTTATGCCAAAGTTTAAAACTGGAAGAATTCCAAATTTCGTGCGATAAAGCAACAAAAACAACATTTTCACAAATTCACTGCCCAACAACAACCTTTCATTTGAATTTAAGCTCAGAGTTTAGGACTGTTGTCAACTTAAAAGTCTGTAGCATGTTGTACAGCATAATAAACATTTCAACAGAAAGTACTACTGCTAATAGCTATTCATTTGATTGGTCACAAGTTAGGATTTCATCCTCAGACGGAAGTTTGAACCACCTTGTACTGCTCAGTAGCTCTCTGGGTATGATTAGCAAAAGGTTTATAGACTGCAAAACAGTCCATAATAACTGAAGCGACGGAAAAAAAACTAAAGTTAATCTGAATGCAGAGAGTGAGACTGGGGAGGATTTTAGGTCACGTGAGGCTCGCGCGCCAGGATCGGCAGATACCACACAGCGACTAGGGTCCATTGTTGTTTTGTTTGTTCTGTTGTTTTCTCAGGAAATCAGGGAAGACTGTAAGAGCTGCGTACTACCCCAGGCTCTTCTCGCGACCCTCCTCGCTTCGCGCGTAAAATGTGTACTATGGGATCACTTTATCTAGTTTGTATGTTGGTGATAGGTCACAGAGATGAGGAATCTGACGAGGAAGCTTACTGCACTGGCGAGGAACCCGAGAGCCAGTCAGTGGAGGAACATAAAAGTGTTATATTGCATCTTCTGTCTCAGCTCAAGCTGGGTATGGACCTCACTAAGGTAATATAATCTCTTCGTTTGGGAAATTTCTACCTATATGAGGGTTAAACGAGTTTTGAACCATCCATACAATGATTTGAAAATTAACTTTCGATTATGATATTTGTCCGAAGACATCACGTGTTCCAACTTTCCTGGCTTTAAAAATATTCTTCGTCTTCGTCGAATGATTTATTCTGGACGTTGAAAACGTAACACTCAAATTTTAAAACTGAGGAATATCCTCGGGTAACTTCCAGTTTTAACTAGGGTATATCGCGTCAAATGATGCGTACGGCCAATGGCGCGCAGAAGAGAAAAGCATTGGAATTATAGTATATAACCTACTGTATGGCCTAGCCTGCCACGAGTCTCTCGTAGCTCAGTGGTTAGAGCATCCGACAGGTGCACGGAAGGTCATTGGTTCGATTCCTGTCGGGGATTACATCTTTCTTATATTAAGGTTGTTATTAAACGTGTTTGGGCCTAGGAATGTGTTCAAAATGCGACAGTTAATTTTTAGTTGTATACTGCAAATGAATCCATCTCCTTGTTTAACACGTTTCCCCTTTGATTCCTTAGGTTGTTTTACCCACGTTCATTCTTGAGCCTCGTTCGTTGCTAGAGATGTACGCGGATTTCTTTGCTCATCCTGATCTTTTTGTTAAGTAAGTAAAACCATTCCACACTCACATTCAAAACCATCGAGTACGGTGTATTAGTGTTTGTATGAAACCGATTTAACGATTTCCAACAAGATGGCAATACTTTTACAAGGTATCATTGCGTATTTTACGAAATGAAATTTGGGATTTTTCTTGAATTTTGGTTTTTGGCACTCGTGGGAGTTAAAGAGTTAAGCATTGGTATAACAAGGAGAAATTAAATTCCGATCAGTATTGGAACTGAGAGGGTCAAAAGGATACGGTTTCAGTAACTCACTGTCTCAAACGACGCTGTAAACAGAAGGCGTGTCGGCATCGAACGTGACATGTTTATAAATGAGACCGGTTCCATGTAAGCACTGTCTTAGTTCCAGTTTAAAAGTTTGTTTGTTTTCATTTGTTCAGAATTCCTGACGGTCTCACCGCTGAGGATAGAATATTAGCTGTTTTAGAATTTTACTTAACTTCTTTCCACGCAGGAAGAAAGGTAAGACAACGTAATTGGTCATACATTAGATAAATTAGCATATTAATCATAAATTATCCTTGTGCATGAAGTGTTTCGTATACTTAAGTTGACGAGAATTGGCATGAGATAATGCATGAGAGTCTATCAGAGCGGAGAGTTTTAAAAAATCGCTGATTTTCCAGAAACGTTTAGCACATTCATAGTTTTTGAGCGGAGCGCCAAGAATCGACATGATTGCTTGGGAATTACAGGTTAGAGCCGTTTTAAATTGAGTGTTGAAAGTGTACGCTTTGTGATTGGCTTAAACATCTCGCGCCACTTTTTCAACCAATCAGAAGTAAAACCAAAACCAATCGTGGCTTGCCTGCACGCGTTTTCCCGCGCTTGACGTCGGCTACATGTATTTGCTTTGAGTTCTGATTGGTTCGTTGGACTGATTACCTCTGTTGGCCCCTCTGTTGTGATTGGCCAGAGTAATTACTTTGGTTTTATTTTAAGACACTCAATTGAAAACTGCTCTAAACGCAAGATGAACTTTGAACTCTTTTCAAATATCGTCTGGCTGTTTTGTATATGTCCGCGTACGGTCAA
Organism: Dendrophyllia cribrosa; assembly: GCA_024195265.1. Classification (NCBI taxonomy): domain Eukaryota; kingdom Metazoa; phylum Cnidaria; class Anthozoa; order Scleractinia; family Dendrophylliidae; genus Dendrophyllia; species Dendrophyllia cribrosa. The sequence continues at coordinate 17,505,673 of JAJLRJ010000002.1, read as the reverse complement.
TCACAAGTGAACTTATGATCCATTTCAATCATGTGAGCCCTAATAAATTTATATTTCTTGCGAATGCAATGGACGATCATGGTCGCTGACTGATCGCTATATTATTGAATGTTTCAGGGAGCTTTAGCCAAGAAACCTTACAATCCTATATTAGGAGAAACCTTTCATTGTTCGTGGAAAGTGCCTTGCACGTCAAACCCACACAAACCCTCAACAAACAGTCACATCGAGCACGCTACGACTGCTACGGATGACGGGAAAGTCACTTTCGTCGCTGAACAAGTTTCCCATCATCCTCCGAGTGAGTACTTTGCCGCACAGAATTTAGACGACGACATTGCTAATTTGTTAATTTGCTGCCCTTGAAATTACTGCCATCAATACTATGTGCAATGCGAAATTGTGAAATACAATCAGTGATGGATACGCTGCAATTCACTGAGTTGTGCACAGTGTTGCAATGTGTATAATAATGATGGTAACTACCTGTGGTTTTACACATGGAGGGTAACGGTATGAATTTAGTAGGATTGCCGTAAGCCTGGTTCTCACTAGCGACGCAATCGGAATTGGAGTCAGAGTTGGAAGCGTAAGGAGCCTTACGTTCAAGTGTAAATTTAAAAAACGGAGTCGCAATCGAAATCGGAAGCTCGACGGAATCGGATTCGTATGGATCAGAAGGCTCTCTTTTTCTTCCGATTCCGCTTCTGCTTACTATCCGCCCACATCGTTTTGATTTCCACTAGAACGTAACTTTCTTGGGATTCCGATTCCGATTCCGATTCCGATTCCGCTTCCGTCGCTAGTGGGATTTTATGGTGTACGTTTTTTCTTCAGTAGTTAAACAGAGTCACAAAATATCCAAAAAAAATGTTCTTTGGGTTTTCAGTATTCTGTTTGCGCAATTGTGAAAAGAAAGCATGAAGCGGGTGGATCTGGTCAAGTTGTATATTTTTTATCTAAATCGTAAACGCATCATTTTTTCAGTTTCTGGATTTTACGCCGAGTGCCCGAGCAAAAAGGTGTGTTTTAATGCCCATATTTGGACCAAATCAAAGTTTTATGGAATGTCTATTGGTGTGGTGAGCCATGGAGGAGGTAAGCGAGTCGTTCAACTTCTAATATCTCTTAACAGTACAAATATATTGTTAAACAGGCTGGTGATCAGGGTAAAAGAGGACTTTGCCCCAGACAATACATCGTTTTCACTGGACGTCATCAAAATTCTAAGTTATGAACAGCTTATTCATCAAGGCCCTTCTTTTAGCAGGTTCTTCATATCAGCAATAGTAATCGTCATACCATGTTTTATGTCAATACATTACAATAGCCCGGCCTTATCGTAGATGAGTACGCCACGCCAACATATCAGCGGATTTCTCACTTTCTTAACCCTATAGTCTCGTTTTGATGTTTACGAGAACCTCTGACGACGATGAGCGTAAACATCAAAACGAGACTATAGGGTCAAGAAAGCGAGAAACCGCTGACATGTTGGCGTGGCGTACTCATCTACGATAAGGGCTATTGTGTGGAGATATTAAAGCATTTTAAAATTATTGGCGGTGTGGCTAAGCGTCTCCATGTGCGAAACAAAAACAAGTATTTTCACTCAGTTTGTAGACTTTTCTAAAGCGAGAATGCATGCAAAACGGAGTTCTTTTGAATCTTTGAACTGAACAGAAACAATTAAGAGAATTTTGTTGTATTTCAAGACCTTCTTAAAAATGCAAATTCGGCTGCCATGTTGGTGTACCAAAGTGGTATGGTCTATTAGAAAGTGCTAAAGAGTACGCCGGCTGTGGATGTTTGTTATATCATGTTACAATGCATTTGATTTCCTCATGTTATCTGTGTCTTGTTGTCTCTTCTCAGGTGTTATGTCTCTGTTAGAGCACAGCGAAGAATACGTCATAACGTTTCCTAGCACATATTGCAGGTATCTACTGTTTGTATAGTTCATCATTTCGGCTTCACTACACAACAGACTGTAAATATATACCAATAGGTTTATTTTGCAGGTTTCGGCCGAGCACCGGGACTATTTACAGCAAATAGTGCTACAACCTGCAGGTTTCGGCCGAGCACCGGGACTATTTACAGCAAATAGTGCTACACTGAGCCTTAGTGCACAATATACAGAAAACAATAACAATCGATAACTACGTTATCCAATAAATCGCCATCACAGTAAAACACCTAAACGGAGCTGAGCAACCACGCACAATACCACTGTGGTTAGACGGAGGCCAGAAAAAAACCTGCCTTAAGAAACCCCTTGGGGAAAAAAATGACAGGAAATCTGAGTAGGAACCAAGGCCCAAGCTCCAAAACGGCCCATCCTACGAGGCTCTAAATTAATGTTCTAAGTTGCATATCCTATTCTTTTTTTCATTTAAAGACAAAATAATTGATAAAGTGAGTGAAAGCGGTGTCGGCCTGGAATGATCAACCACGTGCTATACAAAGCTTATATACCCCACAGTTCTACCCATGATGCACCATTATCTAACGGGACCCAGGCCCTGTTGCTCTCGTGCCGCAGAAATATTACATTTCAGGCTAATTCGTTGCCACTCAATCGCCAGAAATTCCATTTTATTTGTTGTATAGTTTAATATGTTCATCTTTCTCAGTTAAATCAGTCCGTTTGAAAAGTTCAAGTAACCTAGCTCCGAAGCTAATGATATAAGCTTGCAAATTGCTAGAGATGCGCGTTTTAGAGAAAAATCTGGATTCGTATTGCTGAACCCAAATTCTTGTTTCTTTCACGATTTTTATATGAAGAATTTTAGTACGTTTTCAGTGCCGAATATTTCAGTCCAACTGTGTTCCTAGAGCTGGTTTTGCACCTGGAACTTAGCAATTCCAATGCTTCGGCATTCTGGCGCCATGTTTGTGCCTAAAGTTATTGCCCAAACTTCCTATAATTTCTGGAGCGGAATTGTGAAAAATGCTGCATAAGCAAGAGGTGGGCACACGCTGCGATTCTACTGTTCTCACCATGGCGCCCAATGTTGTCCAGCGTTTCTATGGTGTCTACTAAATAGGCAGCGTGGTCAAGTGGTTAGGGTGCCGGACTTTAAACCCGGAGGTTCTGGGTTCAAGCCTCGCTCTGACCACTAACTGGAGTTGTTTCACGGTAGACCCGAGTTCAACTCCACGATCAGGCTTGTAAAATAACCAACTGGTCAGCCTCCTGTCGGTTGGAATTCTTAATTTGGGTGATTAAGTATTTCTCTAAGTATTTATGTTCGCTCTCGTAAACTGACACTTAACAAAAGCACAACACTTGTCTGTACCAACTTTCAGATCGATTTTAACCTTTCCCTGGGTGGAGTTAGGCGGCAAAGTTCACATCACGTGCGCCAAGACTGGTTACAACGCGTCAGTCACGTTTCACACCAAGCCGTTTTATGGCGGGAAACTTCATCGCGTCACGGGTGAGGTCAAGAACACTTCAACGGGACGAGTGATTTGTAAGGTGAATGGCGAGTGGAATGGAAAGATAGAAATGAGTTTTACAAGTCATCAGGTTTGTGTTTTGTTTCGCCTATTTTTGGATGTTCATTCTTTATTGTTCTGTGGATAGTCTCTTTTACCGGATACATGTAACAGTTTTCCATCAATAAACTTTACCTCGTTCGACAGTGGACATGGTAAAGTCTTGACGAGCCTAGGGCTTTAAACTGCCGGAGCTTATCCAGGTTTCTGTAGCATGAAGCGACTGAGAGTATTACTTCTCCCCCCTGGATGGGATGCTAGTCCATCGTAAGGTTACCTACCCGGGGTAGAGAGAGACAAAGTGGAGCAAAGTTTCTTGTCTAAGAAAACAACACGACGGCAGAGACCACGCTCGAACCACCGACCTTTATGTTAACAGTCCGACGCGCTAATCACTAGACCACCGAGCCCTCAGCAGTGGACATAACCGGACATAACCGGACATAACCGGACATAACCGGACATAACCGGACATTATCCACTGTGGAACGAGGTGTTGCAAAATACTAACTATGGAACTTGCTGTTTCTTCTTTAGGAAGAACCTAAAATACTAGACACCAGAGATCTTCCCGTTGTTCGTAAGAGAGTTTGTCCTCAATCTAGTCAAGATGAGTGCGAGTCAAGACGATTATGGCAAAGAGTCACGCATGGGCTTAAGACTGATGACATCGACGCTGCTACGTCAGCAAAACATGAGGTGAGTAACTAAGTTCTGATTGAGGATGAACGTTTTCCATGAAGGTTATATTCGGATGACTTGGAACCTTTTCTGTGATGGTTTCATTGGGATGAATGTGAACTTTTTCTGTAAAATTTTAATTGGGGTGACTGTGATCCTTTCCTTTAAATTATGATTGTGGTGGCTGTGAGTCTTTCTGCCAAGACAATAATTGGTATGACTGTGCTTTCTTTTTTTGTCATGTCATCAGTTGTGCGGATCAAACCTAGCGCAGGACCCTCGCAGCTCTCAGAAGCCTCTATTTCATTGGTCTTGTAAAACACAGCTGCTATTGTTTTTAACCCGTGAATACGCGCATGCGTAATGAACGGGTTATCGGTAACGGTGGCTAATTCACTTGCTCACTCACTCGCTCCTTCCATCAGTTGTAAACTTAGTGATGTAATGCTTTGTTACGAATGCGTTTCGTGACAAGAATAACGTGAATCCAGCGATAACAATAACTAATTTGTTGTAAACGAATATAAACAACAATAAGCTTAAAGATGTTTCGCATTTGGAGTCTTTAATGCAACATTAAAATCGGTCTAAAATAAATTTCCAATCGAGACACGCGTTTTGATGCGAATCTACCTTAAAATAATAAAATTTAGTCTTAATTGAGCATGTGTTCCTCGATGGTCAGGTCTAGCGTCTGGATTCACAGTCGAAAGGCCCCGTGTGCAATTCACGCTCAAGACACCTTTTTTTTTCTTCGGACTGGACATTAAGAAAGTAATTTACTTTTTTTTTTTGCGTTCGTCGAAAATCCTTACGTTTAATTTAAAAAAAATATCGAACCGTATCAGTGTGAAAACATATCTTACCGCAATATTGCGTTACGTGTTAGCATTTCTTATTCACGGGTTTGCTCTTAGGAGCCTTTGATTAAGGCTAGGAGCCATTGTTATTGTTTTTGTTTTATTGTTCTCTCTTCCAATGGTGTGAGACCTTACGAGAGCTGCGACATCGCCTAGCGCGAACAGGCAACTTTGGGAACAATGCTCAGTGAGCTGTTTGACTGATTGGAAACATTTACAACAGAAAAAAAAACACGTGCAGTCAATATCACATTTTGCCATCACAATATTAGGGAGCTTAAGATATGAGTACGAGTACAACTTTTGAATTTAAAACCAGTCACGTTCCCAGAGCTCTCGATTCCTCCTGTTGCTGAACAGAAGATGAGGAGACTCTAGGTATAGAATTGGTGCGATAATTGGTTATGTAGAGCGCGCGAACTAGGTTTAAACATAGGCACGCATTGCGTGCATGAGCTATTTTGAAAATTACCTAAATGATATGAAATGGTGAAAGTAACAAAACAGCGGAAGTTAACTCGCACAAATAACCGCTTGCAGATATACGTTTTTCAAATCCTCCGGCCCGCCCACTACCAAAAAAAATACCGAGATAACCAACTGGGTCCCGTTTCTCGTTTCTCGGCTAGCTTTTTTTCACGGGATTTCCGGAGTTATTTTTTGACGAAACTACGGCCCCAGTGAAATGAGCAACTTGTTTCAGTAATGAGTGTATTAAATTAAATGTCAACCAGAAAAGTCCTGCACATAAATTTGATGCATCCAAATTGAAGGCTTATTATTTCCTGGAAATTTGTATCTAGTCTTTTTTTAAAGGTTTCTTTTATTATTCACAAAAGACACGTGGAAAAGGTTCCTTTGGCCTGGAAGACGCAAACTAATTAAATTAAATTGTTTTCAACTCCAAACCACAAGCTAATTAAATTAGTGACAGGAAAATTCTTTGAACCACCTGTTTCTGTAATGTCAACCAGAAAAGTCTTTCACAGAAACTAAACGCATGAAAAATGAATATAAGTAGTCTCCTAGTAAATTGGAACTAATATTATTTAAACAACTGTTTTTATTCTCCACAAAAAAGTCGTGCAAATAGAAACAGAACTAATTAGATTAAATTGTTTTCGACTCAAAACCACAAGCTAATTGAATTACTTACACGAACATTGTTGAGGTTAACATTTGGAACCAAACACCTTTTCCTGTAATGTCGACCAGCAGAAACTTAGCGCATCCAAAAAGAATTTTGCTTGTTTCCTAGTAAATTGCAACTAATATTTTTTAAACAGGCGTTTTTTTAACGCACCATATAAATTAATTACATTACGTTTTCTCGAAAACATGTTGAATTTCATCACGTACCAGGACAAAGTTCAATATTTGCACGTGCACACAACGTGACTGCTCATACAAAATACAGTCGCTTCTCGCTTATAGTAATCGCTTGAGGCATACAATTAATAACCTACACATCAGCTCACATTAATTCAAAGAAAGATAAACGTTTTACATACTGTAAATTGTAGATTAATTGCATTACATTTTCTCTGTTGAACTCCATGCATCACGGACAAGTTTCTATAAGGACAAAGTTCAACATTTTCACGTGCAGACAGCGTGTCTGACAAAAAAAATCCAATTTTAAATAGTAATCTCTTGAAACCCAGGCTTGAAACATACAATTCATGTTCCGCATCATATTATTTGAAATCGGCTTGCCGTTTTTGCAATAAAACTATACTCATACTTCAGTATAAGCTCACCTATGAACGTAACCGTAGTCCACATTTTTTGGACGTCTCATCCCCCGCAGACCATTCTACCATTCATGCATAGGGCACATTATAGGCGGTATTTCCGAATAAATGTCCTTGATATTGCCAGGTTAGCAAGCCAGTCGGGATTAGAGAACAGTTCCCAAGCAACAAATTTTCAAAACTTTACACTTTTAGTGTTTGCGGCAACAATCGCGGAGATTCAAGATGGCTGATTTTCAATTCATGTCAAGTGCCCTTCTTTGACCTTCAGTAATACCATTTTAGAAGCGAAAATTTGATTGGCTGACATAGTACACGGTGTACATACTAGAGGCAATCTGATTGGTGTGACATAACCCAAGACATACATACAAACAAACAAACAAACAAACAAGCTAACAAACATACTAACATCACAAACCAACCTTTGCGCCTGCTAATGAGCTATTTTTTTCAAAATAGCTCAAAAAAGTCGTATTCGTACTCAATCTTGTACGCGTGGTCCGATCTAAAGTTCCCTAATGATCCAACCAGAACGAGACGAGTAGTGTTAATATAAAACTGGTGCCAAGCGCTAAGAAGACGATTTGATTTGCAACGTCGTTCATCCCCAAGCCTCCGTCTTCAATAATAAAGAAGCTGATTTCAATACGAGGTTGATCACGTGAACCCCAGGTAGATGGAGCCTTATCCGGTTGAACGCTCGAAGAGAAATTCGACTTTGAAATTCCAAGCAAAAGATAACAACAAGCAAACAAATGTAAGCAAAATCCAAATGGTCCAAAATTATTGGTATACATCCAAAAGGAGCCAAGGAAACGTCCGGAAGTTCTAATGCTCGAAAGGTGAAGTCAAAATATTCTCGCGCACGCATTCGTGCCATGGTGTTGCCTTTTCTCTGCTCGTCCAACTAAAGCCATTGACCTACCTTGCGCACTCTTTTTTATGCGCTTGGTACCTGTTAGTTGACGTCTGTTTCTTGCTCCGAGTTCTGATTGGTTACAGAATAGAACACAGCTAAAGTAGAACCAATCCGTATTCAATGAGAGGCATTGGCATGCAGCTAAAAGAAACCTAGAAGCACCAAATGAATGTGTTTTTTTTTCAGCTTGAAGAAAAACAAAGGAAAGAAGCCAGAGAAAGAAAAGAAGCTGGTGTAGAATGGAAAACAAAAGTGAGTTATTTCTTCACCAACACATTACAACCATTATTAGAGCAGTTTTCAATTGAGTATCGTAAAACCAAAACCAAAGTAATTACTCTGACCAATCACAGCAGTCGTAAACAATCCAATGAACCAATCAGAGCTCGAAGCAATTACATGTCGCGGGCGCCAAGCGCGGGAAAACGCGTGCGAGCAAGTCACGATTGGTTTTGGTTTTACTTCTGATTGGTCGAGAAAGTGGCGCGAGATTTTTTAGCCAATCACAAAGCGTAGCAATGCAAAACCAAAGCAATTGTGTAATTACTTTCGACACTCAATTGAAAACTGCTCTATTACCATCTGTCTTCTCATTAGCTAAGAGCCTGCAGTAAATTCTAAAAATCAGCTCACCCTACAGATTATTCACTGATCTGCCTGCAGATTAGTGAAAGCCTGCAATGCATGATTTTCAAGATGATTTTCCACGATTTTCCGTGCGTCAGTGCGTTTGTCGTTATTTTCTTTAAAACAGTGTTTAATAAAACAATTAATAGCCCAATTTCGATATATTAAAATTCAACTTGAAACAAAAGACATCACTACGAGGCTTAGGGGAATAAACCATATAAATCCCTACTATCATTCCCCTAAGTCTTCCCCTTATCATTCCCCTAAGTGATGTCTTTTGTTTTAAGTTGAATTTTAATATGTCGAAATTGGGCTATTAGATTCAGTTTTTGTGATATCTGAAATAATCAGTAACCTTGACCTTGATTATTCCGGATATTAATACAAAAACCTCATCCAATAATTGTTTATAATCGTATCAAGAACAAAATTCTCGATTGTGATTGGTCTTCCACGCGCTTATTTGCCCTTTACCCCGTAGATAACCCCAGGCTAACGACAAGCACATATATTGTTGTATTTTTCAGCTTTTTCATCGTCATGGAGACGGTTGGATGTACAATAATCACTTGAAACAGATGGTCGAGCCAAGAGATGTTGAAGCCCCTGCCGCGTCCACCGAAACAACGGAGCAATAAGAAATTGTACATCGCTCATGGAACGAATATGTATCGATTTGCGCCCTCTTACAAAAGTTCATCTAGGATCCTATACAAATTTTGGTCGACGTATGCAGCTAAAAGGTTGTTGACCAACAGAAAAAGATTTAAAAACCGTAGCTTTTGCTTGCCAGCATGACGTCAGCGTGGTGAACTTTGAATGATAAAAAACAAACTTTTTGAAACGTTTTATAAATGAGAACAGAAGTTTGCAGGCGTTGCAGAACTGCCTGAGTGGGTCATTATTATTATAACAAAAGAAAGATAGAAAAACAGTCATGTTGGTTACTAAAGTAAGCTATTTCTAAAAATAACAGCAAAAGGCGTAACTCCATTTTAGCGTCATATCCAGCTTTCTGCATTTTCAGAAATTGTTTTATTAAAGCAAGTTTTGAAAACAATTTTGGAACTTTTTAAAAAGGGGCAAGGCTACCAAACGTTATTTTTCAAACAGACATCAAAGATTGTAGAACAACTTCACACTATCTGAGTAGTGGTCCAATAAATTAAAACAGCATTTACACTGACTGGACTGCAGCCCGGTGCAGATGCGTCCTAATTTTGACATAATATGCGGTTTGCACTTTTCGAAAGGGAGTCGATGTTCTCCTTTTATTGTTGTTTCAGTGTCAAATGCTTGTCAATGAGGAAGGAACGATTGAATTAAGTATTCTAAAACCAAGAAAGAGATAGCCTGAGATACCAGTTCACATCTTGAATCACACACTCAAAAATAGAGCGTTTTCACTTGACGTCATAGCCGCCATATTGGTGTTCCCGTACAAAAGAATTTTAAGTAACTTCTTTTGTTAGGAACACCAACATGGCTGCCATGGCCTTTGGCATTTGAGTCCCACGGGAATGAGTGAAAACGCTCTATAGTCTCCCCGAGAATGGACGTGCGGCCCAGTTGTAACGTTTACTATTTAATAGGGCGACTTATCTGCTGTTGAATATGTGCTGATAGCCGAGTATTAGGGAACCATTAAGAGCGCACGGATGCTCATAATAAAGGGGTATCTATGAAATATTACGATTTTAAATAACTGTTGTCGTTCCAGTGTTCTGCAGGACGATCTTTGTAACATGACTTCAGTTTTAGCGAAATTGAATGTAATCCTGGTATTCATATGTCACGCTATTTTGTTCAATGCTGGGATTTTTTTGTTTAAGTTCCGTTTAAATAGATATTTTTATTTTCTTGCAGTATCGTTTACGTCGTCAGATCATTGTAACATACTTTCGTTGGTTTTAACTACTTTTGAGTCCATTTTAACGGTTTGCTGACGTCATAGAAAATCATGAAATCCAAGATGGTGGAACGAAGAAAGCGAATTCTTTTGGCATATTATCTTTTATTTTTTAACCTGTTAAATGCTCCTGGAGTTAACAGTAATGGGGCAGATTCTCTTTCTGTTCTCAGCCGTTCTCAGAGGAGAAAGAAAAAATAACAGTTCAGAAATAGCGAAGACTAAAGCAATCAAATTGAACTAAACTTGATCTATCGATCGGACAGAAATCAGACTTAGATGAAAAGGTCTGAGGTCTGTAATGCTTAAAAGTCAGGTTTTTTTTCGTTATGTTGATTTTTTTTTTAAAGTTTGCAGTTTGTTATTAACGAAGACAGATAAGAATGGGCGATGTAGCAGCTCTCGTAAGGTCTCGCACCATTGGTTCGATACCCTTCAAGAGAAAAAATAGAACAAACAACACAACAATAGTAATAAAACAATAGCAGCTGTGCTCAACAAAGCCAATGAAAATAGAGGTTTCTGAGAGCTGCTACACTACCGATAAGAATCGCCAAACTAAAACCGTGACCTATTTCTCGGGTTCACATAGACTCGGATTTTCCACTCGAGTTAAGATTCTGTTCTGGTGTACCACAACAAAACATATTTTACATTGCATTATTCTCTTTGTTTCAAGTTATTGTTAAGTTTTCATGTAGTGAATTATTTCGTTTTTTTTTTTCTTTACCCTTGTGTACCAAGACAGAGCCCGATTCTTTCTCTCTCTCTCTTTACATTTAGTTTTTTAAGCCAAAAGTGTCCGTTCTCTATTTCTTAAATTTAAATGTCGTCAACAAAACTAAACGTATAGAGGCCTTTATAATTCTAAAAAAACCCATTCATTTTGTTACGCAGTGCGAGAAAATAAACCATTATTTAGCATAAAAATTAATAAAGATTATTCCTGATATATTATGTCTCCTAAACTTGGCGTATTTTCCGTATATAAACAGTGTTTATATTATTGCTGGCTGTTATATCGCGAGGGGTTATGCCAATCCGTGCAAACACGGGGTTCCATAGTACTTATTCTGCCACAACCGTATTCTAGGAAATGTTTGTGACAATATATATTGCGATTGGACTTGTCGCATCTCTCTTGACCACAATAAAAAATGGATTTTCGTGTTTTTGCTGAAATTGAGAAATAAAAAAACCCTTATAGTTAATTTCGCAATAAACCATTTCCTTCATTGAGATACTGCAGTTGCACCGAGGCCCTTAACCCTTTTAGCCCTAAGAGTGATCAGCATCAAATTTCTTCTTGTACATGTAATATCAATGCCATATCAATCAAAAAGGTCATAAGAATTAAGGACATAACCACACAAGATGAATTCTCTTGATATCCAAACAATTTCTCCCCACTACTTCTATAGGAAATGTATTGGGACAAGAAATGAGAATTTAAATTTTGATATTAGGGATTAAAGGGTTAAATTCCGTTCTGGTTTGACATGTCTCATTCCCATGGTCAAATTTTAAAAACAAAAAGCCCTGGGAACGAGGTTGCGAGGTGACCTGGTAAGTTGAGGAGTCCTGGAAACCAAATAGAGAGGACAATGAAAATCCAAACTTAGTTCTGGTACCCCCATTTCAAACCTTTTGGGTGCGAAATGCAAATTAAGGCGTCTTTCAGTCACAAAACGTGGTTAACTTGCGCGTCCTTTAAATATAATTTGCTTCAAAAATCTGATTAAACCAAGATTTTACCGAAGCAATAAAAGAAATAGAAGTTCGTAAAGACTTCTGATATAACTTTCATAAAGTTTTCCAAATTGTGTTAGCAATGATCTTAGTAATAACGCATGTTTTTTGTCAGTTGTTAATGCTTCAGTAGTTGATGACGACTGGAGGTGAGAATGGCCAGGCCAGGCTCCTTTTATACCGAAACTTCGGGTTTAAACGAACTGAACAGAACTAAGTTCATAGCGAGATGAACAGAGTATGGTTTACTCTGGGAATTTTGTTTGAGGCCCTGTGCCGGCCTCGCAGCACTAGCAGACGTAGGCCAGGCGATATGACTAAGCCTTCAGTTAAACAATTCAAAATGGAGGAGTTAAATTGGTTCTCAGATCATGAGTTAAAAACTATTATTAAGCATTCGTTTAGTTGATATTTGTACACTCATATAGAACTGATATCCCTTAAACCGAGAGAAAGCCCAGCAGTTAAAACATATTCAAATTTAACAACCACGCTGTAAATTTTAAAATTCAAATGACCTAAAGGTAAACAAACTACTGCGATGTTCTCTATTTGAATAATTTTTTGTTTTAGGAATTCATCCTCAAATAATTAACTTAGTTTGATTCTGGGGCTGAAAATGTTTGAAGAGAGTTCTAAATGCAAGCGTGAGCTAAGGATAGCTTCCTCTATAATATTTTCTTCACTGAGATGTTTTTTTCCATGGAGAAAAATTAATTGGCTTATTCAGCAATTACAAATTGAATATCACTATTATTTAAACAACTGGTATGTTTGCCACGGATAGTGAGTTCAGCTTTACACACAGACGTGAAATTGTGGACTGTAACACCCTTTCAATGACGTCATTCATTATGGAAGCTTCCGCTCGCCCAAACCTTGTTTTTACCGCCCAGCAGTGATTTTTTTTTGGTAACCAGAATCATTTAACAGGTCTCAGCAGTTATAGTCCTTATGGTTCCCCCGAAAAATTGTTGCGTGCCATACCAAAACGTGTTTCTGGAATTTCTTTCTTGCACAAAGAAAACTTGTAGCAATCAGTATATACACACATGTTTCTTTAAATTTCTTGGCAGCTAATTATAAGGTAAATATGTAAAATAACATCACATTGTTTTTGCTTAATACGCCTGTGGTGTTCTTAGACAATCTGTATTTCTCTCTGTAATTTATACGAAATTCGATCTGTTCATTAAAATGCCGATGAAAGAGACTTCGGCTATAACGCAATATCCGTAAAGCGAACCTTTGCCGGTGATCATCGCGCAGAAGTATGGCGATTTGGCTTGTGAGAGAGATTGAACTCCTTTTGACTTTAAAGAGGCTATCATGGTACCAGATTGTAATATCACTGTGAAAAGCCACATTTGTATCAAAGGAAACGTACAAATAGTGGGACTAGTTTTGTTAACAATTAATATATTGGTGCACCAAAACTATTGATGTGTCTTTTTAGCAGCGGATAGCCAAGATGGAAATGGACTACTACTTCAAAAGTTTAGGCTAAATTTTTCAAGTCCTTCCAACGTGTCTTTAAAAAATCGACGAAAAATGGCTGTGTTTGGTTCTTCCTTTAATAATTCACCTTATATCTTCAATATTAGATGCAAAGAAAATGTTGTGCATGATTGAATTTTGATCTTTTAAAATGAAAAAAAAAAACAGCGAAATCCTCGTGACATAGCCACTTTAAGGAAAATTTAAGTATGAGCACATGAGAAATAGTGGTCACACTCTCGTGGTCACACTCTCTTAATGAAAAATTGACCGGATATTAAAACTGTTGATAGTGCACGCAATTCGTGGGCTTAACTTTAGGATGTCACTTACTAATGCTTTTTATATTCATGTGGATTTTAATTTCGATATTTTCGTACATCGTCAAAGGTACGTTCGCGAAAATCAGTTAACGTAGGCTGGTTGTCATGTATTTCACCATCATTTGGGTCATTGATTTTTTTCCAGTTTAGTTGAACAAAGCAATTTTTTAAGAAACAGAAACCAGTTTTGGAAACTAGAAATACAAACATTTAGTAATGGCACACGCTGGAGTGACCGTTCGCTAATAATGGCTTCATTGCCGCTTCTTTGAACCCATTTGAGACGACTTCTGTTTGTACGTGACTCCTTAAATATGGCGAAAATGTTACCCGCGAAAATTTAGCCTGCCAATGTTTGCTCATTTTTGCGAATGCATTCTAAAAGAGAGAGTACTCACGAACATCGTGCACTGTTAACGAACCAGTTATTTTTCAGCAGCGAAAAAAAAAATGTATTGAGATTTCATCGTTCAGTAATTAACACGTTTTATAAAAAAGGTTCACTTCACTTTTTTACTGTTGCCGTGACTATCGAATAGCATGAAATATTTTAGGACGTTTTTCGGGACGTAGAATTTTCTAGATGTTAGCAAATCGTCAACAAACTGCCATAAACGGGAAAGTTCTTAATAATCGCACATGCACAGCTAGCCAATATTTCTCTCAGTTTTGCATTTTAAAAAGGTACGTATTTTCGGAGCGGGAATCATTTACTGTTTTTGCAAAGTAAGGACGAAAACTAAAATTAAAATCAGTGAAAATACAAAATAAGCCCAGCAAAGAATTCATACTACGGGATCTTTCGGCCATATATTGTCTTGTTACACTGAAAAAGGTCTTTGATGAATATGCATAATTATTTTTTTCTTAGTTCTTGGTGTACTATGTATGTTGACAAACTCAAATTTTTGGGATATGAATCTTTCTTGATATCCCTAACAGCGCGAATAGCTTGTATTGCCAATTATTGACACCATGCAGCATTTTACGATGGCTAAGATTCTCGATCTTGATAAATTCAAGTCGTTAAACTTCCCAGCGTTGGACCTTCTCCTAATTAGTGAGAATAAACAGACTGTTACATGACTATATTTACACAGTCAACATGATTTATTTTCCCACCTATGCAAATGAAAATAATTAATCATCTCAGGTGGTCATAAATTAAACTGTTCTGGATTTTGAAGCAGTTTCAATTTTAACCTTCTTTAATTAATCTCTCCACTGCAAAGGAGAGTAAAGGCGCTTTGTGAAACGGCCCCAGCGCGAGGGTTATGTGCCAGGCCTTTTAGGATAGAAATATTTTGTATTCTGCCGCAATGGAAAGAGTTGTATTTCTGTTACTATCTGTAGCGACATTATGGAGTATTGCAGAAGGGGCAGGTAGGTACTGCTTTTTGTTATAACTCGAACACCTTTCGGGTCCTTAGCCGGATTGCGAATGGGCAAGTTTAGCCAATTTTGGTAATAAGTCTTGAAGAACTGACTTGCACCGAACGATAAGTACCACAGTGTTAAATACAAGGACTCGCGTTTGAATGGTTATAATTTATGGTTTCATACACGATTGGAAAATGATTTTTAGTATTCTGAGCCCCACGTAATTTGGGAGCCACAAACATCATGGTTTCAGGGTGATTTGATACCAAAGATATAAATAACAAAATGTGCCAAGAAATGCCAAGAAACTGGAAGAAAAATTCACCAGTGGTTTTTTAAAGTATTATGTAAACGTATGCCAAAATAGTGGTAGTGTGCTTTTCCAGAAAACCACGATGACTTTAACCAGTTTAAAATATCCTTACATGCCAATTTCGTCTGGATGTTTGTTTAGTTAAACTGAAATTAAGGTAACAGGGGTATTAGTATTTCTAAAGAAACTGTGGTGTTACGTCAGTGGGGAAGCGAAAGCAAACATTTGGAGCGCTAGACCTTCGTCAGAACGAATATCGCTTTGATTCGCGTCAGATTCGCTCTGACGAACTGGGCTAGTGCTCGAAACGTCAACTTTTGTACATCTTTGCAGTGGCTAATTTAACTTATCAACTTATTCGATAAACCAAATTTTCGTGCAATTAAGGTTGTTAACCAAGAAAAAACACAAGCAAATCATTGGAAAATGATTTGTGTACTACCCCTAGTTATGTAATTCAAAAGAAATCACTTAAAAAATCTTGAAAAGTATTTATACAAGTAGGTGATTTAAATACGTTTCTTTTAATAAGTTTTATTCGTTGAATCAGCACACATAATCTAACCTGCACAACACCAAAAACCTAAAATTAATGTGCAGTGGTTTTGAGCCAAGTCATATAGACTGCCCTAGTAATACCTTTTATTTTCTCTTTGGTAAGGTTAAAGTTTCAATTTTCGCAAATTCTAAACTCTGCGAAAATAAAAGATATCAGGATAAAATCAGTTTAACTTGCCGTATCCTTTAACTGATTAATTATTCCGCGACGACGATAAACTGATCTAGAGATTTTTTTTTTTTTTGGCGCGAAAGTAAATGGTGGCTGGTCAGGTTGGTCGGCTTATAGCGGCTGTGCTGCTGGCATTTGCGCGGGAAATCAGCGCATTCGTACAAGAACGTGCACCAATCCAATACCAAGTGAAGATGGAGTTTACTGCCAAGGAGACAGCTCCGAACAAAAAGACTGCATGAGTAAGTAACACAATATACTGCTTAGGTAAATAATACATACACTTGCTTGCGAATAGGCCTTCGATGTCTTTCCTCTGACTACAGTGACTTGTACTTGGTCAAGCCCAAATCATACCGTCCAGAAGGACGTCGGACACTTTATTGAGACTTATATAACGGAGTAACTGGTTAGCTTTCAGTTGAGGTTGGGGGTGGCATTTTATATAGTTAAATTTAGGACTAAGCAAACCGAGAAGCTAGGTGGTACAGTGGTACGGTAGGCTATGTAAACTGCAGGGCTGATCTGACTACGTAAAAAAAGACTTTGCGAGACACCATCACCATCATCATCATCCTACTTTATCGGTTTCTGTCGTGATGGTGTCTCGCAAAATCTTTTTTTACGTAGTCAGATCAGCCCTGCAGTTTATTGACGTTTGTTCATTTTGTGGCTGGTTATAGGTCTTCCGCAGATCCTACGTATACCGTTAGCAGCATTATCGTTTGCGGTCCTTTGCAGATTTCACGTTTATTTATGTAAGCCTAAGCCTAGCTGAGGTTACAGGTTCAATCCTGAGTGGGGGGTTTAGATTTCCTTTTTTACACTTAAAAATTTATTGAAAATAAAATTCTAAGTGTCGACATTACGTTATATAAGTCTCAATAAGGTGTCCGACGTCCTTCTGGACGGTATGATTTAGGCACAACCCTTGTACTATGGGGGAGGGGTCTGGAAGGAGGCCATTTTGGTGGTCACGTGACTTGTTACAGCGGAAAGATCTCACGCTCATTCTTCGCGGCTCGGTTTCAAGTCAAGACGTGTTCTTTTAGTTTAATTGTAAATGACTACCTAATCTTTGTCTGACAGAAAAAAAAATTCTTAAAAATCCTTAACCGTCTTCAGGAGCTCCTGCGTCTGTTATTTATAGTAAATTATCTCTGTAGTAAAATTTTAGTGCTGAGAACAACCCATAAATCAGTTTCCTACTGATCGTTAGCCGAAGTTAGGAAATGGGAACCGCACGAGGCAAAAAAAAAGACTTGACCTCGGTGTGATTCGAACCCACGACCTACGGATTAGATCTTCCGTCACTCGACTTTTGAGTTACGAGGCCGCAATTCATTCATTCAATAGGCCATTTCCGAGTTGCCTTTAACCTCTCTATCAAAGCGAGGCTAGGTGCACAACCTTTCATATGAAAATGAGTTTTCATTTGCATGTGAATGAAAACTCATTTTCATATAAAAGGTTGTGCACCTAGCCTCGCTTTGACGACGAGGCGTAACGTAACTCGGAAATGGCCTATTCATTGCAATGAGAATGTGAAGGGTACAATCCAATGTTGACACACGAAGCACAAGTGATGCAAACAGGAAATCAGAGAATTAACTCTGTAGTAAATTTGTTTAGTCAGCGTGTGCCAAGAACAATCCATAAATTTTATACTGAGCCTTACACCTAATGAAATATAGAAAACTGAATGAATTATACCTAGCTTTCATGTTTTTTTTTTTTGCTTAAATGCGTAATATGTTTAATATATTATATTACATACATTTTGAGATAGTTTGCATCTACTGATCGAGATATGTTGTTTATTATATCACTTACTTATTATGTGTAAAAGGCAACACGGCAGCCCCTCTTTCCAGTCCTCAACTATTTTCTCACTCACAAACTCACAATATTGTGGGGGGAGGACAGGGGGGTCAAAACCTCCCGCTTCCCGTACCCCGTTCTCCCGCCACCCTACCTTTGTCTCCCGACTCCCGCCCTGACACACGTGTACATGTGTCCTGTCATCTCATTCATGACTTATGACGTAACCGATTTGAAAAGGTTTTTAATTTCACCGGAACTAATGCTGTTTGTTTAGCCCGAGTACGAATTTACATTTTCTCACAGATAAAATTTTGTTTTTAAGCCTCGGAGGACGCGGCTAAATGGAAGTCAAAAAACTTTGTTGGGTTCGTGTTTTTTTGACTGAATTATAAGCAGTAATAAATAACGAACGCTTTTTTTAACAGTACATCACCTTTATTTTTTTATTTTTCTTTTTGCGTCGACGAAGGAGACGCTTCCTAATCTTGTCGGCTAGGCGGAACGAATCGAGAAAAGTGTCGGTACCAAATTTGCGCCATCTTGAAACGTCACAATAGTATCCAGCATTCCCAGCGCGTGGAAATCAGGCGCGCATCATCCTGGGCCGGGTTGTTTAAAGCACGATTAAGCTAACCTAGGATTAGCGTCAATTTTGAATCCAGTTAAACAACTCAACAACTGAAAATTTTCCAAAGTTTTCTGCCCATCAGTTTCGACTTTAACTTGTCTTCACTACTAGCTACAAATGACCATTTGAAAACATTTTTAAACAGAGAATGAAATCCTCGATTAACTTTTAATCCGGGATTAGCGTTAATCGGGCTTTCGAACAACCGGGCCCTGGGGAGCTGGGGTTCCGAAATGTCACATGTGAATAATCTATTTGTCTTGATTTAGTTTCGGATATTTTCCCGATTTTGGAATCGTACGGCTCAATATTTCAATGCCTACTAAAAGTACGCAGTGGAAAAATTGGACGAAGGTTCTTCTCCGGACCAAGTAAGTTGTTGGGTCTCTTTGGAATCAAGCAAGAAGTTATCGGATTTTCCTCGCTACCGTTCTGGTATGTTTTGAATGTTCTATCTTGATTTTGCTGTGGTTCTCTGCCTGATTTGGGAAGCTTTCACCTAAATACCGACGTCGTTCTTCGCGATGTTCTACGGTACGGTGCAATTCGTTGTATGTCTTGTAGCAATAATTCACTGACCGCCAGGCGAACGCAGATTATAAACTTGACAGTGCTCGAAATTGCGCCTGTATCGGGCGCATTTGCGACTAAAGATTTCGCAGTTTTGTGACTAAAATTTGTCTAGCTAATAAAGGAATTATATTCAACAGTCTTGGTCTTACTTGCAACTGGTAGTTGTAATTTTATCCGAAAAATCCTGCGAAATTCACGTTGAATGTTGCGTGACTTAATCGTCGATTTCATGCTCCATTAACGCGGTGTCCAAGAAGTTTATCACGGGAGCACTTTTTTTCAGGCTTTCTCAGAAATTTCTCATTTCCGGTTCCGGTATTAGTACATGTACTGAGGAGTATGATTTCAGAATCGGAGAAATAACCGAAATGAAATCAAGACAAATGTACTATTTAAATGTCGGAAAAATCTGAGACCTTTCGGAGTACACAGCACGGTAGGATTTTGCCCGATCCCACGGCGATAGCGTGAATTTGTTTGATGTCGGTCCGACGTTTTTGCCTGCGTGACATATCTCGCGACATAGCCCTTTTAAACAGTGGCTGAATTCATTCATGAAACTGAGGTACTAGGTCAAGACGAGGTGCCACGGGATAAGGAGACGCACTATAATCTATGATTACTACTAGTATTATTATTATTTTTTTTGCAGATAAACAATTTTATTTAACAACACATCGAAACACACAAATCTACTTACAAGTACAACAACGATACTAACTAACTACTTACAATGTGTAAACTATCCTTACACTAACTTACATTATAAAATGCTCAAGGAAATGCGCGCGCTATGATTGGTTAAACCGAGTTCATTATAACTCGATAAAGCACGCGCGTAACGTAAGGTTCATAATTTTTACCGTTATTATTTTATAAAAGAGATAAAAAACTTGTTCCTCGTGCATTGTTGAGTTATATAAGCACTTGGGAATTTTTAAGAACACTCGAGAAGTGCGAGAAGCACTCGCCTTTGGCTCGTGCTTCTCTGCACTTCTCTCGTGTTCTTAAAAATTCCCGCGTGCTTATATAACTCAATAATGCACTCGGCGCGTTTTTTTATTTCTTTAATACAATACTAACTTACAATATATAGACCGGCACCGCGGCAGAACGTTTGCGCATGCGTAAACTTCAAGCACTTCCGGTCCGTTAAACTACCAGTCAACATCGATGCGAACAGCATAAAACAACATTTCTGCATGAACCAACAGACCTAGATTTTCTAGATGCAATGATGAAAGGACCAAAACCGAAGAAAATTATGGTACGTACACGATCGGTTCTTGCATGAATACATTTCGAGATGGAGTGAAGACTTGTTTTTTGTGAAAAAATGCGATGCAAAAATTATTTGTTCATATTTCGTTGTTGGTGCAAACACCAAACCCCTTGGTGCAAACGCTTGAAACTTGAACGATGAAAAAACTTTTCAACGAAACAAACTTTTTCTCTACCTTTGTTTTATAACTCTTACTTTTTGTTTTCAAACTTCGCGGTACGGGAGTTTTATGTTGTTTATGTTGTAGTTCATTTTTTATTTCAGGTAATTTTTGTTTTTCCTTTGTTTCAAATTCATCAGCATATATTACCATACCCAAAAACAATGGAAAAATAAAAATTACCTGAGATAAAAAAATTAACTACAACATTTACATGGGATTTCAGTATGTCACCGGAAATGCGTTATTCACCGGATGCTCAGTTTTCTACTCATGCGCAGTGCGTTCTGCCGCGGTGCCATATAGACCATCCTTACACTACAATACAATCTAAAACTGCATGAAAGGCCGCGGTTTAATTTTAGGGACAAGAGGAAAAAATAGAAAGACTAATTAATCACTTAACAAGGATAGAAGAGTTGTCCATCTGGTTTGGAATTTTTCTAATGTTCGATTTGCTATGGCAGCAGCTCTGTGAATCAGCATTTTTTCTTTTAAAATAGCTAAGAAAGCGGGAAATGCAGGGGGTTTAGCGTCTGTTTTTTTGCTTAAAAATGTGGAATTTGGCAATTAAAATATAATAGTTGAGGAGAAAAAATGTGGGGTCTGCCGCATTATAACCATATCAGATCTTAATTTCATCAAAGAGGGCATCGCAAGTGGAGTTGGAATTCCACCACGTAGAGACTTCGGACCAAAACGTACTAAGAGAAGGACAACTCACTATCAAATGTCGTACCTAGGGTCTCTTCGATTCTTCCCCACAATCTAAACATGAGGTAGAGTCGACAATTCTCACCTTATGTAAAAACACCCTATGTGTCATATGTGGTAGTATGTTATGTATTAACTTGAATTGAAAAATATTTAACTTCGTTTCTTTTGTCATTCTAAACGAAAGACTGTATTTTCAACACCCAATCTGCGCAGGCGATTGTTTGCTAGAGGTTCTTTAAATTTTCTAGTGACGAAAATACGACGGGCGTGTTTCCATGGTATTTTCGTCGCAGGCATAAGCACAACCTTATTGTAGTGTTGTGTTTCATTGTCTACCATACATTTGGCCCTTAGTTTTTGCTTCCAGACGCATGGGATCGCATGGATTAATTAGTCCCAGCAATTTGGTAAAGGGAAAACGCTTACCTACTTTTTGAATCATGCTGTGATATGACATAAACTCATTTTCGCTATTTAGAAGATCTTTTACTCTTTTGATCCCAACCGCATGCCATTCTCCTTCGATAATTACAGTATATTCTTATTCATCGCAACTTGTAACCAATCATCAGGCGTGCATTCATTTTTCAATTCAGACCATTCACTGAGTGCATTTACATAAAATTCTGCCAAACCCTCGAGATCAAGCAAACTCACTTCATAATTGCATTCGAAAATAAAAGTTCCACTGACTTCGTCCAAATAGAAAGACGAAATAGCCATCCAGGCTTCATCCCACTCTTCAGTCATCTTAAATATCTCTCCCTCTTCCCGCCCTCGTAGACATCCCGCTTCCCGCCCATTCTTCTTCGTCTCCCGTACCCCTCCCGCCCCCTGTTTTCCCTGGCTCCCGCCCCCCTGCCCCCAATATTTCTTCGCTTGCTATATTTCCTTCTCGCAATAGTATATAACGCTTTAACCCTTATTATGCTAAATCCGGATTTTTCCGCGATTTGGAGGAATGGCAATTCAACCACTTGTGACGTCACTAATTCACACGTCAGCAGATTCTTTTGATATGCAACTAATACAGGTTGGAGAGATCTTTCCACAGGACTGTCCATTTTGATCGACTGCATTCTGACAGAGCTAATGGAAAAAAACGTGATCAGTTTTTGGTGCAAAATTGGTGGTAAAACAGGCCAATATACCTGTACTTGACCATGGTCTCCTTTCCAGGGCTTTCCATTGATAAAGATCAAAACTTTTCAGGCCACAAGAAAGGATGTACAGAGTAGAAGGTAGAGAGAATAAGAAAGCAGAGAAAAACGAAAAGGGAACGGAGCAAGGAAAAAAAATCGGAACGGTTCCGCAAAAAAAAGTTCAAATTTTGGCTTATGCGCATGCGCCAAAGTGAAATATTGCATATTTTTACATGAAAACCTCATAAAAATCTTACTACAGTGCGAGAAAGTGCCTTTCTGGCAAAGTTTCGAAAAATTCAGCACCGTAGCGCCAAAAAAAATCAATTTAACGGTAAAAAACGTGTTTTTTTTTTTAGTAATTTCAGCATATTAAGGGTTAAGTGACGGAATACTGGCCAAGCAAATTTATCTGACCAGTGTTTCTCATTCTTCCCTAAAAAAATGACAGCTTTACTTATATAAATTTTCATTGCAGTCGATGGAGGCTACACAGAATGGAGTCAGTGGTCGCTCTGTGAAAACCCGTGTGGGGGATCCGTCGTCAACCGGACCAGAGCATGTACTAACCCTACCCCCACCCCTGACGGAGCAGCTTGTTCTGGAGACGCATTCCAAACAAAGCTGGAGTGTATCTGGCCGTGCCCAAGTAGGTCCAAAAAATAGTAAAGTTTATTTTTTAGAGAAAGTTAGGCAACCGTAAAATTTTGAATATCAGCCCTCGTCTCATATGTATTCAAAGGACTTTTTTTGTGGAGTTATTACTGGAGGGAATTTTTCGTTTCAAAAAGGGTTCGGCTTTTAATTGAATTAGGGAACAGTTAAAACCTTCTGAACGAGGATATAAGTAAAAAAAGAGCTTTATTGGAAGAAAACAACAGGAACATGCAAAATGCGAAAAGAATGCGCAACACACTTTCTCTTAAAAACCCAAAGATACAAACAAGTTTCGTCTAAGTTAGTGTGATCCATTATCAATTGGCCACTCCGAAAAATACCATAATACTCTTTCATGTGCAGGCTCAGCCTCACCAGGGTGTAATTATTCAAGTCTCCTTTGTTAGAATGGCACAATGGAATTCAGAGTACATGTAGGAACTCTAGGACGTAGCATTGTGTGTTCGCATACAAATGTGCACCGTATGCAAATTGACACAAAGTTGAAGCATAGCACATGCAGTTCGTGATGAAAACAAAAAGAAATCGGAAAAATGAGGCTTGCATCAAGCACCACCCAAACCTGCACTTTAAAGAGTATTATGGTATTTTTAATAGTTTCTGGTGTGTGCAATATCAGGCTAAATCCACATTATTTTGCCATGTAGCCGGTCCTCTTGACGGTGATTGGGGAGGATGGAGTCCATGGACGCAGTGTTCTCAAACCTGTGGAATATCAGGAGGAAGCATTCTAAGAAGAACACGATTGTGTAACCGTCCTCCTCCTATGAATAGCGGGAAGCCTTGTGTTGGAAACGACACTGAAACGGCGAGAGCATGCTTTGCACCTTGTCCAGGTTTGTATATTGAGTTCACGTTTTCCGTTTTCCGTTTTCCACAAAAAAACTGTACAGATTTATAATTGTATACAAAACAAAACAATTAACCGTACGCCTTCTAATCAGTGGCGGATACAGTTTTCTTTTTAACAGTTTATTTTTTAATTGCAACAATGAAAAAATGTATAGACTTAGGCGTATACCCGTAGCCAACCCCCATAAAAAAATCCTGGATCCGCCCCTACTAATACAGCTACTTCCCTCCTAGTATCAGTATCATAAGTCGTCAATTAATATATATATTAGAGAATTCAATTTTTAATGAAATGATTTGCCCCTGGATTCCCATACACACACTGTATTTTATAATAGCGGACTGTTTGCCCTGATTACCCATGATCCCCCATGATCCCCCAACAAAAGTGCGAAATCAGTCTTAAGCAAGGTTTACTTGAAAGGTAGTTTTTAAAATTGGAATGATAACATACACACGTTGAATTCATTGGATCCAAACATCGTTTTCATTTACATGTATTTTACATGTATGTTTACATCTACATCGTTTTCATTTACATGTGTATATTTTAACAGAAACTTTGACGTATTCAACATGACCATTTTTTACCCACATACAGTTAATGGCGGGTTCGGTTTGTGGTCCGCATGGACAACATGTAGTAAGACGTGTGGGACTGGTGCCCAGTCAAGAAGCAGAACTTGTACCAACCCAGTCCCTAATGATGGAGGGCAGAACTGCACTGGTGACTACACCCAGGCAAAGAGCTGTAAACTAACTTCTTGTCCTGGTAAGGAAGCACGATTTTGAGCTTGCGTTTTTAGAGATTTTAGAGTACATATTGCTTAGTTACTTTTTGCGCGTTTTTAACCGGCTTCGCTAAATTTGACCTGTTTCTCTAAAGGATTTTTCTACTGGGGAGGCTGGGTACCTCATTTTCACAATGTCCGAGAAAATAAGGGCTCAAATGCTTTAAATTGTTCCGCTGAATTGTGGCCTGTGGGTTATACGTTGAAAGCGGAAGATTCAACATTTCTTAAATATTTTGTTTACAAATATTCGGCGGGAAATGAATGCACGTGCTCGTAACGTTTGACTGCTATGAATGCACAAATATGGCGTATACCAAGATAAAATACAGGGACAGAGAGAGAGAAAATAAGGGCGTTGACTGGGATATGTGAATTTTGCTACGGTGATTTTTAAACCTCGTGTAATACGGAAGTTGGTTTCCTGTGATGTCCGCAAACGTTTAGTGTGACAACCACAGCAAATGATAATTACTATTGTAATTCATTACTTTCAATTTAAAAAATGTTCGGATATATATATATCGAATTCTATTAACAGGTGCTATTGATGGAGGATGGTCAGTGTTCTCAGCCTGGAGTACATGCTCGGAGCCCACATACTGTCTGCAAGGTATTAAGAAACGAACCCGGACCTGTACCAATCCTCCCCCGACAAATGGCGGCGATGAATGTGGGGGACTGGCAGAGGAAGAGAAGATCTGCCCCACGCAGGAGGAAGGATGCACAAGTACGTAACTGATAACCAAAGTCAACACCATTGCAATACTACAATAATAATAGTAATAATGATGACGAACTCGATTTCGGTTTGTATCTAAAAGGTTCTGCCTTTCTCTGACGAATGTTTTGATAAATCATCTCACGCATACAGGTTTTCTCTAACCAAAATGAATATTAAGCACTTGAAATTTAGTTTTTAAGAGTGAAGAAAAATCGAAGACCCGGTAGAAAAACACGCGGAGCAAAGCGAGAATCGAACCAAAAACAAACCTAACCCACCTACAGTGGAACCTCGCTATATAGAATTGCCAAGGGACTGGGAAATTGTGTTCGTTATATCGGGGTTCTTTCGCATACATTCCGACTATAACTGGCCTGTAGAATATCCTTCGTTATACCGGAGTCTTCCTTGTAAAGGGGTTCGTTATATCGGGGTTCTTTCCCATATATTTTACTAGAACTGGTCTGAAGAATATCGTTCGTTATACCAGGGTCTTCGTTATGGAAGAGGTTCGTTTTATCGGAGTGTACAATGTATGTCGCCGCGCCCGGGATTTAAAATTGGGTCACACACGTCAGGTGCTAGGAATGTGCTCTCATCCACCCTGCTCCCAAAACTACCCAGAAGATAACATGGTGTGTTTTTTTTTTTTTGGGGGGGGGGGGGGGGGGGGGGGAATATTTTAGTGATAACACATAGACCAAGATTTACATGCATGTAAGGAGAAATAATTAGAAAAGAAACTAGTAACTAACGAACTAGTAAAATAACAATATGGATAACAAAACAATAAATCTTACAATCACACTGATATAAAGGGAAAAAGGTGGGCTGGATTAGAGTGGGTAAATAGGTTGAGGCACACTATCGCAATAAACAATAAACAGTCGCAAATTATACACAGAGTGTAGTCCATTTGGATACATATTTCCCGCGTTTGTTATTTTTCACAGCAATTTCTTTTTCACTACGAATTTTGTCATTAAGAATGTTGTGTTCATAGACAAGAAACATAGTTTCATATTACCTGTGTAGTCACCAGCGACCAAAATGCTTGTGCGAAACCAGTTAAACCAGTGTTGTGTTCATAGAAAGAAACATAGCCTCACATTGCCTGTGTAAGAAGTTACAAGCGAACAAAATGCGTAATCCTTCGCTAGACTAGTGTTCTTTTATTCTTGCTCCGGGTGGCTATAAGTAATAGTGTAATTCAGCACTTTGGGCTGCAAGGCTGTTTTAATAAACATTTCTATTGGGTATATAGTCTATATAAATAAATAGAAAAAAGCGCCAGCAGTTTTGAGCCACCAGAGTCTTTGAATTATTTTGAGTTTGCTTATCAACATTTTCAGCTTACCAGCCTAACAAACCAGACAAAACACCAGTCACTGACCCTAACTCCTGGCTGGCTCTGGAATGTGGAGCAACAGAGAAGTTCTCAGCTACTGGAGCTTTCAAACAAGATGTTCCTTTTGCTGTGTATTCGAACTTTAATTTCATGAGAACTGAGCTGGAGAGTGGATGGTTTGCCATTAAAATGGAACCTGACGATAAAGATGATTATGGACAGAAGAAACTCACAAAGGTCTGTAAATCATCTGGCGTCTTTTTTTTGTGAACCATTTAGTTATAATAGTAGAATCTTGCTTGCGGCAAATAAAACAATAAGATACAAATAACATCTCGTGAGGATAATACAACTATCCACTGAAGTGATTCAGTGTTGATATTTCGTCCACATCATATATGTGAATAGGAACGCAGTTTCTTGAGGTAGGCCTTAACCCTTTCATTCCAAAAGTCTATTATGGAGACATGTAGTGCACTTCTAACTTTTGAGTCTGTCAACGAAATCCTGTGGTGAGACCATTGAAATGAAACCTCCTTGTCAGTACTTTTGCATGGTACCACTTGTTTTTAAATATTTTACAAATGAAATTTGGGATTTGTCTTGAATTTGCATCTTTGGGACTCTTGGGGATTAAAGGGTTAAGCCAGCGACACATGAACTAGGCGATTTTATACGCTCGTCGCTGCGAAATTGATCGCAAGTGAAGATTGTCAGCGAATTTCACCCTTTGTGTTCCACATCATGATAAGGGTCTTTTCTTTCGTTATTGGTCTGTTCCGGCATAGGATTCTAGAATCTGAGCAACATTTCTGTTGTCGTCGCAACACCTATCGCGTAGAAAATTAAATGCAGCGGTTTGGGAGAATGGACAGAGGCTACCTATGCGGGAATATTGTTGTATTGACCGCTTTTACTTGAGCGCGAAAATTTAATCTCTCTTTCTTGCTTTGGACACTAGGTATGTTTTGAGATCATCGACCCCCTGACCATTCAAAAAGTTGTGTCCAACAAAGCTACCTATTACTCTAACATTGACGCTTTACCGGAGTGGACTAAGCCCGCTCTGACTGAGAATGTTCCCGCCTTTACCATCTGGATTGATGAGGCTCACGCTCTCAGGAAGTACGAGTTCCAGTGCGCAAAATCGAATGAGTATGTGCCGTTTACCGGATATGTTATGCATGACGTCAGGTAAGCTGGGAAGTTGTGCTTTACTGAACTCGTACCTTTCGTATTGTTTTTAGTTAAACATTAAATACATGAAATCACAAGATGTAGTTAGTGATATAACCTACGATTAACACATTCCTTTGTTAGTATGAAAAGATCAATCAATGTGATTATCCGTCCGTGCGCGCGTGCGTGCCAGTGCGTCCATCCATTTATCCACCCATCCACCCACCCAACCTCCCATTTTCAATGTTACAGTTGTGCTAAAATATTTCTCGACTTATCTAGGGTGCGTTCTATTGAACGTATTCCGGAATAAGAATATACAGAAATGGCACAAAAAATCGCGTTTTCGGGACTTGGGAGCCACTAGAATACTACACATTTGCTTTTGCCGTATATTATAAATATGTTTTGCCAGATTTATACTGCAAGTCTGTTCATTCTGTTTTCGGAATAGGGTTAATCGAACGCGCCCCTAGATGATTGCTTCGATATGATCAATAATAAAAATGCTCATTTTTACGAGATAACGTTCTAGATCGGCATCTCCGACGGCGGCTGTTTTTAAAGCTCCATATCAAGAGAACAGTGTTCTGTTGTTTCCTTTACAATGGAACTTTTGCACTGATTCGACTGCTATGCAATAATGATAACCTAAGAGAGGTGGATACTTACTATGTGGTGACTTGACTGCAAAGAAAGAGAAATGTTTTACTTGAAAATGCCCAAAAGACATATTTATAGCAGTGCAAACCCAAGAATAATGCTCCAGTTTTGTTTAAAATTACTCTACTAGTGCTGTAAGAGTTAAGACAATGGGCTACAGATAGTCTTGGAAAACTCCCCCCGTGGGGGGGGGGGGGGGGGGGGGGGGGGGGGGGTACTCCATTATATGGAAAAGACTATAGCACGGGCGTAGAGGGAGGGTCGGACACCTTATTGAGACTTATATGACGGAGTAACCGGTTAGCTTTCAGTTGATGTTAGGGGGCAGCAGTTTATATAGTTAAATTTAGGACTAAGCAACCCGAGAAGCTAGGTGGTACAGTGGTACGGTAGGCTATGTAAGCCTAAGCCTAGCTGAGGTCACAGGTTCAATCCTCAGTGGGGATTTTAGATTTTCTTTTTTACACTTAAAAATTTCAAAAAGGTGTCCGACCCTCACTCTACGCCCGTGCTATAGCCTAACCCCCATTATATACACTATATAGGTATGTGCCGCCCGATAGGGTAGGGTTTTTTAGATGCTCAGTCCTTAAATAGGGTATCCTTTTTGGTGTTTTTGGTATTGTGATCCCTAGATATTCCTTAGATAGGGTCACTAAATTGTAGTATCCACCCCAACGCGCAAAACGAAAAAGATATGGTCTGTTAAAACTGTACTACACGCCTGAATTGGGCCTTAAAAAAGGTATCAAATCTCGATTTTCTACCCTTAAATAGAATCAGGGTTTGAAAACCCGCTTGGCGGCACACACCTATCCTAAATTGTCGGAAGTACCCCCCCCCCCGCTGGGGAAAACTCGGATTATGGTTAATTCTATCTTCGAAAATTCACTTGAATATTTGTATATTTAGTATGACAAAGCTACATAGTTTTAATTTGGGTCAGTTTTCAAGAGGCTGCTTACATAATGTATTCCCTAAGTCATAAAACACCTTGTTTTTCATCCTAGATTCTCCTACTACACCGAAGGAAATTCCCAGACGTTCAAGGCAAAGGGTGGTTACATTATTAAATCAGGAGCCACGTTTAATACAGAGGTGAAGAAGGATGTGATCAGTGGAAGTGTTTACGCCAAAGGCACTGCTCCCTCCGTTACTTTCAAAGACATTATGGCCTCGTTTGGTTTAGATCCTGCAAGTCTTCCGGATTTTTTCGTTAACGCTTTGAAGTGAGTTTAATAGTTCGGCTACAAAGTGCATTTTAATTTTTCCATTCTTACTTTACAGCGCACTTTAGATCAATGAAACGCAAAAAACGCGATTTTTTTGTAGTACATGTACATCTTTTAAATTTTAATTAAACGATCTTTTACTTATAATAAGTTTCTTTAGTTTATAGTTCAAACTTTTTTAGGTTTTTCAATTTTACGAAAATTATTTGAGATTGAATTCCAGTTTTTCCGTTTACACTTGAGGATTTCATCTAAAGATTCAACATATGTCGAGAAAATTCCATTGACGATAGGGGATTTCGCTGTTTTCCAACCGTCTCAGACAGTAAACATCGATCATCTGGGATGGTCGGGAACAAATCGGGAGTGTTGCCATTTTTCGACGCGTCCCAGATAACTGCGATGATCGGCGATTTTCCCGACATATCGGCAAAATCCGGGACGGTCGACAAACAGCAAAATCGTCGATCGTCTGGGATTTTTCCAACATATAAAACTCAGGCTTTAGCAAATGATTTTAACCGAAGTATATCGTTTCATGTATCGAATTCTTAAAAGGCTTCCGGTAGATATTTCACTAAATAGGGACTGGGGGCTAACCCGTTTGCATTATTTTAAAGCGATAAACATGACGTTTTGAAAACGGTACTTTTTAACCACTGCACGCGAACGCCCCGAGCGGCGGGAGGGATTGGATAAGGCTGTTTTAATAGGCTGCTTAAGTACAATAAAAAAACCCACGAATTATCTTGTAACGAAGATTTTGCTTTTACTTTTAGAGGAATTGGTCTTTGGGATTTCACCATGGCGCCCGCAGAGTTGGTACAAAAACTTGCAAAGGGTGGACTGATTCGGTTCACGGCGTCAATTAACGCAGGCGGTGTTCCCATCCATGTGGAGATTTTGACAGGAATAAGATTTGGAAGACCTCAATTTGCTGTCGGGTTTAGTTTTGACAGTGAATCGTATGGAAAATTGGCAGAGAAACTATCTGGGATTGGAGTCGACTTTCTGGACAAACTCGGGCTAGAGTTACAGGTATATATTTTTGCGCCAAACTACCAAAAATCGAAGCAAAGCGAATTTGAAGGCGACCGAAAAAGGGTGGAGCTGTGGCAAATAAGGAGAGTAAAACTGGGGGAAGCGCTTAAACCGAACAAATACGTTTCCCCGTCGTTTCATACGTCCACAAGGTTCGTGCGAGGGTCGTACGAGAACATCGATGCTTAACAATTTCCCGCGATTTTTTTGGGGGAAAACCGACACTATTCGCCTCACTTCGGTGATATGCAGCCCATTCATCTCATATAGAGATTTACCCTTTATCTCCAACTTGCGAAAACTGTATATTAACTTTTTAACTACATCTTGCTAATCTTTCTGAAGTTATTTTGCAATTATTTTACAGATCGGAGTAGCTTTCAGTCCTCCAGAAGTGTTAGGATTCCAGCAAGTCCTCACTGATGCAGAGACTAAGTTTTCTAAGGAACCACTTAACACCTACATTTCTACTAGTGTTATTCAAGGTTTGTACAAATACAGCTAAGAATATTGCAAGTCAGAAATATAACAAAGAAATCGATACCATGCAGGAGACCGGGTTATTTTTTAATTGATACTTGCTAGCAAATCTCGCTTATTCCGACATCTTTCTTTCAATATTGCCATGTGGCCACTTAGCATGCGCAATTGCCCCCAGGGCCGATTCCTGCATCCTCGTCCCCAGGGCCTCCTCCTCTTTCAAAATGGCGGGTTTGACGGTCAAGCCCAAATCATACCGTCCAGAAGGACGCCGGACATCTTATTGAAACTTATATAACGGAGTAACTGGTTAGCTTTCAGTTGAGGTTGGGGTTAGCAGTTTATATAGTTAAATTTAGGACTAAGCAACCCGAGAAGCTAACCGTACAGTGGTACGGTAGGCTACGTAAGCCTAAGCCTAGCTGAGGTCACAGGTTCAATCCTGAGTGGGGATTTTAGATTTTGTTTTTTGCACTTAAAAATTTATTGAAAGTAAGTGCCGACATTACGTCATGTAAGTCTCAATAAGGTGTCCAACGTCCTTCTGGACGGTATGATTTAGGCACAACCGGGTTTGACGTAGAAACCTCTGGACAAGTCTGTCAAAATACTTCAAGTATTGTGGATTATTTTGTCACGCGACACACGATGAAATGGCGTTTTCGGAGGTTATTTCAAGCGTTTTTGTTCTTTGGTAATCTGAATCAGTTGATCAAACGAAATAAAGACATTTTATCATGTTTTAAGGGATAAAAAATACACCAGGATTTTTGAAGCATTTTGGCAGCATTGACCAGGGTTTCTTCGCCCGCCATATTGAAAGCGAAAAAGGCCAAGAGGACGAGGTTGGAGATTTTCTTATTTACTAGCCTGTTTGCTCGCCTGTTATAACAACTTTTCCTTTCCATCTCGGGTGTCGTATCTATATATATAAGTCTATTACAGCTTATCTTTTTTTGCAACAAAACAATTCTCAATACCTTTAGAGCTGTTTTCAGTTGAGTGTCGTAAGACCAAAACCAAAGTAATTACTTTGGCCAATCACAACAGACGCAGACAATCCACTGAACCAATCAGAACTCAAAGTAAATACAGGTAGCTGGATCCAAGCGTGCGAGTACGACACGATTGGTTTTAATTTGGTTTTACTTCGAATTGATTGAGAAGGTGACAAAAGCGAAGCAATGCGAAGCAGGTGACAAAAGCGAAGCAAAGCGAAGCAATGCAAAACCAAAGCAATCGCAAAATTACTTTCGATAATCAAATGAAAACCGCTCTAATAGCTAAAATAGCTTTAGTCCAGCGCCGACGCAAGCCTCCTTTGATCGAGAGAAATTAAAATAAATAGCTTTTAAACAATGTTAAGCTTTAACATTCCTTATTTAACAGGAATCACGGCCGTAGCTCAAATCGTTCTACCAAAGGACTGCAAAGGAAATAAATTCTGTGAAATAGCAAAGATGATTGTAGGACCAACGATAAAATGGTATATCGCCGGAGAGTTTCAATGGAAGAAAATCAAAGTTGCCACTGGGTTTAGAAACATCCGCCTTTTTGCTGGGTTGTACTTCGACAAGCTCGAGCTTTACGTTGAGGTAAGATCTTGTAGTGGTCAGCATGCGAATTCTCCCTAATACTGTACGTATCTAATTGAGGTCATTTCCTTTAGCTAAATTTTGAAAAAAAAAATAAACAGACAAACAGACCTTGTCACTTTTTATGACGTCCTATGTTGTCATTGTAATTATTATTTACGGCTGAAAATTTAGCTTCGCATTTGATATGAGGTTAAGAAAAGTACTTTCCATACTTGCCAGCATGCTGGCAGGCGTGAATGAACGAATATATTTCCCTGCTTGCTTTTCGCGTTTTTTAACTCTTGAATACGCGAAGCGTTAAACGAGTTAAAATGAACAAATATATTTCCCTGCTTGCTTTTCGCCCTTTTAACTCGTGACACGAAGTGTTGAACGAGTTTTAGCAGTGGGACAAAATTTCACTCGATCGACTGTTAACATGGAGCGCGCGATATGTCATGGTCACCTGCCTTACCCATGGGACGACGTTGGAGGAAGGAGAGGGTGTCAAGTTTGAAGCAGGAGGTGGTGGTGGTGGGGGGTTGGGGGGGGGGGGGGGGGGTCGGTGGAGCAAAACGCCTAGGA
Source organism: Dendrophyllia cribrosa (assembly GCA_024195265.1). Taxonomy (NCBI): domain Eukaryota; kingdom Metazoa; phylum Cnidaria; class Anthozoa; order Scleractinia; family Dendrophylliidae; genus Dendrophyllia; species Dendrophyllia cribrosa. The sequence goes on along the minus strand of JAJLRJ010000002.1, from coordinate 17,471,945 downwards.
GAGGGGAGGGTCCGAAGATTTCAGAAAAATGATCGGAAACATTCGTGCAACCTTCCGATGGTATTCGGAGAATTTTAGAAAATCTTCAGAAATCGTCGAAAATCATCGGAAAATCTTCGGAAATTGCTTAAAACGTCTTAATAAGTGTCGTTCATATGATAAACAAAATAATACATGGGTGCTTGGAAATATGAAATTTCTCTTCTTGTGTTCAACTTAATATCGTTATCTTCCATTAATTCGTCTTTCCTTTTTGTCTTAGGCTGACTGGAACTCGACAACTAAACATATCAAGATGGGATTCCGTGCTGATATCAAGATACCGGTGAATGGCGACATATACCGCGATGGAATCAAAGCTCCTAACAGTGATCTGTTCTTGTTTGGTGTACTGGAATACGATTTTCAACAACAACAGGTCGCAGGCAAACTGGGCATGCGTGGAATATGGAGAAAGGCTTACTTCATTCCGTTTCTCGGCATAGGAAATATTTTCCTCGGGTAAGAAATATACTGAATGATGCACAAGATCCCCATCATTTCACCTGTCCATTTTACTGGCCTGTTTAAGGCGTTCAGATATTAGGGAGCAAAGGAAATGTGGTGACCGCGAACAAAAACTACTGGAGCAAACTAAAAATGAATATAAATGAGTATAACTCCCGTTGCGTTTGAATTTAGCAGCTTTTACCTCCTTTATTTTCGGGGGCTCGGTAAGGCCGCCTTACTTCACATAAGCCGAACCTAATTCATTGTGAAATACGGCGTCGAATTAATTCAGAACGGCTTATTCTATTTGGATCGGCTCAGACGTTTTGACCGCGTGGCACAGCCAGGAATAACGGCTGTGTACTGACCGGCTTTGATTCAAACGCTGAACTTCACATGAGCCGAATGAAATGCATAAATTATTAAAATGTGCTTTATAACAATGATCAAGCTAAAATTTCTGAATCCTCAATTTTGTTTGTAGTGAATTTAATAGCTTCAGCTGAATCAGTTTAGCTGGGATTAATTAATCTGGGTTGGCCTAAATTCGAATTAGGTTCACCTCATGTGAAGTAAGGCGTCAGAACCGGGACTAAAACGCGACCCGTTAGTCCTAGTATCATGTTAGATGATTTTGAGGGAGTTATCTTTAGATTACCCCCTTTAAGTGGAGGGTGGGGGGGGGGGGGGGGGGGGGGGGGGAGGGGGTTCTGATCTGTGATCTTAATACCGGTTCTCAACCAATTCTCCGGTCGATTCTCGCCTCTTTGCGCTTTTTCAGTTGCAAAATATTTATCAATTATTGGACGAGGTTGAGGAAAATATCGTGATTTGTTGGTGGCGAGCAAATCAATTATTCGGCTGAGGCAAATAATTGATAATTGATCTGCAAGACACTGAGAAATGACGATATCATGCGATAGCCGAGTTCGATATTTGTTTTATCATTCGATCACCGAATTTGTTTTTCAATTTAATATTTATTCATAACTGCTCAAACAGAGCAGAAATCGGGCTGCCATTGTAGAGGACGGTTAGCATTAGACTACCCCATCCACCGAAACCACCTCGGACACCTTATTGCACAACAATTATTCGCAGCAAAACAACTTTGTTATACCGTTGTGCGCATGAGAAGAATTATTCGTAGGCAGTTATTTGCAGGTCACGTGGTGGGCCCTGAGCCAATGAAAATGAAGAAAAAATGCATGAAATGATAATACACAATATTATCTATTTCTCCCGCTTGCGGCCAGCTTGGGAATTCCGCCTTCAACCTTCCAACATCACGTAGACTTCCCGTCCCCTTTTCTCCCGGGTTCCGCCCTCTGTCCCGCTCCACTATTAAATGATCCCCAAGAAACACACACACATAGAGAAAACTGACTACAACACTAGGAACGCCGTGCTCTACACTTTGCCAATAGTGATGTGGGTTCTTTAACGTCACCCACTAGTTTAGTATACTGCTATTTCAATTAACGTTGTCGGATGGTAATTGGGCATTGGCATGTAGGCATACGGAACACAATGCAATGCTTTGCTTGAGTGACCCCCAAACAATAGCTTCCCAATGCCCAATTACCAATTACCATCCGACAACGTTAATTGAAATAGCTGTATAAAGGTGGAAGGGACAAGGTTTGAAAGGGTATTAGTTGGTATTGGTCTGAACACACACATTAAAAACTAATACTTTAATAACAAAAAGCTAATAAAACCTGATAATTAAACCTATTAGCGCACTAAGAAAACACTGGTATAAACGGGTGATTGGCAACCGTTGGGCATTAACGAAGTTATAAAAGTATTTGAAAAAAGCACGCTTCAATTGACAGGTTGACGTACAAGGTTGGAGCGCCTATACCCATCACTGGTGTGCAGTTTGGAATGCGAATAGAATTTGGATACGACTGTCTTATACCAGCAGACTTTAACAATGATGTAAGTTTGAGATGCTTCCAAAACAAAGGACATAGAGCGGTTTTTAATTCAGTGTTGTAAGTAATTTCACGATTGATTTGGTTTTGTATTGCTAAGCTTTGTGATTGGCTAGAAGATTTCGCGCCACTTTCTCAACCATTAAGAAGCAATACCAAAGCCAATCGTGACTTTTAGGCACGTATTTTCCCGCGCTTGGCGCCGGCTACATGTCTTCACTTTGATTTCTGATTGGTTCATTGGATTGTCTGTGAATGAAATCCTATATTGTGACCACAGGCATTTGAACTGCTGCACAAGGACTGAAGAAAAAACATCAATTGTGACTACTCAAATAAAACCTCTTGAGAACTACTTACTGCCAAGTACCGTTTCTTGTTGATATTTTTAAACAATTAAATTTAATGTATTTTTAGTTTTTACTTTCGTATTGTAGGAAGTAAAATGGCCAATATTCTCCTTTTAGGGTCACTGTTTTGGTGGCAGCGGCTATTTTGGTGTTGGAAAGCCTCAGTTCTTTTACGCTGACATTAACGCACTGACACTCGGGAAGATCTTCCGACTTCTGGGATTCAAATTCCAGCTTCCACCTCCAATAGCACAGACTGGTTTTCCAGAAGGCGCTGCGGTGAGTATTGAACTAGGAATATTTGTCTCGCAGACCTTTGCGAAGCTCGGGGGAGGGTGCACCGCAAAATTTTAGCGATGGGGGAGGGCGAGATGGAATTTCTGGTTTAATTGGAGAGGTTAGGTTGTATGGCCACAATGGCCTCGAAATTTGAAGTGGAGACTTTCTCGATCCCAGTCGCTTCCATTTAACTTGTACTCATTATCCAGTCTTCGTAAAATATAATAAATGGGAACTGGTACTGGTCAGTATTGGCTTTTGATCTGTGCATCACTGTAACTAAAGTATTAAATGACTTTCTTGACTTGAGTATTATGATATGATACTGAAAACGCGTCAGAACCTATGACCACCGCAAAAGAGGACATTATGAACGCAATGTATTGATGCTTCGAGTTTGGAGTCCTTTCATGAAAAACCGATCCGCGGATTAAAAATGGATTTTTCAACATAGACACGAATCGAAGGTTAAAATTGAACTTTGCTAATTGTCACTTACGCGAGCGGTCGCCTAGTGGTGAAGGGCGCCGTACTGCTGAATCAGCGCACCCGAGTTCGGACCCTAGTGAAGACATGTAATATATATTTTTTCTTTTCTTTTCTTTTTAAACGGAAATTTGATGAAGTTGACATTTAGAGCGTTTCATATTCACAAATTGGCTCATAGTACTGTAGCCATTAAATTTGTTTCCAAAGAAGCCATTAACTTCGTCGCTAGTCAACCCCGGCGGAAGTCCCTTGTTATAGACTATTAAGATTATGTAATAGTCCTTTACAATAAATTATAAGCAAGCAAGTTATATAAGAAATTTAAAAAGGAGAGATTTTTTTCTCTGGTAGGTCTCGTACTCTACAGATGACATTGATCTACGTATTGCTAACGGTCCGTACATTTACAAGGGATTTATGCTAAAAGGACGGGTCAATATTCTGGGATGGTCGATATACGCGCATGTGAAGTTGTCGGATGCGGTGAGATAAAGTTTATTTCTATATAACTTATAATAATAGTTTCTTCATTCATTCGCCTTCGACTCACATTTTCAGAAATCTTTTCTCATTCTCTCAAACTTGCCTTCATGTCACCATAAATATTTGTAAATAGCTTAAATAGCTCCCGACCAATATCATGAAATCCAGAATTTGAAATGCGAGTTCGCTTGTTCAATTTCTACCCAAAATAAAATCAAGGAAATAATATTTTTACTTTTAAAAATAGAAAGAAATGTCCCACCTGCTTATGAAAACATGCGAGCTAAAGTATACCATGCGCGATTTAGGGATAACACTTATTCTTTTGTTGAAACAATAAAATAATAGAACACAAAAGAACGACAATACAATAGAATACAATACCATAGAATATATTAGAATACATATTATAAATTTTACCTTATACAATAGAGGTGTACAATGTACAATGGAGCTGACACCCTAAATCGGACGTCATATGGAGCTGAAGAGGTCTATTATACCGGATTATTATACAGTGTGATCCTGTAAGATAACAGAAGAATGCCGTTAAAACTCTTGGCCAGCAGTTAATAACTTCTGCTACATAACAAGGTTAAGTTTTAAGGAACGGCATTCAGTTTTGTTTTTTCAAAAGTGAAAGCGTCAACCATCATCTAAATTTTGTTTGAAACATTTTGGAGGTAACTGCACGCGCGCATCACGTTTGAAACTTGATCACACTGCTTCCACGGACTAACTCTTTAGAATATATAATAAAAAGGCCGGACATTTATTATTAGAAATACTCTTACTTTTCAGGCAATTTTTGTGGACCTGAAACCTGATCCAATTAAAATTTTGGGCATTATCACAATCGTCCGCAGTCCTAGTCAGCATGATTTGGGACCTTGGTTCTACATGGACGCCAGAAAGACTCCACTCTATTACGAGGTAACATAACAATACCCCCTTCGTTATAAGGAAGGGGGGGGGGGGGGGAGGGGGGGGGGGGGGGAGGGGAAACTCTCGTCTCTTAAGGGAAGAGAATCATTCTCTTAAGCGGCCAGCCTCAGTTACGGACACCGTCTTGTCCGCTTAGTGGGAGATTCAACAGTAATGCAGGTAATAATCATTACCATTTTCTCAAGTGTGATTGGTTCATGTAATCGGTTTGTTGTTATCGGACAATGTAAATGGACAGTTGCACGAGTCAATCACATAAAAGTCTAGGTTAAATGAACCAAACATATCATTTAAAACAATCACTATGGCAATCTATTTAACGGGGTATTTCAGTGCCAGTTTTAAAGCGATAAAAATTGTATGAACGCTTTCGATTGATAAAGAGTCTTTCTTAGAGTTATTCTCTTAAAATTCTTGTTTGTTTGTTCTTGGAGATCGTAATGGTTATAATATTTTGTTAATTTTGTTGATTTTGTTAATCACTCGTATAATTACTGACCGAGTTGGGCTCCACTCAGTCCTATTGTCGTTATTAACAATTTCTTTTATGCAGGCATATATCGAGGGGTACACGTCGATACTGGGAATCTCAAGCTACGTCCGCTTGAACCTGACAATGACTCAGATAGAGCTGCTGATCCAAGGAAACTTCCTCAACCTGATCAAAGCTGAATTGTATCTGACAGCAGGTTATAGCTTAAGCTCGTTTGGTGGTAATTTCTACGTCAGAGTCACCGTGGACCTAGGCGGCCTTAACAAGGTAAGTGATCTAGAACAAGATGATAAAGATGTTATGTTCATCGAAGTCACGAGCGTAGGACAAAGAACAAAAATTCGAGTCCCCGACAGGAATCGAACCGATGACCTTCCACACACCTGTTGGATGCTCTAACCACCGATTGAATGGTCCAACCATTGAGCTACGAGAGAATCATGGCGAGCTGCGCCATTTTCTAGGTTCTTACATGGCACGCGTCCTGCATACTGCCAGATGAGATGTTTTAGATTTTTTACAATCTCATGAAACCATAATAATATTATTTCAACCAAATCACCGTAAAATAAGCAATGTCATCTATTTTTAGTATCACTCTGTTTCCATAGAAAGTGTAACAATAACTATACCATTGCATTGCGACTGACTATTATTAATTGTCTTTGGCTGGAATGGTCAAGATGCAAATAAATTGCAAATGTAAACAAGAAGCTGTACGCAGCTTGAACTCGTGGCGTCTTTGACCCATTGCGGTATTGATTCGTGAGTGTTTTGAGTGCTTTCACGGAGAAACATAAAATTATGTCTAAAAGTAAGAAAAATTGAAACCTTGATCGCCAAGCAGCGGCGAACACAATATCAAATAGTCTTATCCATCCATGAACGCCTTGTATTGTCTTGAAACACACGGAGAGAAGTTGCCGCCATCTTGAAATCAAGAGCGAGATCACGAGGTCGCGTATCAACCAATCAGACCATTGAAACTAAGATATGCGTGCATAAATTTGCATGCACTAATGTAACACGAAAAAAGAAAGAAGAAAACTCAGAGCCGAATGTATAACTCGTCGGCTACGCCACGTGTAAAAATGGCCAACATTCCAAAATTCTTGCCTTACTGACGGATTGGGCCTTTTGTCTCTTCGAGGATTGAATCATCTGATATATATTTTTCTCTGGGCTTCAGCTTAGCAGACCATGCCCAGGTTGTTCAAAAAGTGGATAGCGCTATCCACCGTATAAATCACAATCCAGTGGATAACACAATTGGTTTTGTTAATACTTATCCACTGGATAGTGATTTATCCGGTAGGTAGCGCTATCCACCGTATAAATCACTATCCAGTGGATAACACAAAGGGTTTTGTTAATACTTATCCACTGGATAGTGATTTATCCGGTGGATAGCGCTATCCACCGTATAAATCACTATCCAGTGGATAACACGAAGGATTTTGTTAATACTTATCCACTGGATAGTGATTTATCCGGTGGATAGCGCTATCCACCGTATAAATCACTACCCAGTGGATAACACAATTGGTTTTGTTAATACTTATCCACTGGATAGTGATTTATCCGGTAGATAGCGCTATCCACTTTTTGAACAACCGGGGCCAGCGCTTTACCAACTCAGCTAACCCTGGGGCGGTTAACTCGTTGGCATTATCTCCTACACCTCACATTAAAATATAGGGGACGTTAAAAAAACCCACTCTAATTCGCCGTTTGAAATAGTGGGACACAAAGCCTCCGACGTTGTGGTCTGACCTATTTCTGGAGGATTAATGTCCATTCGGATGAAACGAAAGTTCTCAGTGTTTCTTTTTCGTGACAAAGTCGTTAAACTAAACTAAACATTGTCAGCTTTTTGTAATATTTGCTATATATGCGATCAGAAAAAGAAGAAGTCTAAATCCTAGAGCGGTTAAATTGGGGATTCAACCTTTTTATAGGATTACGAGTGCTCATGTACATATAGAGCGTTTTCACTCACGTGACCTTCAGTCCCGTGGGACTCAAATGACAAAGGCCATGGCGGCCATGTTGGTGTTCCTAACAAAAGAAGTTAATTAAAATTCTTTTGTACGGGAACACCAATATGGCGGCTATGACGTCAAGTGAAAACGCTCTATACACGAATTATTGTAGGTATACTATAATTTATGCCGTGATCAACCTGCCATTTGCCCTTTTTTAATTTCAGGCACTGGACGAGGCCGCTAAAGCCGTGAGAGCAGCATTTGATGCTGCGGAGAAGAAGCTACGAGATGCGAGAAATCACGTCATCGAGAAAAAGGCAGAGTGTAAGAGAAAGATGTCTCTCAAGTGTGATAAATGTAAGAACTTGAAATGCAAACAAGCCGAGCGGAATTGCAAAGGATTTTTGGATGCCGCTGGCAAGTGGATTGGAGGCGTTGTCAATGCTGCAGGTGAGGCAATGACGTTTTTCAGAAGATGTCCCGTGATGTTTCCGAAAATTTTTTCCGTGAGGTCACATGATCTTTGCCAGCCTTGTTCCCAGGACTCAATGCGCTAAGTGAGCGAAAGGAGGGAGCTTGGGGCAGAATGCGATAGCGAATCTTCCGAATCAGCTCGACACATTCCATAATGAATCAAGGCAAAATTAGAAGGGTTTGTATCGAGTCATCAGAGCATAAAGGGGCCAATATCTCATCCCCAAATTTTACTAGGATGCTGATTTTTGGCAAGCGGGGATTTTTCGTCATGCACTTTCCGAAAATCTAATCAAATCCCATAATTTCTAAAATTTAGTTTTTGTGACGTCATCACGTTAGCACTCTATCAGCGCGCGGGAATTCACACTGTTATTGTAAAAAGTATTTTTTTTTTTTACATAAAAGCGCGAGTTTGAGAGGTTTAGCTCTTGCAAAGCATTTCATAATACCAGAGAATTTTATTAATTTAGGTAAAGAAACTGATAGAAAAGCTTGAATCCTTTTTTGTATTACACATATGAATTCTTTTTCAGTTGTTTTGATACAAGGTGTTTTAGAGGGGTTTTTTATATTAGCCCAGGACCTTGTTCGAAATTTTACCATGTTTACCACTTAGTATGGATGCAAGGAAAGTCTATAACTGAGTTACAGTGGAACCTCTACTTTGGGATAAAATTAAGGGAACACCTCCATTAAGAGGACACTTCTCCTGGTCCCGATGGTGTCCTCCTAATGGTGGTTCCACTGTATAGTCAGACAGAAACATTCAGAGTAGTGATGTGACAATGTACGTATTGCATAGCGTTATAGATTTCATCTCGAACCTAATCATTTGTTTGTAGGAAAATGGATCAAGAAAACCTTCCAAAAGATCGGCAAAGCTCTGGCTCCGGTAAGCTAAAGTTATTTACGTGATCATACATTCTAGGATTTTAGGCTTCAGTGGATGCACATTCATGAAACATTTATACAAACTGGAAAAATTCCTAAGCTTGAATTGGCTAACATGTGATGTAAACCCAGGGAAAAACGAAATAAAATAGTCTTCGGGGTGGCGCAAAGAAAAGATGGAGTTCAAAATTCTGAGTAAACTCCCAAGAATTCCAAATCTCCAAACAGGAGAATTGATTGAATTTCATTTCGCAAAAATAACGAAAACCAAACCGCACCACTGAAGCAAACTACTTCTGAGTAGCATTCACTTGAATAAATGAGTGGTTGTAATTTTGAATTTAGTTTCTTTATGAAAGTTAAGAAGATTTTTATTTTTTCTAAAACGCCGACTCTGTCTTAAGGTTGGCAAAGCCATCAAGAAATTCTTCAAGGGCTGGAAAAAGAGAAGAGAATTGCAAGACATGCGCAATGAAAACTTTGCTCTCCACATTCGTCGACGCCGGTTTATCAGCAAACTTATCTGTGAAGGTCTTGTGGGAGGAGGCTGCACGGGTCAGTACATGTTATTTGATTTACTTTAGCGTAAAGCGGTTTTCAATTGGCCATTTCCGAGTTGCCTTTAGCCTCTCTATCAAAGCGAGGCTAGGTGCGAAACCTTTCATATGCAAATAAAACTTATTTGCATGTGAATGAAAACTCATTTTCATATGAAGGGTTTTGCACCTAGCCTCGCTTTGATAGAGAGGCTAAAGGCAACTCGGAAATGGCCTATTGGGTATCGAAAGTAATTTGGCGATTGCTTTGGTTTTGTATTGCAACGTTTAGTGTTTGGCTATAAAATCTCGCGCCACTTTCTCAACCAATCAGACGTAAAACCAAAACCAATCGTGTCTTGCTCGCACGCGTTTCCCCGCGCAGTTTGCGCCGGCTACATGCATTTTCTTCGAGTTCTGATTGGTTCGTTAGATTGTCTGTGTCTGTTGTGATTAACAAGAGTATAAATTACTTTGTTTTCTGGTTTTACGGCACTCAACTGAAAACCGCTCTATATTTTAGCATAACGAATTACAAAGTACATCTGCCAGTAGAATTCTTAACAATAAAGGAATTACTCTTCTTCTCTTCAATCAATCGATAGCTCAGCGCCCAGTTTTAACAACAACAACAACAAAAAGTCTTTATTTTCAAAAAACAGTTACATTTTAGCTGCCCGCGTTTATCAAAGGCTATTCTAGGCGGGCAGATTAAAGAAAAGTACACGAAGATTCTAGCTAGATTCTAGCTAGACTCTTGCCTGCGAGCAAGCTCTCGGGCTCTGGAACGGGTGTCGGGAGAGGGGGATGGGGAGCGGAAGGAGCGAGAGCTTGTAGCTCAGGTTTCGTGAGGCATGGCTGCGAGCTCTCGTTCCTTTCCCCCTCCCCGCCTCCCCGCCCCCCTCCTCCGACACCTAGAGCCCCTCTACCCGTCCTAGAGTCCGAGAGCTTGCTCCCAGGCTAGCAAGATTCATGAAGCCCCGCTAATCAGGCTAAGTATTCTTGGAATACAGAAATATTTCGTTTACAAACAATGCTAAACATATGTTAATCCAGAATCTACCGTAGAAGAAGATTTAGTTCATATAATATAGTAATTTTTCTACTGGTTCCTTTTCAGCCGTATCTCACCTTTGTCAAGGAACATGCCAGGCCATCAATTTTATCGGGAAGGGACTGTGTAATATACTGGATGTGGCGATTGGATTCCTGAAGTTGACAGAGGTGGCAACGCGCTGGGTCGGCAAGGCTATTAACTTTATCCTCACTGCTTTTAGAATTAACAGGTAAATGCTAGGCTCCTTTAACTTTGGAGAAGGGTAACTTAAGGTGGCTTGCAAGATACACTGAATACAAGCAAAAATATTCATGTGGTTGTGGTTCACCTAAATTAGCATACATTTTGGCGATTTTAGTCCTTCGTTTTCTCTTTATTTAATGTTCAGTTTAGGAAGCTATATTAAACGCTCGAAAGAGTGTCACGGTAGCTAACTGCTTTCGTTTCAAGCAGTGTACGATATGTAACGCCTAACGTGCGATATGACACGTGTACAGGCCGGCAAATGATCCCCAAATTGGCCGGGAAATGATCCCCGGACCGGAAATGATCCCCTCGCCAAAAAATAGGAATGGCGTGGAATCTACACTTTGGATAATGGATTAAAAAAAATTCTCTACTTTAATGGCAGTGTTTCTTCAAATGTAAGCAAAATTCTCTGATTTTAAATTGTTCGATAAAGACAACAATTGTACAACTGTTAAGGCTGGTTTTCACTAGCGCATAAGCATAAGCACAAGCCAACATACGCAGACTCAGTAACATGTTGATCATTAGTGCCTATTGTTCTGTTTTGTTCAAACAATTGGAACTAATGAATAACACGTTACTGAGTCTGCTTATGTTGGCTTGTGCTTATGCTTATGCGCTAGCGAAAACCAGCCTTTAAAGAAGAAGTCCACAGTTCAGCCCAACAGTAACAGTAACAGTTGGAGGCAAACTGGAACATGTCTTGTTTGTCATGTCGCACAAGCGATGTGATTTTAAAAAAGCGGTGAAAATTGGACGTGTAGTCTCACGACTTTTATCTGCGATTTTTTTCAGCTATCGAGCTGCCTTTGCGAGGCTAGGGTGGCCACGATATAATCCCAAAATGTAATGAAAATGCAATCTAAAAACACTTGAAATGTCCGCTAAATACAGGTTTCGTGTAACTGACAAAATGGCCTAATGTTGCTGTCTTCGTCCGCTTAATAGAGGGGTCCGCTGAATACAGGTTCGATTTACAGTAAATATGGGAAGAAAATTTTGGGACCCAAGCTGGTGTCCGCTTTATAGAGGACGTCCGCTTATATGGGGTCCGCTTAATAAAGGTTTCACTGTAATATAATCGCCCAAACATTAGCTGAAGACCATTGATGGGATTGTTGCAAAGTAACCCCGAATTTCGCTTCAGGAGTGCATAAAGCGGCCGTTTAGGTTTTTTTGTCCGAATTTGACAAAAGCCTCGAACAAAAACAACAATAATAAAATTTTCCAGTGATTGAAGTCCACGCCATTTCTTATTTTACTCGGTATCATTTTTGGGGATCATTTCCGGTCGGGGATCATTTGCCGGCCAATTTGGAGATTATTTGCGGGCCGGGGATCATTTGACTGCCGGGATCATTTGCCGGCCGAGGATCGTTTGCCGGCCGGGATCGTTTGACGGCCGGGATCGTTTGACGGCCGGGATCATTTGCCGGTCGGGATCATTTGTCGGTCTTTACACACTAAACTTCTGGTGTTGTTTTGTTGAACGAATAGCAACCATGCGACGAAAAGCTCTTGCAGTAAAACCTAACATTTGCTTTTTCCTTCGAACACAGCATAAAGTTCGAGTTTGGTCTGTCAGTGTATGCAAGCGGCGGTTTCACCAACCTTATTTTCAACGCGGCTGTCGACCTTGTCATATTTGGAAAACGTCTTTATCTTGCTCTGGGCTTCAACCTGAAGGATCCGGTCGGCAGCGTGAGGTTTGGCGCCGACAAATCTACCGAATGGTACAAAGATAAGATGAACAACAAGGATGCCACAAGCACTGCGGAGAACTACTACGACAATCCCAATCCATTCGCCGACTTTGAAATGTCAGGTAAGTAGTTTAGCTGTCAAGCGGTGGCGACACGAACCAGTTATTAATTGCTTGAGAAAGAATATACATACACATATATTACTATTGTTGGTTTGTAAAAATAAGAATGAGATGGAGAGGTCAAGTTCAAGGTCAAGGTCAAGATCAAGTTGAAGAAATCACAGGTGGCCCAAGCTCACTATCAGATAACCGGGACGTGACCTTTGCTTTATGAGAGGTATTGGGTTACAAATATTTGATTTATAAAGGTTTGTATGAGAACGCAACGGTTTTGCATCAAAACTTAAAAATTCGAATGTGAATAAAATCGACTTACCCTGTTGCTGTGTTGTATTCTTTGTTGTTTGCCTGCTCCTCGGAGCGTTAGTAACGCGATTTCGGCGAGTTATCGTTATTTGGGTGTTCCACTGCTATTAAGAAAAAGAAAGGCCATGAAGGCAGAACACTGATTTCCGGAGTGCCCGCCGCTCGAAGCGAATAAATCCACCGAAATTAACCCTGATGCCACAAGTCCTCTGCAGAATCAAAGCAGATATGCTAAAGTTCCCTGTCTGTTCACTCGCGACGCAATTCCATCAAAAACGCGTTCCCTGCGAAACATTTGTTTTGGTTTCGCTTCGGGAAATTCGAAAAGGCGCGTATAAAAGAGTCGCGTGGAGTCTTGGGACACATTCACCGTTCGCGTGGTATGTCGGGTAAAAATATCTAGCCTGACGGGGGTAGTCTGCAGCCAGTTGTCGACAAGCAAACCAAAATGCTTCCCGGGTCCCCTCGTGAGTATTATTGTCAGGGCCAGAAATGCGCATTGTTTCAATGATGGTCGTTTTCAGATTGGCGCAAAGCGATGACTTATTTACAAGATTACATATGTATGCATGTAATCGCGAAATCAAACAAGGGGGACTCAAACATGTAACAGCCTTCGTCAAACATGTTAGGGACAGCCTGTAGCTGTATGAATTCGCCAACAAGGATGAGCTGTTTGCCCGCATGCAAATGGGAGAGTACGATTTACAGGATCATCTAGTTCGTGATGGAGGAAGTTAACAAGTTTGAACATCCTTTGACTTGACATGCTTGCTTCGTCCCAAATAATGACATCAATTGCCTTAACACGATCGCAAACTACGGAGCAGCCAATACATCGGTCGATCACTTGACACCATGGTTAATCAGCAGTCATAAAACCGTAGAACAAGAAATACCGCTGGAGCAGACTATGCCGATTGTCCTTCCACGTGCATTTATATATGCAATGGCTGCGATTATCCGCTTGACAACCTCATTTCCCTACTCCTGCTTGACCCGTAATGCACCAACAATTCCGGCTGTTACCATCCCCCCCCCGGGCCAACCCCCGGGGATTTGTGTTTTTTTTTCGTGGAACTTCAAATTCCCCGCCCCCGAGCTGCCAGAAACTACAAATTCCGCGCCCCTGGGCAACAACAAATGTTTCGCAGGGAACGCGCGAGTGAACAGACAGGGAACTTTAGCATATCTGCTTTGAGTCTACAGAGGAATTGTGGCATCAGGGTTAATTTCGGTGGATTTATTCGCTTCGAGCGGCGGGCACTCCGGAAATCAGTGTTCTGCCTTCTCTTTTTCTTAGCAGTGGAACACCCAAATAACGATAACTCGCCGAAATCGCGTTAAATCGCCCTGAGGAGCAGACAAACAACAAAGAATACAACACAGCAACAGGGTAAGTCAATTTTATTCACAAATTTGATGCAAAACCATTGCGTTCTCATACAAACCTTTATAAATCGAATCTTTGTAACAATACCTCTCATAAAGCAAGGGTCACGTTCCGGTTATCTTATGGTAAGCTTGGGCCGCCTGTGAAGGAATGCAATATAAAAATTCTAAGGGACGTACAGTGCACTGAATGTGTCTTGAGGAGGCGCGGGGGTTCTGTTGTCGCGCGTGACAGACATGAATGATTACGGTATTTTTTTACGTTTTAAAGTGGTTGTTTGAGTCACGTTCAGTGCCAGGGATTTGTTGAAAATTACGTGACGGAAATGACAGATTATGGACTAGCATTAACGGAAAAATAATAATAATGCTATTTGTTGCTTGAAGCTACAGAAACTGGAAAAATACTATTATTAACTCTGAGAATGAATTGCTGGCAGGCCTATAGGAGCTACTGAACCCTTTCAATCCCGGAGTCAAATGTGAAGACATGTAGTGCAGTTCTAACATTTTAGTCCGAGGACGAAATCCTACGGTCTGATTATTCAAATGAAACCTCTTTGGCTGTATTTTTTCCATGGCCATGGTACCATTTGTTTTGCAATATTATATAAAATAAAATTTAGGATTTATTCTTTGCATTTTGACTTTGGGCACTCTTGGGAGTTAAATGGTTAATTAAAAATGTTTGCGTTGCAGAAATATTCTTGATCGAGAATCAGCAATCGGCGACAGATAACATACGTGGACCTTGCTTGTTCGTGGATTCCAAGACAGATGGTGCTAACATCAGAGTAACAGGATGTAATGACACCGATGAAAGGCAGAACTGGGCTTACACTCTTAAAGGACAAATTATGGTAAGACTGATTCATAGCGACTAGGTCCGTGACTCTATATTTGGTCATTTATGCTTTGTTTTTTAATTATGAAATGTAAACTTGAAATGATAATAAACATTCATTTACGGATTAAATAGCAGCCACTTAAAGAACAAACAAGTAATGATGTCCGAGCATAGATCCCCGGGGGGTGTACTCCCTTATATGACCTATACGGGGACGTGCCGCTGGACAGGGTATGGTTTTTGGCATTTTTGTCCTGAACAGGGTATATAATTTAACGTGAGTCTGTCCTAAACAGGGTCTGAATTTGTCCTAAACAGGGTATGGTTCCAGTTACTTTAGCGCTTGTGGCGACTTACCTTGTCGTGATTAGTATATTCATGCGAAGGCGAAGTCGTTTTCTTTTCAAAGGATCCGTCTACCGTTTTTTAAGGTCTTTAAAGCTCAGATCAATAACCACGCTCGAGCCGTGTCCTAGACGGGGTCCTAAAATAGAGGGTGTTGTCCTACACAGGGTAGGTATTTTCGTTTATTGTTGTCCTAAACAGGATCAGGGTCTCAGACCCTCAGCGGCACCCCTATACCCAAATATTGGTCATGTACCCCCCCCCCCCCCCCCCCCCGGGCATAGATCGCCCGAGAGGAACTTCCATATAAAGTGATGGGGGTGATGGTCGAAAATTTGAAAACAAATCCCTATAAGTCCCAAAAAATTGAACAAGGACTCCTGACAAGGATCTCATTTTATGGGCGTGGTCACAAAAATTCTGGAGTATTGTGTCGCTCAGAAAACATGATGAAATGTCTTGAGCAACGATTTTAGATGTCTAGAAACCAAGCACGGCTGCCAAAACGCCATTTCATTAGGTCCAAGAGAGAATATTTTCCTCTTGTTGTGTCATATGACATATTATAATATGACCGTACGGCCCCGCTGACGCAATCCTACAGGAAATAGAATCGCAAGGTGACGTGAGCGGGGCCGGACGGGTTGACGTGAGCCGGTCCGGAAAAAGCCGTCCGGCCCCGCTCGAGTTCAAGTGACCTCGCACTGCACGACTATTCTTGTACTTTCTAGTCATATTATAAAATTCCTTTTGACTGAGTTAGGTCGGGCCGGACGGGAAATATTTGGCGCTCGGTCCGTACGCCATGACCTCGAGCCAAATATTTCCCGTCCGGCCCTCCCACTCAGTCAATAAGTGCATAATACTCCGGAATTCTTGGAGTATTTTGGGAACCTTGTACAAGGGCTTCACTGGGGACGAGGTTAGTTTCCACTCAGAGATACAAAACAACACTTTGTATATAAAGTAAATCGATAAAGATCCCCTTAACCAAACACTAAGCCTGTTCCACGCGGTAAGATTGTGTTGCCGGGAAGCAGCTAAAAACGGGCGCGCGAATGAGTGGGGAAAACCAAGGGAGACTGTGGAGAGGGGCGAGTTTCCTCGCATCCCTCTCTTTCGTGCCTATATCCTCCATCAGCACTCGCGCGCGATATTTTTCCTTCTGCGCGGCGCCGCCTATCTTTCGCTACCCACTATCTGAACGACTGGAATAGGAAAACAAACACTTAGAGGGGTATCCCCGGGATTTGTAACCCCTGAAAAGTCAATGAGCATCTCCTACAAAGGCATATATGGAGTTTTCAGGGGTATTAATGATAACTTTGTGCTGTTTTATTCCATAGAGCACATGGTCAAAACTTTGTATTGATACAAATGGAGAAGCCAAGGGTACAAGGCTAATACAAAGCAAGTGTGAACCGAGACAAGATGATCAGAATTTCGAATGTGACTTGGCGGTT
Organism: Dendrophyllia cribrosa; assembly: GCA_024195265.1. NCBI lineage: Eukaryota > Metazoa > Cnidaria > Anthozoa > Scleractinia > Dendrophylliidae > Dendrophyllia > Dendrophyllia cribrosa. The sequence continues at coordinate 17,455,104 of JAJLRJ010000002.1, read as the reverse complement.
CGATCCATCAAGCGAAGAAGAACTAATCAGTGCTGGACAGTGGGTGAGTTAAATATGGAAAGCGACAAAAAAAAGGAATTTAAATTTGTTACAAAAAACATGGACAGACGTTTTTTACAAAGATCTATGCGAATAGAATGGGTCATTCACGGCGCAACAAAATAATCAACAAACATAACCCTTAATTTACGTAAAAGTGCGAATTTTTCGTTCAGTTATACATCGAAGGCCGTCTTTGGAAAATGTTCTGGCAATCCACGAAAATTAAGGTAATATTTGGGACACTTAGGCAACTCAGTACTATATTCACTGCTAATTGTCTTATGAACAGGTATTATCTTAGAGCAGTTTTCAATTGAGTGTCAAAAGTAATTACGCAATTGCTTTGGTTTTGCATTGCTACGCTTTGTGATTGGCTAAAAAATCTCGCGCCACTTTCTCGACCAATCAGAAGTAAAACCAAAACCAATCGTGAATTGCTCGCACGCGTTTTCTCGCGCTTGGCGCCGCCGACATGTAATTGCTTCGAGCTCTGATTGGTTCATTGGCTTGTTTACGACTGCTGTGATTGGTCAGAGTAATTACTTTGGTTTTGGTTTTACGACACTCAATTGAAAACTGCTCTATTATATGTTTTGACTACTCCTTATCAAAAAGTGAATTAAACTCTACAGTTATTTTGCTGAATAAACTTTTCGTTTTTGTTTCCATTAGGTTCGACAAGCCTGAGTGGCCCAGGCTCTTTGGTTCATCTCGGATCTCTGAAATGCATCCATCCACAAGGAGGAGGGGACAATGTAGGAGAAGGCACCAAGCTGATCATTTATAGCGGATGCAGTTTGAGCAGGTATCAAGGACCTCTTGATATGAGCCCGGTTGACCGGGCTGGCCGGTTACGGAGATCTCGCCGATTTCCTCCCCAGACTATATTAGTAGGTCCACCATCACAGGAAAATACTGCTCATTAGCTTCCGTCACACATTCCAAAGATTCCGAAAACCTTGTATGGAATATTTTAATATTCATTTAAAAATGAGGGCCTGGGGTCAATTTAATAAAACTTTTACAAGGGTAATTAACAAGCGTAGCCATTGTTTCAGAGGCTGAAAACAATAGCTACACTTGTAAATTACAAGTGTAAAAGTTTCATTAAATTGGCCCCTGGATGGGGTTTGGACAAAATCTTAACAACCAGCCGAATAAAGGTTAAAATTTTAACTATAGCTAATAGCTGAGAAATGGTCGAAATTTTTACTGATAACTGAGATTTCAGCACACACATCTAGACCCTCTTAAACAGTACTAAAGAAAAGTGTTGCTCTACAGTCAATTCTCTCTAAGACGGACATCGTCGGGACCGGCCCCAACAGTCCGTCTTAGAGAGGTGTCCGGCTTATGGAGAGTCGAGATAACTTGACACCAGTAATTCTGAGACAATTTAGCTGAACCTATGCACAATGAATACACGTCTGTTTTAAGTCTGTTAAAAGTCGTTTACTTAAGCAAAACCTACAGACTGGAACAAAAATAACATTAGAAAAGTGGACTCGTTTGTTCATATTCAGCACTTACATTTCCGTTTTGAAGTATTTTTCACTAAAAAAAAGCACCTCTCAAGTGTCCGTTGACGGTTTCAAAGTGTCCGTTGTCCATCTTAGAGAGGTTTCCGTCTTATAGAGAGTTTAGTTACAGTAAAATGACTGAAAAACGGCAGGGACCAACACCAGGTGTCCGTCTTATAGAGGTGTCCGTTAAGAGAGAGTTGACTGTATAGCTTTTACGTGAATGGAAACACTGTAGGATTTCATGCACAGACTAAAATGTAATGACCATCTTGTACAACATTACGAAAATAACTGCCAAAAAAGTACTGCTCAATATTACAACTACATAAAGTGATCTGCAATGCTGGACCTAAGACCTTGAGACATTTTCCTGGGCCCTCTCCTGGGGCCTCTCGTCCCCCAATACATAAAAAAACCAGCATTGTATTGAGGGTGGGGCGTTGACGACAAAGACAATTTATGGGGGAAAAGGTTAAGTATCCCGACACCTCTGACCAAGATTGTAGCTAAACACATTTTTGAACTTATCGCAGACATTCGTCAAAAGGATAGCTGAAAATACACAAGTATCCTTTTAGAACGAAAAGACTTAATATCAGTCTTGTACATGCTCAAACAATTTGGATTCTTTGTTCGCCAGACTGGAGTTTAAATTGGAGAATGGTAATTTGAAACACACCAAGAGTGGTAAATGTGTGCAACCAATGGGGGCAGTCACAGATGGTGTTGCGCTTGGTTTGTACTCATCATGTGGAGGCCATCAGTTTAGTTTCACTGCTGGAGGATCACTGCAGCACGTGGGAAGTAAGAAATGCGTCAACACTAAATCAGGGGTAAGTATGAATAACATGTTAACCTTAAAATGTATTATAAAAGGGTCTGAAACCCGGCGTTCTTGTACGGAATAGACCAAGCACAGACTAAAAAAAATAATGTAAGATGTTTTGATATAGACTTGCGAAACGATTAATTATTTATATTTTACACATTATTTCTTCAGAGAATGATCCCAGCCAACAGTGAAGACATAGTTCTGAGTAGCAAGTGTGAAAACAGTGATCTTTCTATACAAAAGGAGCATCTCTTGTTCAGCTTCATACCAAGTAAGTTAACGTACTTTTTTCTATTTCCCGATCCTTATTCCTGAAGGCGAGCTAATTTAATAAATGGAGGAGATGGGATGAAATGAGCCCTGGGGGGGGGGGGGGGGGGGGGGGGAGAGGGGGGGACTCCCATGGGGCATTGATGGGGGTGATCGTCAAAAGAAACCCCTAACTCTTTTTGTGAGTGTGGCTCACATTATTTTTTTCCCCTAAGAGGTGCCCATTCTTTCTGAAAATGTTTCTGTCAGCGTACGGTACGACAATCAACGCCGTCACTTTTATATGGGAGTCCCCTTCCCCAGGGAATTGAGATGAGATGAGATGAGATGAGATGTCGTACAGTAAGGGTCGAATGAATTGAAGGTAAGATCTGAAGAGATAGTCTGACATAAGGTGAAATTTGAAGAGATGAAATGCTATGGGATCATTTGAAATAAAATATTATATTACGAAAGGAGAGTAGGGGCAACCAGAATATGACCATAATTTCTTGGTAAAATCCAATGCCATTATTTTGAGTATCCTGATCAGTTGAATGTAACGAGATAAAATGCGACGAGAAAAAATGTTTGAAACAATCTTGTTACTTCTTGTAACTTATGATTCATTCATATAATTACATGCGTGCCGGGAGCACATGAACTCACAATTTACCTTGCTTCCAATTTGAGTGGCTTTCTATAGCTCAGTTGGTTAAAGCATCGCATCAGCAACACCGATGTCATGGGTTCAAATCCTGTTGAAGCCCTGAAGAATTTATTTAGGTTTCTTTGAAATTGCTTAAATTGCACAAGACAACTGCGAGGATTATGTCATATCGGTTGGTTTTGATTAAATTCATCGTAAATTCACTTACGATGACAATCTCCGTTCCGCACTTTCGAGTCATCGAGTTAGAGGAAGAACTCACTCGCTGGTTGTCGTTGAAGACATACAAGAAACGCCATCTTCAGATTTTATTAGGCAAACTGGCCTTTGTCGCTGCATGCGTGCCGCCTGGCCGTGTCTTCATGGCAAGATTACTTAATGCTTTATCGTTTTTTGATTCTAAGCATACTATGCTACCAGTAACAACCGAAATCCTTGCAGATGTCAACTGGTGGTTAGTTTTACTGAAACATTTTAATGGAACATCAATAATTCCAGCTCAACATGTATTGTGTGACGCGTCCATATTCGCAACAGATGCCTGTCTAACTGGGTGTGGCGCAATTTGTCAAAATGAATTTTTTCATCATAGATTCCCTGCCTTCTTACAACAACACTCTTTGAGCATCTCAGAACTAGAACTTCTCACCATTGTAGTTGCAGTTAAGCTGTGAGCTCCCAAACTCTCAGGAACAGATGTTACCCTTCAGTGTGACAACATGAGCTGTGTTCATATGATTAACAGCAACCGCTCACGCAACAAGTTCATGCAACGTTGTCTTCGAGAATTGCGGATCTACTTGTCCCTGTCATCTATTCGCCTATCGGCAGTGCATGTTTCTACAACTGACAATGTTATCCCAGACATACTAAGTCGATGGGATAGCAAACCATTTATGCGTGCTTCGTTTTACCGTCTCACGGCTGACAGGAAGCTGGTTGAAGTTCATTTAGAAGATTCAATGTTTGACTGTCACGATTTTTAATTTCACACGACCTTATTTTCTTTTTTTTCAGAGGCTCGTGACCAACTAACACGCTACATCGCGCAACTCAGACCATTCGCCTTTCGAGACTCAACCAAGAGAACATTAGTATCTCAGTTAAAAGCCTATCTTTTATTTTGCCAATTTTACAAATTTCAGGCTTTGCCAGTTACTAAGACCAGCTACATTCATTATATTGCCTTTTTATCGCATTCGCTGAAAAGTTACAACTCCATCATAAATTACTTGTCTGTTCTCAAGCACATTAATTTAGCGCTTCAGCATGATACGACTTTCATGCAAGATTATGACTGCCGCATGCTCAAGCAAGCAGTGAAACGGTGCGTTACCGCGTCAGTCAATAGGAAACACCCCATTACCGTTTCCATATTGTATGACTGTTTTCAATTATTTACTTCTTGTCCATTTCATCTATGTATGAAGGCTTTATTTCTAGTTGCCTTTTTCTCGTTATTAAGGAAATCTAATCTTGTACCACTCACGCGCGCTCAAGTGTCATCTTCTTCGGGCTGCTTTCTACGCCGGCACAATTTGCAGTTCACATCCGATGGTGCTGTTTTGCGTATTTCCCATACCAAAACTTTACAATTTAACGAGCGCGTTTTAGAGGTACCGCTACCCCAGATCCCAAATTCGATCTTTTGCCCAATTCAAGCCCTTAAGGATTATTTGGCTGTCGCGCACGTTCAACCAGATATGCCTTTATTTTGCGTACCATCTGACGATCATTTAAGCCCTATTTATGCACATCATTTTACCAGTTTTCTCAAGCGTAGTTTACAATCTTTACGGCTCGATCACAGACTGTATTCAGTGCACAGCTTCAGAAGAGGCGGCGCGACCTTCCTTTTTCAGTCCGGCGCGTGGAAGAGTGACGCTTATTTAGTTTACCTTTCACTATCTTTATCTCAATCTACCAAGATACTTAAGAAGACCACCGACCAACTAATTAACATCCTCTAAACAACACAACCTCATCTTCTTGGCTCTTTTTGGGGTATTCGCCCGGTATTTTATCGCGTAGTGTTATCAGTTCAATAAAGGCAAGAGTTTTAACCCCAACGTCGTGCCCACAGTCATTCTGTGTTGATGAGAAAAGATGTTAATTGGTTGGTTTTGATTACAGTTAAAAGAAGTAATTAACACCATGTCATCAAGTGTCAAACGCTAAGGCTACAATCTTGGACTTTTCAAATGAAAAATTAATACCACCCCTCCCCCCAATTCAGTGATGGGAAAAATGGCGCGTTTTGGTTTTCGCGCGAATCCATCACTGAATCGGGGGGAGGGGAGGTGTTATTTCTCTTTTTATTCCGTCCGAGATTGCAATCTTGGACATTTCAAATGAAAAATTAATACCACCCCTCCCCCCAATTCAGTGATGGGAAAAATGGCGCGTTTTGGTTTTCGCGCGAATCCATCACTGAATCGGGGGGAGGGGAGGTGTTATTTCTCTTTTTATTCCGTCCGAGATTGTAGGTATAGATAGTTTGACCTTAGTGGTTCGTATTTCAGTTGTTATCATTCGTGTGCCTAGCCGTTTTCACCCACCACATGTACACCCACCTATGGGTATTCGCCCGGTATTTTATCGCGTAGTGTTATCAGTTCAATAAAGGCAAGAGTTTTAACCCCAACGTCGTGCCCACAGTCATTCTGTGTTGATGAGAAAAGATGTTAATTATTTTTTTTTACTTTACATTAATTGTCATCTGTTTTTTCATACCAACAGCCGATCCGTATGTTCATCTGGACAAATGTACGTATTTTGACCAAGCAAGACTGGATCAGCGCTTCGAGGTGGTAGATGAAGAAATTGTGAGCATTTGTAGCAAGTTTGCCAAAAGTGAGTAATATGCGCGATTCCTTGCACCAATAAATCACAGAAACGTGCACCTGATTGAATTTTCCCATTTCACGTTTTTTATTTGTTACATAATTTCTTGAAATTCCGTAAAATCCGTTTAATTTTGCTCTAAGAAAACGGCTATAATGCAATCCCGATAACTCGAGCCGTGAGGAAAAACAAAGCACTTATCGAGAGTCCGAGTTATCGAGCGTTCAATTTTGTTACCAAGTATAGCAGGCCGGGTAATCTAAATATAAGAATTTGGTGTGATCAACTGAGTTGATAAGGTAAATTGGCCACCGTAAAGAGATCCAAAAGCTCACGTTTCGATCGCAAGCTCTTCGTCTGAGCGAAGAAGGATTCACTCGAAACGTCCGCCTTTGAATATCTTACGGTGGCCAAGTTACCTTATAAAATCAGTTGCATTGACAAAAGCAAATGTTCGCCTTTGACTTCCACTCTGACGCAGAACCACAGTTTTTTTAGCTACTCAGTCGGCTTTGAAACTGATAATTATGTGGTTCATGAGTTAGCGAGAAAAGTCCGAGTTATGATGGCAAATTCGATTCACTGAGATTCTTATGTTCTAGAAAAATCATGATAATTGGTGAATGACGGCACCTAACTAATGTTTGTTTCAGATCTTGCTTCTAAGAAGAAAACGGAGCAGTCAAGCACTGCTTACAATGGGTTCAGTAGCAGAGCGGTGGATGAAAACTATTCAATCTACTATAAAGACAAGTCGTGCACACACACTAAGAAAGAAACGAATCCATGGTGGAGGGTTGATCTCGGCAGGGAGTACATTGTGACAGGTGCGTGGCAGTAACTAACTTTTCCCATTTCAGTTGTAATAGTGTGAGTGGCTAGGTTATAAAGACCTATAAAGTGATAAAATATATTTTGTTATTGAAAATATCGCTAAAAAACAAACTTCACCACGAGTAAATTACAACTCAATGCTTTTTATTGCAATGGTCCCATTATGATTACCTAAAGTGCTTCTAGAACGACAAGAGGATGATTACTCTCGAATCCTCCAAAGGAAAGCAAACCATACTAGGTTTTGGTGATTTTTCTAAGAAACCCAAATCTAACTTGAATGCGTTGGCCTATATAACGTATCACAATTAGCTTTCCTGTACTATTATGGTCATTGATAGCCAAGTGGTTAGCACGTTAGTCTTCAGATTTGAAGGTAGGTGGTCAGTTTCTGCTGTACTGGTAGTGTTCCTTCCATAGACAAGAAACTTTCCTCCACATTGTCTCTCCCTACCGGCCAAGTGTATAAATGAGTACGGCGACATAATGCTGGGATAACTCTGCGATGGACTAGCATTCCATCCAGGGCAAGTCGCAATACTTCTAGTTGCTTTATGCCATAGAAACTGGATCAGAAACTCTGGCCAGTTGTTTTAGTGCACTTTTGTAAACTAGACGTTTATCTGTAGATGTATATACTTTGATACAAATAGTAGCTTTAATGATCAGCCTGCGTCATTTTCTATTTTAAGATTCAGTGGTTCGACAAAAACGGAAATGAAAATCCATGCGAGTTCAGGGTTTCTCTCTTGGACTGAAAAGATATTATCAGGGTTTGAAAGCCGAATTTTTGTGTAATTTACGTCTCTGTTATTTATCTTTCTGTCCAGACGTTATGATCGTGAATCGTCATGACTACTTCGAGCGACTCAAAAACTTTGATGTAAGAGTCGGCGTAAACAAGGACAATTTACAGAACCCCACATGTCACGACCGCGTGAGGACTGTGGGCCAGGGACAAGCTCTGAGAGTTCAGTGCGCTCCACCAATCCCGGGACGATACGTGTCAGTGCAGATGTTTGGAGAAGGATATCTGACCATGTGTGAAGTAACAGTTTATTCCAGAGTCGGTGAGTGATAAAACGACAAGTGAAGACTATTGTTGGCATTTTTCTTCTAAGGGTTTCCAACATTAAAACTGGAAAAAGAAATAGCAAATTTTCATGTTTTATAAATTGAGAAAAAGGTTTACTGCTCAATAGCTTTTAATTAAATGACTACACTTTTAGATTAAATCCACAGACTAAGCGTAAAAGCCACCTCACATTGGAAAGAATGGTTCAGTAGCTTGTATTGATAGGCCAGTTGCTTTAAGCCTCGTATTCAAAGCGAGGCTTGGTGCCCAATTTTTCAAATAAAAATAGTTTTCATTCACATTCAAACAAAACTCATTTTCATATTAAAGGTTTTGCACCAGTCCTTGCTTTGATAACGAGGCAGAATTCAACTCGGAAATTTCCTGTTGGACTTCACTATCTCCTCGCGACCATGATATACTATTTTAAAGGGACAAATCGGTATAAATGATAAGAATTCAGACAATTCAGTTACACTTGTATAGATTTACTGTTATTGTAAATTGTTCTCTTACACTCACTAATTAAAATGAATTTTTTGATGACTAGGAGCTTTAGCGGATCTTTGTCAGCTTGCCAATGGCGGCTGTGAACAGGTTTGTTATAACCTGTGTAACCTGAAAGTCAAGTGCGGCTGCTGGCCTGGGTACACTCTCGCCTATGATGGCAAAACTTGTATGGGTGAGTAAGTTTAGAGACCTAATTTTGTCTCAACATGGCAACTGTTTGTCAAAACTTTCCTAAAATAAGCATGTGACACATTGTACAAATGATAAATGATCTGGTGTTTACTTCGCACTTTCCATTTGAAGATGGATGTTACAATTCCGGTTTCAGATAGACTCCAAAACAGTCGTTTTTTTCCGCTGGCTCGCTCGCAAAGGCGCGAAGCGCCAAAAGCGTCTGAAGCGTGGATAACAGGGCGTGTGAGGCGAGAGGCGTCTCTCCCCAGTCCCACTCTCCATATTCACACTCGCTCCAGACCTTTCGTTCAAAGACCGCGCGCATTCGTATGACCAACGCAAAAAATACGACTGTTTTGCAGTCTACTTTCAGACGTCGTTTCGTTTCCAATCCTTTGAGATAGTTTTTTCTCTTTCAAGGTGTATAAATAGGTACTACGAGCATAATTCTGGAAGATAACATCGCGATGGATTAACCACCAAGCCCTCGAGCTTTCAAGGGCGCTCAAAATGAGCATAAGCAAACTGGTGGGGGTCACCCTGAGATCGACTTTATACCATCGGGAGGGGGCGGGGGAGGGATTAGCCATACTCCTTATTGCTTCATGATATGGGATTTCCGATTCAATTGTACAAGTTTAAAAAAAAGATTGACCTTAACGTTGTTTTTAGATAAGGATGAATGCCAATCCAACAATGGTGGTTGTGATATTGCACATGGTTTATGTATCAACACTCCTGGAAGCTACCACTGCGCATGTAAACAGGGATATGAACTTAAAGAGAACAGTGAATTCCTTTGTGAAGGTGAGTGGCTAAAGTCTGATCAACTTTGATAATTGGCTTATTTAATGCAATTACAAGTGGAGGGTAACTTCAAATTGTTTATATAAGTAATCTGATAAGAAATACAACATATGTAAAGAGAAGATAAGGTGAGAGAGGACATACTCATACATATCCGCCTTGAATTATTTTCGTATCTGATCCAAAAGCAGGAAGCATCAATTGAAGGTTTGTTTAGGGTATTGCAATCTCAGTTATAAGTTAAATTTCCGGCCATTACTCAGCTTCCGTTAACATTTTAGTCATTTTATCAGCCATCGGCTAATTGAGTTAATTCAGATAACAGTTTTTAAATAATCCCGGCAATTTTCAGCTGAAAAGTTAAAATTAAGGCCAGTTCTCAGCTGTCAGTTAACTCGTCCAGACCCTCCATATAATATGTTCATCGATGTACGAGTTGTCAATCAAACTTGACTTGCTGATGATAACGGCCCTTGTGATTGATCTAAAAATAACTTAGACGGATTATTGTTAAGAGGGCCGGGATTTACCTGAGGTACGAACTCTCGTGTCTTCATCGTCTCTTGATCATTTGTGGAAAGGTTGAATATAATGTATAGTCTTCGCCAAAAAAAACGGATTATGACATGCCGAACAATAACTATTTTCTTTGGTTTAACAGATTACACTCGAAAATATTTCACTCTGCGAACGGTGCGCGCGTATCGTACTTTGGTAGTTTAAAACTGCAGTTAATCCCGAACTTTGTTTTGCATATGTGAACAACTTCTTTATTTTACAGATTTCAACGAATGCAGCCTTAACAACGCGGGATGCGAACACGTTTGTAACAATACGGGGGGAAGTTTCAACTGTGATTGCAGAGCAGGCTTCAAACTTAAAGCTGATCAGAGGGGATGTGAAGGTAAGAATAAAATCCAGCCGGCAACATCATCCTAACAACAGATCTACTATCTACTGAAGAAAACTGCCTATATTTAACAACTATTCACAAATATCCACCACTACCCACCTACACTGAGTATATATTGAAATAGTGAGATAATATAACGAAAATGATGCTTTTTAACTCATTTATTCCTGTCAACGATTACAATTTTCGCGCGCAAATTGCTGGGAGGTGAATAGCACTTGCTATTCCGAGTTTCAGTAGCCAATCAGAGCGCGCCAACAATGCCATCCACTGTTTCAGTATATACTAATACGCACTACCGCTTTAATTTACGGATCTAAGGAAACCTCATTCAGTCTATTAATTCTATCATACGCTCTTATTGATCAGTCTTTGGTCTACCGATTCACGAAATTAAAGTACGTCAGAAAATCTCTGGTACCTGGGTAAAGCAGACACCACGAAGATATAACACGTGAACAGTTTATATAGTTTCTGTTTTTTTTTTTCATGGGGGAGGGGGGAGGGGGATTTTAACATGGCACGAGCCTATAAAAGAGAAGCCCCCGATCTTACTTTGAATAGGAAGCTTTGTAAAGTTATGGGCGTTTTCCATTTGACTATCCTATTTAAATTTCCGTATATTTCGGTGGCGAACGTAACTGGTATGATTGCATTTTTACAATTTAAATAATTCTAGAAAGTTACAGGTTTGAGAGTATTAATTTTTTTTACGATACTAATTCTTGCTACCCTCTTTAATTAAAGATTTACACTTCAAAGACTATTCTCTTTTCCCGGAAATATTCTAGTTGGAAATGACCGTTGTATTTTATCTTCCAACCGAAATTATTGAAGAGCTTGGCAAAATGGAAAACGCCCTACATCAAAAGTGTCCACAATATAGTTTTTCCTTTTTAGACGTCGACGAATGTGCGCTAGCAGATAAGGGCGGCTGTGAACACAAGTGCTCCAACTATGAAGGCGGATATTACTGTTCCTGTAATGCCGGCTATCGCCTGATGGATGACGAAAAAGGATGTGAAGGTACAGTGTATGGACTGAGATGTTAAAGGCAGTGTCTCGGGGATTTGGTATAATTCATGCAAAAATAAAAAAAAATTAGTTTTTGTATTACGGAAACCGAATAATAATGGTCCAGTTTTGTGATAAATTAGCACCCTAATGTACCATAATTTTCGGCGAATGTCTCTAGTCAAAGACGGACTAGGTCAGAATTAGTAATTGCAACTTAAAAAATAATAGTCCAGTTTTGTGATAAATTACCACCCTAGTCTATTAAAATTGTCGACGAATGTCTCTAGTCACAGACGTACTAGGTCAGAATTAATTGCAACTTGAAAACAATAAGTTAAGCCTGACCATTCAATGTTCTCGCATTTCGTTTCCAAAATGGGCTAGAACAAACCATGAATTGGTTTGTAAGTAAGTAAAAGTTTTGCAGCATGGGTTTGACCAAAACAGGTTAAAATTCCCGTGACACTATTTAACGTTTTCACTCCCAAATGTAATCATGATCGAAACAAGAAACAAAACTATTTTGAAAACATATTAGAAAGAAACAGCACCACAGGAAATTACTGCAAAATGACGTTTAATTTAATGGTCATACTCTAGGGACTCATCCACATACTGTATGAGTCAGAGACATCTTGTGCAGCGCAACAAACAGCACCACTAAACGATAGAGCCACCTTTTACAGCATAACAAGAAGCTGTACACAGCTTGAACTCGTGGCTTCTTAACTCATTGCAGTATTGATTCTCGAGTGTTTTGAGTGTTTTGTTTTTACGGAGAAACGTAAGCTTAAAATTATGTCTAAGGGGCCGATTACATGGCGAATTTCAGCCCGAGCTGAGATTTAAGCCCGGTTGACCGGGCTGAGATTTCAACCCGGCTTCCGGAAGAAATCCTCTTAAAATGAAGTTAGCGATTACACGAACAAAGTTTCAGCCCGGGCTGAAAAATTCCAGACCGGTTTCTGTCAAACGGGCTGAAATTCGCCATGTAATCGCATCAGAATTTCAGCCCGGGCTGAAAAGTGAATTTGGGCGCGCATGCGCAGTGATTATTATTGATTCTCGTTATCAATCTTCCCGCGCAATTTCAAACTTGGCGTCCGGGCTGAAATCTCAGGGCGGGCTGAAATTTGTCATGTAATCACAACGACATTTCAGCCCGGGCTGAAATTCGCCATGTAATCGGCCCCTAAAAAGTAAGACCACACAACCATGATCGCTAACCTGAAATGGCAAGTTTAATGGAACACGAAACTTGCCGGAACAGAAATCCCACAGCAATAAGAGGCGAATGCAACGATATCAAACGGTCCTATCCATCCATGAACGCCTGGCATTGTCTTGAAAACTTGTACGCTGTAATTCTTCCTTCTGCTTTGGAGAGATGTTGTCGTCATCTTGAATCAAGAACGAGATCACGGGGTCATGTGTCAACCAATCAGACTAGTGTGAGTCGTCCCGCGGGATACGGGAAACTTTAAAAAATCATTGCGATTTGTGACCACGAGGAAGAAAAATCAACCAAATTTATAACTCGTCGGCTGCGCCACGAGTGATAAATCAACAGCACCAGAGGAAAGTACTATACGTTTATTTGAATGGTCACACTTTAGGGTTCATCCACAGACCTTTCACAGCAGAATTAACACCACCAAAGTAGGAGACTGGCAATGTACAGGCAAAATAACTAGTTGATAAAAACCTCAGTTTCACTATGAAATTGCAGCAATTAATTGATGGCAAAAATTGCTGTCTTGCAGAGATATACTGTCCAGCTCTAGAAGCTCCCTTCCGCGGCCTCATCTCCCCGACAATCTGTACTGATGATCGCACTAACATCCGGCGCAGCACTGTGTGTTCGTATGGGTGTGTGTCTGGACACAACCTTGAGGGTGGAAGCCAGTCTTTGGTTTGTCAGATTAATGGACTGTGGCAAGGAAGCGTCCCTTACTGTAAACGTAGGTGTTTTGACATTCAAAAATTATTAACCAAAGTAGAGGTGAATATTGGTGGATATTCGAAGAAATGCAATTAAGTAAGAAATCTGAATCAGATTACAAATATTATTACAATTTCATCTCTTTCCCATTTTCTTCATGAAATGAATCAAATGTTTCAAGCAAGGGAGTCAGTGTTTATTTATTTATTTATTTATTTACATGTTGTTTATATTTTTTTTATTTGTAAGCGGTTGTGTGCCCGAAATTGACTGTACCTGACAAAGGTGGAGTGGTTCCATCGTCTTGCTCCAAAACAGACGTCGATTACGGCACACGATGTGTCTTCTTCTGCGGTGATGGATATGAACTGAGTGGCCCCAGGTACACCACGTGCCAGAACGATACAAGCTGGAGTGAGATCGCGCAACTGTCCTGTGTAAAAGGTCAGTCTTTGGAAAAATCACCTTTACTGTACACCTTTAACATACAGTTGAACCTCTCTAATACGGACACCGAAGGGACAGAGAAAAGTGTCCGTATGAGAGAGGTGTCCGTATTATAGAGGTCACCACGATGACGTCACTTTTAAGACTCCACTGACAGTTTTTGTTCAGTAACTAAAACCAGGCCCCTGCATCTAAATTGTTTAATATACAGCATTGAGACACTGTCTGTCAGTAGTGTACTACATTGTAAAATTCTCAGCTACATAAGGTATACGAATCACTGTTTTAAAACGAAACGAACTACAACGCAATGCTGCATTTGAAAAAAGTAATATAAAGTACAATTCTGAAAACGTCTTTCGAAAAATGTTTGTAACCACAAACAGGAAATTGTATTACTTACTCAAACTATCATCACCTGATCACCGGAGTGTCCGTAATAAAGAGGTTAAGTTTATATGAATTTGCTCTCTGGGGCCGAGATTTAGTGTCCGTTGTCCGTATTAGAGAGGGTCCGTATAGAAGTCTTTTTAAAAGAAATAGAGAGGTGTCCGTATTAGAGAGGTGTCCGTAAGGAGAGGTTCGACTGTATGTCAAAGGCGGCAAAGGCCGTTTTTGCCAGATCTTTGACATGGGTGTCAAAGATGGCAAAGGCCGTCTTTGATTTAAGTCAACGGTAGTACAAAATGACGCTTATCAACGGTATAATATAGGTGCTGTCAAATATTGCTTTGACTTGTACAAAGGTAACTTTGATTCGCCTGTGACGTGTATCAAATGTCTAGTACTTTTGACGCGCGTCAAAATTGTGTCAAAAACAAAGTCAAAAGTACTGTGAAACCTTTGATCACATTCAGATTCTTGTGTCGCGTAACTTTGTCACACCTTTGATGGAAATAAAACGTGATGAAAGCCAATTCTTCGTCCAGTAATGAATTAATATCGAATCCGTCGTCGGTGAAGTTATTTTAGCTAGTCAATAACCGCCATTACATACATATGGTATTAGGGTGGTAGCGTAAGATGTCTTTATTTCAAATTTGATGTTTTAGCCATAAAAACGTTAAATACCATTTTGAGTAATGTATTTGTTTGTAGGTACAAAACGCGTATCAACACTGACATAATCACGTTTTGTAGATAATCGTGTAGTAAAGTAACGATCTATTTGTATATGTATTGTCAAGTTTATTTCAGTGCGTCGGTAGACAAGCAGAAAACGTTGGCCTAACCGCCCGTTAGTTCTTTCTTAGAGCAGCACTTATGTCCAGAAATGCAGGCTAATGAGATTCATGCTCTTTATGATAGACATCATGAAGTGCCCCCTAGCCCTAATTCTCACCTAAACGCAAGCAATTCTGTCAAACATGAAGTCATATGGAAATTACAAATAATTGTGTGTAATATGAAGTACCCAAAGTCCGAGTTACCTGCATTTCTGGACATAAGTGGGGCAACCCTGCGAAGTAGCAATATTCTTTGTTGCTTCATGCGATAATGCTCGTATGCGACTTTACTTACTCACAACTACGCTAAAGTGTCTCTTTCTCGTCATTTAATAGTTTGTGTGTTATACATTATAATGATACCATTGCAAACAGTTCAGTTTCGACATGATCAGCTCTACAGTCAGTTAACTCTGTTTTGCCCCACAGTGTACACGGACCCATGGATCGTGTGTCCAATCGACAGAGTAGAAGAACTTGAGCCTGACAAGTCAACAGTGGTGCTTGGATTCAAGTGGCAGCTTCCACGAACCAACATGAAGAACGTCTCTGTGTCGCCGAGCAACTACGATGAGAATTATGCTTTCCCTGTTGGCAAACACCGTGTCATGTGGATAGGCACCAGTGACCGTGGAACACAGAAAAGCTGCAGCTTCCATGTTACTGTGAATGGTGGGCATACAACTTGAAAATATTTTTACATGTTTCGGTAGAGTTTGGAAGAACTTCAATCCTGACCATTTGGTTTAGGGAAACATCACTTCAAGAATTTAAAACGTTCGTCCCCTCACTCGACCCTATACAATGATGAAGTCCATAAATTGTGCTGAAACGTAGGATGCATGCATGTCTTTCTATTGGATATCAGCATTGCTCAGGGGGGAGGTATGTTTTTGCCAAAAGAGTGTCAAATGTTCCAAACGAATTGGCCAGGATTGTTGATATTGCTGTAGAAACACGAGTCGTGTGCAAAGGTTTCCACTGCTGTCTGGAGGATCTCTTATGTCTCGTGCGTATAAAACTTATTTTCTGTGAAGTCTTATTTTTGGGATGCAGGCATTTTCTCAGAACAAAATGGTAAGCATAACACCTGCGAACATGAAGCAATCTTGCGCAAAATGACAAAAATGCGTTGTATACCCAACCCTTAAACTTTTTTGCAAAATGATTTTTCAGATATTTGATACAATTCCTCGTAGAGTTGTCATTTACGTCATCAGGTGAACGATCACGCGCCATCGATCTGACACTAGTTTGTCAAATGTAACACACGATCTGAAACCAGATTCAAATACCAATCTGAACGATTCACCTCCGGACTAATCAGGCTTGTTGGTCCAACCTATCTACTATGTAACAGTCCTTTTCAACACGTTGATTCCAAACAGTGGCCATGAAAGAAACTTGGAAAAAATAAAGTACTACTTACACTTTGGTGTTAAGCCTGGGCCAAACAGACGAACTCTCTGAGAGCGCACGAGAGTCAGTGAGAGTGCCGGGGCTTGAGACCAAACGAGAGCGAGAGTTCATATTGCCTGACGTTTCGTGTGCTGGCCTTTCGTCAGAGCGAATCTGACACCTAAAAACCTCAGCTTCTGAATCATTTTACGGCGGTCAGTTTACCTTATCCTCCACCGCGGTCAAACATCCGAGGCGTTTTTCGTTTTATTTAGTGGCATTTAATATTAAATGGAAATATGGGCAAGAATGTATAAAAAAAATTTGTTGACGTTACTATCTTTTAATTTTTCTCAAAACGATGAGCTTTTTTCCGTTGAAAACTGACCAAAACTCTTTGCGTCCGACCAAAATTATGTTGGCAAATGACGCCGACAATTCTGCAGTTCACAGTTTTTAAACGCTACCTTAGTAAACTTTCAAAACGTTTGGTAAATTGACAGTGTATTGGCAATATGTTAAACTTTAAACAGTGAAAATGACAACCTTAACTTTTAAGTACTTTGCTTAACTTTTGCAAATTTCTCTCGTTTGACCGGCGTGGTTAAACCTTATCCACTCAGTTACCAAAACCAGATTTTCTTGTTTAGAGACTTTTGGCTATCAGTAATTAATTAGCTTTGTACAATTCTTGGACCTTCTATTGAACTCTTTAGTGAAACAGATATTATGTTTGGATATTGGAACAATAATAAAGAAATTATGTTAATAAATCATGTCATTTTATTAGGGAAACAACTTATTTACCAATGTAGGTGTAACGCCTTTATTCCTATTATTTCATTGCTGATAGCCAAACTCAAATATATTTCTAAAATTGAAGAAAAAATCGCAAGGTCAAGCGATAAGCCTTTTAGCCACTACAAAAAGTAGGAATGATTCTTACCTTTATAATATATTTATATCTATATTTTTTCCTTTTTCTTTTTCTTAAGTATGTATGTGTGTTTTGTACCTATCTGTTTATCTGTCTTTCAACATGTATATTTGTGTAAAAACGTAAAAAGCAATAAAATACAAAAAACTATATGTTTCATCCCTCCCACCACCACCACCACCGACGCAGCGCCATAGATTGTTTAGAAACCATCCCCTTTATTCTTTTACGGAAAACCACGCTAGATCAACTATGTTATCTTTATTTCAGATGTGACCCCGCCATCTACCCAGAACTGTCCTGCGTCATTCTCGAATCAGTCCAACTCTCTTCAAAAAACCGTCACATGGACGCCGCCAACATTCACCGACAATGTTGGCGTGACCAGTGTGCTGTCCAACCGACAGCCAGGATTCCTGATGGATACTTACACATCGATAAATATACGGTATACTGCCACTGATGCTGCGGGAAATATTGCTTACTGCAAGTTTAACATAACACTGGAAGGTACGCGGTCTCGTGAATATAACACAGTTACAGTTGTTTTAATCCTTCCCAAAATTGAAGGAGCTTTTCCACCTAAAATTTCCGTCAAAAAGTTGAATAGAACTGTGTGTTGGGTGGTGTATAAATGATGGTTCCCTCCCTCCCCACCTTCACACTGCACGAAAAAATGGATTAACATGGGTGACAAAACAGTAGTAAACATGTAGTAAAGACGACATTTGCACAACTTTGCCCATATTTACAGCAATCAAACTTGATGTTTGCACTTTATTTGCAAAGAAAGCAAAACTGGTAAATTCCACATTTTCTTTACGCGACGGTTTGCTTGGCATGGCAAAGATGAGCAAATACGAGATTTGCTTGGAGTAGCAAAGATATAGAAAATGTTTGCTCAGATGTATATTTACACCACATTTGCACACAATTTGCACGTGAGCAAAGATGTATGTTTACATTCACTTCACACCCCCAGTGCAAATTTGGTTCAAATTTAGAGGCCCAAATTTGCTACATATTTGCGCAATGTGCAAACTTGAGTAAATTCATTTTTTCGTCCAGTGTCAGTGTTGTTGCAAAAATACAATGAAGACGCTCGTTTATTGTGCGATCCTACATTGAAATAGGGGATAGGGGAAGGCTGTACCAACGACTCCT
The DNA here is from genome assembly GCA_024195265.1 of Dendrophyllia cribrosa. Classification (NCBI taxonomy): domain Eukaryota; kingdom Metazoa; phylum Cnidaria; class Anthozoa; order Scleractinia; family Dendrophylliidae; genus Dendrophyllia; species Dendrophyllia cribrosa. The sequence goes on along the minus strand of JAJLRJ010000002.1, from coordinate 17,436,500 downwards.
GACACTGATTGTAATTTGTACTAAAACTTGGAACACTGTGGATGGTGTATAAATGATAGTTCACTCCCTCCCCACCTTTCAATGTTGTTGCAAAAATAAAATGAGCACTAGAATCATCCTAAAAAGCGGAACAACTTTTCATTTGGTAATTTACATGCAGAAATGCGGTAGCGTTTGGACATCGGAGCGGTTAACAAGTGAAGCAAATCAGCCCTTTTTTGGGGGGAGGCTGGTTATTATCAAGCTCATCTTGGGCTTCCTGGAAATGTCCCGCTACATTATGATCTGTCTGAATACTGCTCACTGAATTGTCAGAATTGATCTCGATCGACAGATCGCTACTTCCTGCTGACTCTCTACTTTCAGCTCTGTATCTATCAAACATAAATGGTCCAGAACATTGTAGCCTCTTAGTATCATCATTTTATAAACGCGTTTCTGGTGAATTGTAATAAATGTAATCATCTTTATTGTTAGCTCTACCAGAACAGTATTCAAAATTAGATTTCGTAATTATAAGAGTCATCGATGAAGACTAACAAATAATCTTGAGGTAGCTGTACATTTTTAACAAAATACCCGCTATTCGTAATTGAACCTCATTAGTACGTTTAGTTCACCTATTGTTTTTCCATAGTTTCGTTTTTTTCCTATTGTAATTTATTCCTTTGTTTTGTTACGTAATTTTCAGTTATTTTAGTGTTCTGTTACGTAATTGTTTTTGTTTTTTGTTGTTTGTTTCTTTAATACACATGTTGTTTCTTTGTTTAAAATCATAAGTCACACATTTTCGTACAGGTTCAACTTGTATAAAGGTTCTTCATCCCAAGAATGGTATGGCGACGCAGTTCGGTCTTTATCTTCTGCTGAGGTGCAACTCAGGGACCTTCTTCAACCCGCTACCTCCCGGATTGCCTGCAGTATTCCGGTATCCTTCCTATAGATGTCTCAACAACAAGTGGGTGTCTCAGAATGACTTCAAGTCTATTTTAACCAAATCACCGGACTGCATGGGTAAGAATAATCCATTTAACCGTTTTCACTACTATGATGTCTGTGCTGAAAGATTCAGTTGTGAATGCTGTGTAAAACGTGGTTTCTGACAAACAGATGTTTTACTCTCCATACGCATGTGCTCCAATACCTTCTCCTCGTCAAGTTTTTGGGAAAGGACAAACAGCCAAGCAAAGTAAATATAGGCGTGACATGACAAAAAGGTCGTCTTTTGCGCCTGCATTCCCCTTGCTCGGCTCCATTGCGTCAGAGCATCTCCAGTGAGTTATGTAATGTTTTTACTATTTACTGTACAATATATCAAAGGAAAACAAGACTCTGCTCTCCATACATAGCCACGACAGAATCCACGAAGTCCCTACGTCACTAATTCGACAGTTCACCCTTAACATCCATGATATACCTCATGTAGTACGATGCGTAGTGCAAATCTAAAAGAGAAACCTTTTTACACTCTTAAAACACTAGAGAAAGCTCTAAACTCGTCTTATACGAAGTATATAGTGAAATCAGGTTACAGTAAAGTGTCTTCCCGGGAAATGGATTTTTGTTCTAGACAGCCACAAGAAAATTACTTTACAAAAGAATCCAAAGCAAACAGTTTTCTGTTTGAGATCGCAAGTGTTTCGAGAGATTTTTGTATGATGATTTCCTACACGAATACGCAATAATCACAAGGTAAAATATATCTCTTTTTTAAAGTTTGGCATGGGTTGAACGGTGACGATAATTTTTCCCACTAAATTTAAATCCAGATAGGAGTTAAGAAATGTTTTAGAAATCAGGGTCAAGCTGTAACATGTTTGGTCCACATGTTACAGTAGAACCTCTACTTTGGGACACCATCAATAATGGGATACCTACATTAAGCAGACACTCCTCCTGATCCCAGCCAGCAAAACGCTCATATAATCTTTGTAATGGAAACCTCTATTAACGGGACACCTCTATTAAGGGGACACTTCTCCTGATCCCAGCCGGCAAAACGCTCATATAATCTTTGTAATGGAAACCTCTATTAACGGGACACCTCTATTAAGGGGACACTTCTCCTGATCCCAGCCGGCAAAACGCTCATATAATCTTTGTAATTATCACCTCTATTAAAGGGACACCTCTATTAAGGGGTCACTTCTCCTGGTCCCGTCCGGCAAAATGCTCATATAATCTTTGTAATTATCACCTCTATTAAAGGGACACCTCTATTAAGGGGTCACTTCTCCTGGTCCCGTCCGGCAAAATGCTCATATAATCTTTGTAATGGAAACCTCTGTTAAAGTGCCTATGAAATGAAATTTATTTTTTGATGTATCGAAAGTTTCACCTTTTTAGACCTTGGAATAAAAGGTTTAAAGTGTTAGGGACGATGCGAAATGCTTTTTTTATGGTCTCAAAGTTAGGTTGTTGGCGCTAAAAAGTGGCTCCAATTTGTGCGCGGCCAAAACCAGTGTCATATTACACTGTGACGTAAATAGTTTTACAAACTGCTGCGGGAATATAGAGAACAAGAGAGCTGACAAGAGACGTCGCTAGAGGTGGACCAATATTATGTGGCGAGCGGCCTCAAACATACGAGATATTAGAATTCTTCGATAACAGAGGGTGTAACAAAGCTTTATTTTGCTCCAGAGGAAAATAGGCCGGCGAAATACACGAAATTTGTTCGTCGACATCGGAAAGGGTACGTCAAGCGATGTTGTTTTCAATGAAAGCGCTTATTGTTAAGATTAATATTATTTTGCAAAAGAAAATAACATTGCGGCCGGTGAGGCCGTTTAATCAAGCATAATTTTTCCAATCCATATCCTGTTTGGAAGTTCCTTCAAGCCTCGGCTCGACTGGACAGCCGTCGAAGTCAGTGAGGCCTACAAAAATATACTGACTCGATCGGCACTGACTGGCGAGTAATATAAATGTTTATACGGTATTCCGAATTATAAAATTCAAAGTGCAGCGACGCAAGTGTTCACTGGAAGGCGTCTATTCTACGGAACATCTATCAAAAATCTACACGTACAAATGCGTAAGACTATTCGAAACAAAATACATCGCTGAATCATTGCGTGTTCGATCAGATCAATTTTTATACAATGAAATATAAATCAGACATAAATGTAAACACAATACTTTGAACTCACTTACAAGCCGCCAAGTGGTTAAAATTTTCAGAAACGATCAATCGCTGGCAAGACACTGAACTAAGAAGCATAATTATTACGTATATACTTGAGTTCAAACATTTTGAATAAATAAACAAAAAAAATACGCTATCAAGGCACCTTGCCGCTAAAAATACACCATTCACATTCAATTCAGCAAGCCGCCTGAAAAACACCACCTCGGATATGCATAACATATCAGTATAATTTAGAAACTTTCGACTAGCAAGCCGCCAAGACATATCCTTCGCATTGAAAAAAGAACTTTAAGTAGACGAGCGAATTGCCAAGCCGATAAAATTAGTTCATAACCTCCACGCGCGATCAATGAACTTCAGAGAAGAACGGCCGAGTCGCTAATGCGCTAATATCATGATTGTTTGTACTACAAATATATCGTTCGCGTTCGATAAACGCTAGTCAACGAGCCACTAAAAAGAAATAACAAAAACGCCTCTGCGTTCAATAAGCTTACAACTCAACTGGCGAACCACTGAGACGCTGTGCTACTGAAATGTATACCTTTCACGTTCAATAATCTAAATGATCAAAGTCCGTCTTATTCATGTTCACTTACTTCGCTCAAGCGGCACAGTCGGTTCGTCTCGCTACGGCAAAACTACAGTGGACACGATCATTTCAGTTGATCAAGAGTGATCCGAAACTGATCCTCTTCACCTTCAGAGGACTGTAAAGAAACAAATTAGGCGCTGTCTGACATTTGTACAGCCAAAAACGTTGGCAAAATGACCATCACGCTAAAGGATTCCAAGGGAATTATAGCGTAAACAAACCAATGTGTCATACTATTTACGTAATTTACGTCATCACGCACGCCCACTCGCCCCCAGGCTCTCCAAAAATTGGAGCCACTTTTCAACCGAAGTGACGCATCTTCGAGGGGCTAAAAAAACGATTTTCTTTCTTTTTCTCGGGAAATGATTATTGTTTTCGTTCTTTGGACATAATAAACTAATGAAAAACGAAGAAAAAAAATTCATTTCATAGGCACTTTAAGGGGACACTTCTCCTGGTCCCGTCCGGGAAAACGCTCATATAATCTTTGTAATTATCACCTCTATTAAGGGCACACTTCTCCTTGTCCCGGCCGACAAAACGCTCATATAATCTTTGTAATTATCACCTCTATTAAAGGGACACCTCTATTAAGGGGACACTTCTCCTGGTCTCGGCCGGCAAAATGCTCATATAATCTTCGTAATTATCACCTCTATTAAAGGGACACCTCCATTAAGGGCACACTTCTCCTTGTCCCGGCCGACAAAACGCTCATATAATCTTTGTAATTATCACCTCTATTAAAGGGACACCTCTATTAAGGGGACACTTCTCCTGGTCTCGGCCGGCAAAATGCTCATATAATCTTCGTAATTATCACCTCTATTAAAGGGACACCTCTATTAAGGGGACACTTCTCCTTGTCCCGGCCGGCAAAATGCTCATATAATCTTTGTAATTATCACCTCTATTAACGGGACACCTCTATTAAGGGGACACTTCTCCTTGTCCCGGCCGGCAAAATGCTCATATAATCTTTGTAATTATCACCTCTATTAACGGGACACCTCTATTAAGGGGACACTTCTCCTGGTCTCGGTCGGCAAAATGCTCATATAATCTTCGTAATTATCACCTCTATTAACGGGACACCTCTATTAAGGGGACACTTCTCCTTGTCCCGGCCGGCAAAATGCTCATATAATCTTTGTAATTTTCACCTCTATTAAAGGGACACCTCCATTAAGCAGATCCTCCTTCTCGGGGCAATTCAATAAAACTTTTACAAGTGTTATTTACAGGTGTAGCTATTGTTTTCAACCTCTGAAACAATGGCCACACTTGTAAATTACACTTGTAAACGTTTTATTGAATTGATCCCTGGTCCCGTCCGGGAAAACGCTAATATAATCTTTATAATGGAAACCTGTATTAAGGGGACACTTCTCCTGGTCCCGTCCGGGAAAACGCTCATATAATCTTTATAATGGAAACCTCTATTAAGGGCACACTTCTTCTGGTCGCGATGGTGTCCCCTTAATGGAGGTTCCACTGCATTCCTAATTTATTTTCTTTCTTTAGCGTACACGATGTACGACAGCACACCCTGTGAAGGAGGCTCCGTCCTATTCGACACAATTTGCTGTAAGTAACATTTATAGCGGATTACAGGAATGAAGCAAATCATAATTAAGCTTGGATTGTAGCGTAAATTTTCGTTCTTCGGGCCGGGCTTGACAGAAACAGTTTTTGCAATAGTATTTTTTGTTAACAAGAAGCTGTTCACAGCTTGAACTGGTGTCTTCTTTAACCCACTCACCATACAAACGCAAATTTGAATAAAACAAAAAACCTGCCGGAATTAAAATTTCCAAAGCAATATAGATTATAATAGATAGCGAATGGTCCTATACATCCACAAGTTGCATTTCTTACACATACGCTGTATTCATTCTTCTTCTCAGTCAAAACACGAAGATATTTTGCCTCCATGTTAAATTCAAGAGAGCGACATCACTTGGTCGCGTGTCAGAAACCAATCAGACGTTTTTCGCCAGTGAACTACAAATATATGCGTGCATATTTTAACTCCCTCCAAAAAAAAAACAACAAAAGCTTGGGGGAGGGACACCCTTGACTCGTTGGCTGAGCCACGAGTAAAAGAGGAATTCACTCCTTCAGCCGCGTCCATAATTTTTTTAAAGACGTATCCATAAGAGACAGAACGAGCAAGCGCGTCATCTACAGTTAGCAATAAAAGGAGCCGAGTCAATAAAACAGCACCACAAGAACCAATCACTTAACAGCGTTCATTTGAATGTTCACAGTTTAGGATTTGATCTTCTACAGACTTAAAACCGTTAGAACCACCTTGTACAGTGTAATTAACGTTACAACAGCAAAGTATTGCTCAGCTGTGCAAGAAAATAAACATTATCAAAAGATGTTCGGGTCAGGTTTTCGTTTAAATAATCTCTCGCGAATCTATAAATTTTAAAGTTATAACTACCTTGCCTTAAAGTGCTACTACGATCAAGTCATCGAATACCTCTCCGAATCGCTGTCCGAGAAACTACAGAGCATTTTTGAAACTTTTTTCGTTTTTGAAGTGATGGAAAGCGTGTTTCATTTTGCAATGAGAAAATTATGTCACGGCACTAAACAATAAAATCTAAAATGGCGGACTCGAAAAACACTACTTTTCTAAGCTCGATATTTTCCCTTGACGGAGCATAAACTACATTTCAGTGGCATAGATAGGTATATCCACCTCTAATAAGCTAGCTGAAAATGATGTAATGCTTTACCATATAAAATGTGAAATTTTTGTCTTAGTAGCACTTTAAATATAGCGATATCAGAAACCCACCCACTTATGGGTTTCTGGCGATATTCGATATTCGATATTCGATATTCGATACTGGAAGTGAAGTAATAAGTGCTGACTTGATATACTTCATGGTGGGTTTTAATTTATGCACATCAAAGAATCCGGCACTTTTTTTAGGGCTAAAAACTCATTTTAAAATGGTTAGCTTTTATTTACTGTTATGGATATCACTACCCATAACAGTAAATAAAAGCTAACCATTTTAAAATGAGTTTTTAGGATCCCTATACGATAGGATCCCTATATGGTGTGTTACCATGAAGTAATAAGTGCTGACTTGCTGAATGTTGTGTCGTCATCATCAGTGAACTGTTATCCAGGAAGTTACAGCGACAACAAGACGCAGAAGTGCGTACCATGTAACGCTGGATTTTATCAGGACGAAGAAGGGAAAGAAGAATGCCAGCCGTGTCCACAGAACACCTCATCAGTCATTAGAGGATCCAGAGCAATTGCAGACTGCAAACGTAAGCTGCAATATTAGTTATATCTAGCAGTAATCACAGATTATGGAGACGCGTTCGAAGGAATTTCCGGCGGAAATGAGCCCCTGACAAAAACCAATAGGGGAGGTCATTTGGAAGACCGGCCACCAAAAAATCTCAAATTTTACTGCACATAAACCACAGGACAACCAACACGAAATTAGGTTTGCGTTCTTCGAACGCTATAATAATATGACTGAAAGGAGTCAGGGGAGGATAAGGTGAGAGAGCCCATCCTCCAAACATCCTCTTTTTAGTGGGTATTTATCTGAAGTTATTTTTAGATCAATCGCAGGGAACAACATTGCATCCCGGCCAATATGAATTCAGCAGGATATCACTTTTGACGCACAACACTCACATGGATTATCAAATAACGCGAATAAGGGATTTTAAAGCGGTGGACTCTTTTGGCTTGATTCTCTTTATTAGAGAATAATTCGGGACGTAATAAACCAGGCAAGAAGTTTGAAACTGAGTGCGTCACGAAGTTCTTTAAGTAAAGCGCTTAAGGATACTTTGTAATGTAAGCGCTATAAAAATTTTATAATTGTTAATTGTTGTTAAAGAACTATAGTAAACTTCATTGTTCTGCGGCATTGGCTCTTTCCCACATAGAATGTCTTTGGTTTCAAGAATAGAGGAGGGGCTGATGGTTCATAATTATATTTCAGTAAAAAATAAAGAAAATCTATTTGCGTCAATTAAATTTTAGGAAATGTTCGTGCTTAAACAATCAGAATAGCAGAAGACAATAGCTAATAATTTTGCTTCTTTGATGAAGTTCCCCAAATACAATATCTTTTAAAACTTGCATGTTGTGCGATTTAGTCTCAAATTACTTGAAACCTTAAAAAAATTAGACAAAATGCACTTTGAACCTTAACTTTTTAGCAGTTTTTGAATCTAGACCAATAAGATCACTAGTTGTAACAATGAAAAAAGTGACATTCCATCGCGCATTGCCGTTCAGCGCTATCCTTCTTATGCGGATCATTACTTAAATGCTTAATTATATCGAATAATAAACGTCAAGAATAAATTATGTTTATTAGGTGCGTTTTAACTGCTGAAAAACGTTTCTTGACTGTTTTGTAATAAATTATAAGAACCAGCAATAGTTTTAACAATATTTTTAAAGATAATGCGAAATGTATATATGGCGACTATTTAGGTATCATTGGCAATCCCTTTTTGTTTATGGTGGCAAGATGCAATGATTATAAATTGTACTTAGTTTGCCTCACCATGTAGGCATTAGTTAGTACGATCATTATGATCACATATCTGGTCGTAAGAACTATTATTTTTCCATTGTTTTAGGGAAACACTTAAACTGTCTTGACCGTAACACTGCCTTTGTGTTTTAGCTGTCTGTAAGGCTGGACATTATTCTACTAACGGTGGTGTGGAGCCTTGCGTGCCGTGTCCCATGGGAACGTACCAGGAGAAGGAACAGCGAACCCAGTGTAGCGCATGCCCAGCAGGTACACATACAGGGAGCACCGGAAGTACGTCACAGGAAGACTGCTTGTGTAAGTACCTGCCCGCGAAAATGTCTCACCCAGAAAACCAACATCTTTGCGTTTTTTGGTTAGGATTGTTGTTAAAGTGGTTGAATTGAAACAGAATACAATGTAGCCTGCGGACAGGCTTACAGTCGGACGGCGGGGTCATACGAAGAAGGGAAGCCTGCACGCAACCTTTAAAATCGCGGCTGTCGCCCACAAGAACCCGTGGATTCCTTAGCATGTCAGCTGTCAAATTTTAACCTTTCGCGAACAACACCGCCAGCAAGACAGGCGAAGAAGTTATAGAAACACAAGTTTCGTCCTCAGATGTTTTGAGTTATCTTCACGAGTCATGTTAGCCGAGAACATTATTTTTCTAGAGAACAATGCACTTGGCTACAGTATTGTTAAAACAGGTAAAAATGTTGCAATTTGCCTATGTCAAAAGTAATTTGAAACCTTTCCAGTAACGCATAACACAGCTATTTCATAAAACATCTCGCGATTAGACACCACGAAAATATATCCAATTTTTTCCCTCTGTACCCGAAACATAGAAAAGACAATTAAATGAAAAAGTGATTGCTTTAAGGTTATTTTAGCCCGAGAAACATTCACTAGCGCTTTGCGTCCAAAATTTGGACGAAGACATTCGATATTCTGAAACTCGCGTGCAGGCTCCCCCTTGCCGGCGCCCCTCCGAGCCAGGAGTCTGTTCGCAGGCTAAATACAATGTAATACGCTGTCCTTCAAAGATTTTAAAAAGAGGTATTGTATTTGGTTTTGTCACCCTTCACAAATATAAAAAATATTTCTGTACTCGTTCACCTCTGAACAACTTATATAATTATAGATAAAATTTTGGTTTTAAAATAAGAAATTTGTTATGTCTAAGGGGAGCTGTCTTCGAGCATGATTTTTTGTTTTTTCCGTTTGTGGATTTTTAGTATTGATTCAAGAAAAACTTAATCAAACTGCTTTAACCAATTAGAGCCAAAATGTAGATTTTTCAACCAATCATGACTTAACTTATTTTCATTTACACATTATCTGCAATCTCTTGTTTACATTTCTTACAGCTCCTGTCCGCATTACGGGAACCATTCCCACCTCGGAACATACAGTGTACGAGAACGACACCATCACGCTTGCATGCTACATCGAAGGTGACCCCACACCAAGTGTAAAGTGGGAAAAAGTTGGAGGTAAGGCTTCTGCACTCGCTGTACATTCTTCACAGCGGGCAAACCTGACGTACGTGCGAAGTCGCCGCACCAAATTTTGCACCAAAATATAGAGAAATGTTCAAACTTACGCTGAAAACGCAAACCGCTCAAAGCCGGCCGTTTATAAAAACGTACTAAGCTTTTTACGTCAAGCGTCTGTGCAAAAAGCTAATAAATGTTTACCACTAATTTTAGCGGCTTATAAAATTGGTTTGTCACTGCTTCTTTTCTAATGTAGTTTTGTTACAAATTTTAGGCGCGTAGCTTCGTAAAGACTTACAGTTTTCAGGGTCATTCAAACCTTAAGTGGCGTCGAATCTTTGCTCTTGACCGCTGTGTGTAGAAATGAGCGATGATTTGCTCTACATTATCTGCAATCTGCAAACCAAAGAAACTTAGGCGTTCAATAGAGAAACATCAAGCCAATCAGCAACGGCTGATGATGATCGCACGACTGCAATTTGTGTGTCACGTGTTTATCTAAGTACAGTCGTTTTCCGCCCAAACTAAAGCTTTAAAGTCATTTTTATCTCGTGAATACGCGAAGCGTTAAACGAGATATTCCCCAGTGTATTAGTGTATTACGTGTTATAAGATTATTAAAATCAAATGAAGAATGATCCTCGCAGTTGTGAACGCAATTTAAGCAATTGCGAAAAGTAGCCTGAAAAAAATTCAGGACTTCAACGGGGTTCGAACCCGTGACCTCGCGACACCGGTGCGATGCTCTACCAGCTGAGCTATGAAGCCACTGACGTTGGGAGCAGGTCAATTGTAGGTTCATATGTTCCCGTGAAAGGAGTGAGTGTAAAATGATAAATATGAAATAAATCAAGTCCTGAATTTTTTTGTAAATCAAGTCCTGAATTTTTTTCAGGCTTCTTTTATGAATTGCTTAAATTGCGTTCACAACTGATCATTCTTCATTTGATTTCATTTCCGCAGTTCATATATGATTTATTTCATATATATCATTTCACACTCACTCCTTTCACGGGAACATATGAACCTACAATTGACCTGCTCCCAACGTCAGTGGCTTCATAGCTCAGCTGGTAGAGCATCGCACCGGTATCGCGAGGTCACGGGTTCGAACCCCGTTGAAGTCCTGAATTTTTTTTCAGGTTTCTTTTCGCAATTGCTTAAATTGCGTTCACAACTGCGAGGATCATTCTTCATTTGATTTCATTTCCGCAGTTCATATATGATTTATTTCATATATATCATTTCACTATAAGATTATTGCTGTAGTAAACTGTTTTTTAATTCCCCAATGTAATTACGTCATCCAGTTGTCTAGACAGTCTCGTTTTACACAATGCATATTTTTGTCAAATATGTTTCACATTTCAATTCTTTGACTTCAAACTCGGTATGGAAAGTTAAAACCGATCTGTTGACTTAAAGGCCCAGTATCACCCAAAATGCATTGCGCGCCCAATGCCTCGACGATTGAATTTAACGCAGTCAAAAATTCCCGATCGCGATACATCGAGTTATTTCGAAAATTCGTTTCCATCCGCGGTTAAGATTACATTTCAGTTTTTAATTTAGTAGAAATAAGTTATTTAGTTATTATTGCTTTTGATCGATATATTCGATCGGCGTTTGTTATTAGTCGTGCCTTGGGTACGAGCCAAGCCGCACGACTTATAAAATGGGCTCCAAAAAGTAAAAAACTTCACTTTTTTCAAGTGGTTTATAGCCTGAGGGAAAAGGGTTAGTGACGTCATATCAGTTGATATAGCAACTTCAAGCTCACGGATGATTGGATTTATTTACAACATAAGAAAAAGGAAAATGACGAAACGAAACATATCAAGTAAAAGGAACTTACATTATTGCCGGGTTTGGCGAGAGTTCCATTCGATAACGATTTCGTTTTCTCTTTTTTCGAGCAACAGATAAATGGAAGTATGAAATATAAAAGTTAAAGTTGACCTTTCATGCACGAGTGATTGCGAAAGACTGATTAAAGGTTTCAAATGACGTACAGTGTAGTAACGCAGGAGCCACGAAGCTCTTTAGAACCTCTAATTTCATTGGCCCTGGGTGTCACGAAGCTCTATTGTTTTAGGTCTAGGAACAATCCCATACCTAATCCTAGACCTAATCCCACCCCTACCCCGACCCCGACCCCGACCCCGCGTTTTACTGACACCCCATTTTAGCCCAGTTTTAGAATAAGTCTATACCCCAAGTACGTGCCTGAGATATTTTTCCTTTTAGATCAAAATAAAGATATAACAGGCATGTTGTTCTAAATGTTATCGTTTCTTTGATCTTAGAAAAAAATCTCTAGCTGTGATACTGACAGGAGGAATTTTACAATTTCCAGATCTGCTTAGAATATTAAGTTATGCCGTCGTTTGTTTGCTAGCTCTTGGCATAACAATGAAGTTTCTTTGGCTCACTTTGAAAGAGTTGCAAGATTAGTAGTAGCCGCTTAAGTAGGAATTATTCGCTGCTTAGGATCAGTTCATTTCTCAGTCCGTAATTTCATGTGAGCGTAAGTCTGCGGTTAGCATAACTTGCGAGATAGTGTTTCTTCATCGCGGCTAAAAGAGTGTAAGATCCAAGTCTTATGCGATTGTCACGGTCTACATTGGAATAGTGGGATCTTGCAATTGTTTTTAGCTCCTCAGAGTTTATTTTGCGTTTAAGTTGACGTGTTTCTCGGAGCTAAGCAGTACCTCCATTGTCAGAAGTATGTCGTCTGCATCCGGTTTGAAATATTTGAATCTCCAGAATGGTAGCTGTTTTTTGCAAGTCGATATCTTCTTCTTCTTCGTTAGATATTTCTCCCAAAGCTCAGCAATAGAAATTTACATTTGCGACCTCTTGTGAAAAGCTGTCCATGAAAAAAAGTAATCGCGTATACACAAAATTCTGCTATATGCTTTGAAATTCGAAACCCCGAGTCGACAGTAGACACGCGCGAGACAGGGAAATCCACAACGTGCAAAAAGCCAATCACGAGCGAGCTCGTCATTTGAAAACAAAAACAAACGACCGCAAAGCCGAATGGGTGATACTGGGCCTTTAACCTTTCGTTGTTTCGTAATTACGAGATGGCTCTTAGAGCCCTTTGATCTTAACTAAAAACCCCGTTAATCCGACGACCGCTCGTTAATGAGACCACCGACCAATTTTTTTAGAGTCTGCAACATTCATTTTCTCTATAACTAGTTACCTCATTAATGTGACCTCTTCATATGCATAATAAAAAATAAAGGCATTTCGCTCTCTGGTATAGTTCAATGTACAGTGTTTTGCTGCATATTGAATTGAAAATTATTACCTAGTACCATAATTTTACACAAGTAATAAGCAACTAAGCGATTTTACAACACTCCGTTATTACTACCACTCCGTTAACATGACCGCATTTTTTATTGTCCGTTAGTCGTCGCCCAGATGTATTGTTGTTCATAATTATTGCCTCATCATGCAGCATATGTGTCTTGAAGCCCGGACACACGGTACAACGTTTCTTGCAACGTTGCGCGCAACAGGATTTTCTGGGGGTGACGTCACACAATGCAATTTATTGCGCGCAACACCGCAAAAGTGGAACTCGATAATACTTCTGCAACTGTTGCACGCAACATTCTCTATTTTCGAATTTCCCATAATACACTTTGTTTGCCTCCCAAATTTTGCATAAACTATTGTTTTGAAATGCTCTTGGGAATATGTAGTCCTCCCAAGAGCATTTACAAACAATAGTTTATGATGGGCAATTTGAAAATAGAGAATTACAAGAAAAGTTGCATTGTGTGTCCAGGCCTTTATTCTCTGAACGAACTACAAAAAAAAAATTAATTCCGAATAATGAAAGGACATAGCATAATTAGCTTTCTCTGGAACGTTTGAGCATGATATGCTAGATACTATTTGTACAATGTGGTTTTAAAAATGTATGGTTCATTTGCACTCTTGCCTAAAGGTGATGTTATACGGGACGATTCGCAACGACGATTTTTAGTGCATCATGGATGCGCCGACGATTTTCTCCACAATTTTTGCGTTGCAAAGTTTTTGAATCAGCTTCAAAAACTTGCAACGCAAAAACACGAATTTTACTCAAGTTGTTTCGTGTAAAATACCTGTGGTTAATTTTGTTACGCTAAAAATCGTCGTTGCGAATCGTTCCGTGTAACATCACCTTAAGCAATTTTGCATTTTTTTGATAGCTGATATTTTCCTTAAAAACGATATGCAAATATTGCCAATCATTGCGTATTACTAAGTTCAGTTAAACAAGTTTTTTCAGCTTTTGAAGTCAATTGATGTGTACAACGATGCCTTCTTATGCTAATGAAACAAAATTAATCATAAGCAATCACATGCTTTAACTTTTCTTCAGCTTTACTTCCTTCCGGGGAACGTCTCACCATCAACAATATTTATGATCTGGACCAGAAGCTGTCTGGTGTGGAATACATCATTGCCAGAGCCGTCCTCGCTGACGCTGGCACTTACGAGTGCCAGGCCTCCAGTTTGCATGGATCGGTTACCAAGCAGGTCAAGATAACTGTCATGGCTGGACTGCCGCCTGGTTTAGTGCCTTAATAGGTGAGGGAGTGGCGTAAATACTACAAAAATAAGTTCGGTGGCTGCGTGGCACTTGGATTTCATGAAAAAACGTTTTTAAATGTTATTTTAAAGTGCCAAAGTTTTTGAATAAGTTCCAAACGTTTCGGGCTTTGCCCTTCTTCAGTGGAAATATGTTCGTTGAGAAATACGCCACGACATCTAAAGTTTAAATGATTGTTTCTTGCATGCGCGCGCGCGACCTTCAGAAGAAACGAAAGTTAGTATTTAGGCCGTGCGGTTGACAGGTACCAAGTTGGAAAATAAGACGCATCTCCTGCCGTTTCCTTTGCTTGTTTCCGCCGCAGAGCTTGACGCCGCAAGTGGCGTGCCTATGTAAAACCAAAATACCCATGCATGTTAAAGCGAGTTGCGGTTGATTGTCTACAAGGTTTACTTTCGTTTTGCAAAGTTCAACAAGGCGAGGTGGTTTTATTAGTTTGTTTAATTTTGTCACAGTAGATTTGTTGCAGTGACAGGAGAAATTTAAAAAAGAACCTTCGTCCCAATTGACATCAACTCCCATGGAAGGGTCAGACCACAACACCGCGGCTTTACCGTGTACTTGCCTATATATGAAAGGCGAACCTGCGGTATAAAAGGGCAAAGCCCCACGCCGAATTTAATGCAAATGAGCAAGAACAATAGATTTTGCTCATTTGCATGAGTTGGACAGTCCAGCCGCCTTTTATATCGCGGGTTTGGCTTTAAGCTATGTTGGTATGTGCGGCCCAAATAGATGTGAAAATGATCTGAAAATGGGCATGGTTTTCGACATACAATAAACTGCAGCTAAGGTTTATCTGACTACGGAAAAAAGTAGAATTTGGGAGACACCATCACGACAGAAACCGATAAAGTAGGATCGCAACCGTGGACAGCTGTTTCGTTGTTATTGCAACTGTTTTTTTGCTGGTCAGGTCTCTTGCATATCCTACGTATTCCGTTAGCAGCATAGAGTACCGAAGTGATGACGTCACAAAAACAAAATTTGTGAAATTATGGGATTTGATTAGATATTCGGAAAGGGCATGACGAAAAATGCCCGCTTGCCAAAAATCAGCATCTTAGTGCAATTTGGGGGTGAGATATTGGCACCGTTATGCTCTGATGACTCCATACAAACCTTTCTAATTTTTGCCTTGGTTCATTACGTAATGAACCAAGGCAAAAATTACAAGCAGGTCAGTTTGAGTGAATAAATGATTTTTAAGTCTGTGCTTTATGCTGTCTTGACGTTTAAAAGATTAAAATCGGTTTAGACCACGGTTTTGCTAAGCCACGTCTGAACATCGTTTAAAAATCGGCCATTAGTCTGTTCTAGTTTTAAATAAACGTGATAAAACAACTGCTTGACGGCGTGAATTTTCACGAATGATGTTACTTTGTAATCCTTTTTTTAACCTGAATGTGCAATACATAAAAAGTCACAATGGTTTAAGTTGAAAACAATTAAATAATTAATATAATCGAAACATGAATAATTGATTTTAATAATTCGAAAGGTGATATTCTTTTAAACTCTCCCAAACGAATCAGTTGATACATGTCAAAATAACTAAATTAATATATAGGAAACAAAAAATAATTAATTCTAATTGCTATTTTTTGTTTACAGATAACCAGAAGCCTAAATTCTTAATTGAAACGTAAAGCTGTTTGACTGAACATATCAAAGATGAATGACAGTGGAATCTAATAAATCATTTAAAATTATACGTGTATGTAATGGTGATAGTGACCAATAAAATAATGTTATTTGAAACTTATAAACGACGTTGTTCCTTCTTCTTTTGGTGAACCAACACTTGTTTAATATTTAATGGCCCTCGTTCATGAACGCTTGTCACGAGGGCCAAGAAGTTATCAGTTATATTTGATTTATTTGGTAATGTAATACTGAAATATATATATCTTATTGACCAAGCGCGAGGGCCGTACTGGACGAATATCGGCCCGAGGTCTTGACAGTACGGACCGAGCGCAGCGAGGTCCGTACAGAAAAGACCGAGGGCCGATATTCTCCCAGTACGGTCCCGAGCAAGCTTGGTCAATAAGAGATTTATTACACGAATCCTGCCGGCGGAAGGACTGCGCGGGATCATTCGGGACAATGCCCGGTCCAATACTTAGAGAATATTGGACCGGCAATCGAGCATTCTGATTGGTTGATTTCAGTTATTGGCCCTCTGACTGTCTTAGTCGTGTAATAATTAGTCGTATTGCTTCACAGATATCATATGCATACTCTTTGCTGCTCTTTAGCTGCTCTGAAACCTTAAAAAAAAGACAAGAAAAAAATATACGAAAAAAGCTGCAGAAAACAACTGCAAATCTGCATGAAAATCAACAAGGAACTAAAAATGACAAAACAACCTTTTAATCCACCCCATCACGGGTTATTTTTGCAGAGTTCTACCTTATTCTTATCAATACTATTCGAATCATATATTAGCATTAACTAAGGTTCTGACTTTTGAATTCTTATTTCTGATTTTTGTTTTCTGTTTTCTGATATTTGGTATCAAGTAAAAGGTGAACTTATGCTGGACAATCTGATTTCAAAAACTACTGATCCCTTATGAAATATGGTTTTCTTAATTTTGAAAATAAAGAGAACAGGTTAGCCGGCCGCAAACTAATTTCCTTTTTACTATCACTAATTAAACAATTTACTTGCGACGCAATATCTTGATTTTGCCTTCTTCGTTTACATTGAAGCCGAGATGCATGAGTTTAGTCCCGGGATTAGTGTCGTCCAGGGATGAAAAAATGTTTCGTTCACATGACTGATTTCGTGACGGGATCCCGGGACGAAAGTCCTTTCGCCACAGACGAAGAGATTGTTGATCTCCGTCGATCAATAAATTGATCTTTGAATTTCAATAAAAGAAAAAAGTTCTACAGAAGTTCTACACAAGTTGACCAGTATCATTAACTGGCGAAATTGAGTTTATGAAAACTCTCAAATAAATGATCCTCAAAGATGAGTTCGTCTGGATATCTGCTCAGTTACTTTTTGCTGTTTACATGGATGAGTCTCGGGACGGGTTCATCCCGGGACGAGTAATTCATCCCGGGACGAGTTCATCTCGGAACGAGTTCATCCCGCATCCCGGGACGAGTTCATCTCGGGACGAGTTCATTCCGGAATGAGTTTATCCCGGGATGATTTCATTCCTGTCCTAAGCACCAGGATGAAATGTCATCCCTGGATAAAATACGACAATGAATTCCATGTAAACAGTCTTCCTGTGATGAAAGTACTATCAGCCCTTTTTGTTATGATGAGCTCAATTTAATACACCAGTTGATGATGGTCAACGTTTAAAGTGATTTTAAAGCTTCTGAAGAACTTCTGTAAAACGTTCTTCTGACAGTATGTCCAATTCAAAGAGCAATTCATTACAAAAAGAGGTTATTTTCTGTCCGTTATGCTCGACTCACTTCGTCTCGGACGAGATAACTTTCTTCCCGCGAAACTCATCTCGGCTTTCATGTTAAACTGGTGGCCCTTAGTTATCAGTTTGAACCTCTAAAATTCTCTTGTTCCATTCCGTTGGCTATTAACTTGAAAGGACAAAAGTATGAAGGAGATATTAATAACATCAAGGGTGATTGCATATGAATCCTCGTTGAGAAATGTTCATTCGATGTAATGTTTTAAAATTCATATAACAAATATACACTATTTGATGTAATATATCAAACATGAGACACAGTGTTTCATCAGATTTCCAAACACCGCGAAGTGGGTTGAAAAACGAGGCGCAGCCGAGTTTTTTTTAACCCACTTCAAGGTGTTTGGAAATCTGATGAAATACTGTGTCGAATGTTTGATATTACTTCTCAAACAAAATGATTTAAGAAGGAGAAATTAAGGATGCAAAAATGAGGAGTGTTTGAACTGATTTCCAAACACTCATTAAACATTAAATTCCTTTGTGTTTTCGTCATGAATTATTAATAAGTTTGAGAAGTTATGTTTAATACATCAACATTAATTTTAATTACCATTTACATAGGTGAATCAACAAATTTAGTTGACTTCACGCTTGTGCTGATTTTTAATCTCAAGGCACCTTGTATTCTAATTAGATAGCCAATTTCACCAGAATCATTTGAAATCAAGCGCAACATGTGAAAAATAAAGAAAAGAACTTTGTCAAAACAACTCGTTAGCATCGGTTGTTGAATAGACCTTTTCGATGGCAATGATGTCTACAGGCTACCACACTTTCGGTCACTCAAGACACTTAATTAACACGGGCATTCAAAGCGCATGCGCATGTCACGTTCAGGAAGGAATTAAGTGAAGTGAAGTGTCATCTACGTAAAATATATCACCAATTTCCTGGTTTTTTTTTTTACATTGAAATACTCTGCTCCTTTTTCCATTCTTTTTGTAAGGATTTTGTTCTCAATTCTTAATTTTTTTTTCTCGTAAAGAAAGCGTTCCGAAATCTCTGGAACCCATCCTGGGTAATACGCCTCTGTTTCGACATCGAGAAAATGCATCATATGCTACTGATTTATAGCATTATTTTTCGATTGTCTCCCGACAGGAGATTTTTAGGAAAAATAGAAAATGCTAAGGTCACGTATATTATTGTCGGTTAAATATTGCTTATAGTGTTGAAAAGCTAATTATACATTTGTTTGCTCGATATCTATCAGGCAATTAAGGTAAAACGTATCTATACACTTACAAAAATGATTAGCCCACGTATAATTTGTTCTTGTTCACAAGTAGTATTAAAATTGAAAAAATAACCAAGAATGTATTGGAAAAGGAATTAAGGTTTCGTAACGAGAAAACTCTTTAACTGTAATTTATTTTCTTTGCTATTTGTTCAGCGATAGCTAGCGTCACGAATTGTGTTTTGAGGCTTTTTGTCTCCATTAATTTTACTAATTGTTTTAAAGAATATGCGTTCATGGATCCAATGATTATAGTATCTTATGATTTGTTTACTAAAACTGAAACTATGATGTTTTCCTGTTGTATATTTCAAAGAAATAGTTTTCAATCATTTGCTTGCGTTGTTAAGTAACTTTATTGAATGTAAATAAGACGCATTGAGGTATTTTCTCGGATGTGAATCAAACACATGTGCCAATTTTAGTATTTTCTGAAGCCTTTCAGTGTTTCTAATAAGAGAAGTTTTAGTCACATTTACCATCACCAGTTTTTCAACTTCATCTTACTGACATATGCATTTGGAACTTGACAATGCCGTTATGAAGACAACGAGACGTTGTTCGCTTCTTTTATGCCTAATTTTTAATTTAACTTTCTGAATTTAATATGAAAATGGGCCCATTTTGAGTTCAAAAGGTTATCCCTTTCATTCTTAAGAGTGCCAAAAATCAAAATTCAAGAAAAATCTCAACTTTCATTTTGTGAAATATTGTAAAACAAATGGTACCAAGCAAAAGTTCTGCCGAAGAGGTTTCATTTGAATGGCACATCATAGGATATTGTTGACAGAATCAAAAGTTAGAACAACATGTCTCCATACTTTACTTCGAGAGTGATAGGGTTGATAAGATCGTAAGAAGTTATGTCAGAATAAAGGTTTTTTAATCATCAAACGAGTGTTAATAAGAAACATTAAACTGGATCTTCAATTCCGATTAAATAATATATCCATGTGGAAAATAATTTGCAATCCTTAAAACACTGTTAATATTTCAATGTCACTTGATTTGAAGTTTCTCAATTCGAGATGAAGAATACTATTGTCTATATTTCGTTAGCTCTTAGGATCAAAATGCAAAATTTCTTGACATGCTTTGGTATTAATCATTAATATGGCCATGGGGATAATAATTTGTAATCCTCTTAAAATACTGTTAATATTTCAGTGTCATTTGATTTGAAGTTTCTCTTTCGAGTTGAACCATACTATTGTTTATATTTCGTTAGCTCTTAGGGTCAAAATGCAAAATCTCTTAACATACTTTGGCATTAATCGATAACACAAATGAGTATCATCACTGATACATCATTAAGAACAAGATGATCGTAGTGAAATAGTTAAGTTCAGTCGATCATATCTTTATGTTTATATCTACTGCAGTTCAGATGCGATTTCATTCATATGCTCATCATGTTAAAAATGTAAAACGATTAAACAATCTACCATAGAATTATATTGACATTTAATAATAATGAGCTATAACTTCAATGACTATTTTTCTCTTTGTCGATTATTTTCTCTTTCTTCATAGTGTCTACGTACAAGTACGATAACGTAGTGAATAAATGAAAAAAAATAAGTGTGCTTTGTATGTTTGTCCTATAATTATATCTCATAAAATTATTCCTTGCATAAACTTCATGAAAATATTTTGTAGGAAGGTAACTGATAGACCTTTATTGATATCAATATGACATCGAAACGTGTTTTATTGTTTTCATTCAGAAAGCAATCTTTGAATTTCTGTTAGATGAAATATCTCTATGCGACCAAATTAACGCACAGGCGGCTAGAATTTCACAGCCAACGAAATGTGTTTATCCACCTAACAAAACATTGTCTATCGAGTTATTTCAGGTGTCTATTTATTAACATAACTGAATTTTATCAAGCAACATTATTTTCAGCTTCTTCATTGACCACTCCACGGCAAAGGAGTGGCTGGCTATGCTTTAGCCATCTTTTTTAGATAGTCTGAAATACTTCAGTTTCATTTTAATGAAAATGAATTTCATCTTTCTTTTATTTTTAACATCTTTCTTGAATTCTGTTGGAAGCACCGGTAAGTTTTATAATTTCTTTTCGTTGATTTGTTTATGTATAATTTTAAAACCATTACTGCAACCGTTTTGACGCATTTCAGTTGTAAAAATACAAAATGTAAGTACGAATTTTCGATTTTTCCAACTTACTTTTCTATCATGAGTAGAAAGAAAACGGAAGATAGTTAAACGAGTTTCATTCTTGCTTTGTTCTTCATATTTGCTATAAGCTTTAATTACAAGAGAAGGAGTTAAAAGCAAACTGAAACACTAACAGGGTAGTAGTTTCTGTAATACAAGGAAGCTTTAGACTTGATTAAGAGTACGAGATTGAGTACCAGTACGACTTGAATTACAAGCCAGGCACTCCTTACTTTGCTGTGGCCAGAAGATAGGGAGATCGACTCTATGAATAAATTGGTGTGAAAAGTGGTTATCTAGAGCACGCGAACTAGGTTTGAAAAGCTATAATCGAATTTCGTACTCGTAGACTGATCCAAGGTTAATCCCTATTGTTTAGACAAAATTATGATTTTGGTTTTTAACTGTATGACTAACTACGCGAAAATTGATTTGAAAGATTAATTTCGTTCAACAATCAAAATAGCACTTATAACACTTACAAAATAAATTAATAAAATGTTTTAGATTTTGTGTTGAGAACCAACAAAGCAATGGCATACTTTCGTTCCGAAGACACTAAAAAGGATTGGAAGTAATAACAATGAAAAAAAAAAAGAAACATAGTCTTTAGGTTGTGCTGCTCGACTAGAGAAAAAAAAACTCCTCAGTTACCGAAAATCAATTCGTTGAATTAAAAAAGGCGAAAACTGACAGCCTGAGATCTACGTACTTGTAGGGGAGCTCAGTTCTTCAGACTACAAAGCAACTGTCCTACAATTATGGTCTATAATTGGGGACGTGTAAAGAATATCGCCAATGTATGCCGTGATAAATTTTGAAAATTATTTGGTCGTTAGAATCATTAGAAGCAAAGAATTATTTTTATCAGAGGTCCGATTTAAAAATAAACACTGCAGAGACATTTTTTTAAGCAACAATCCGTGTAAGAAGTAGGCAACCCAAATCCACGGAATGCAGAAAGGTGTGAATTGTGCTATTGTTGAAACCGTCCACCTCATTGGCTAAAACATGAAAATCTAATATAACTTCATCAGGCAGCGCATTTATTTATCTCTAGTTTACTAATTGATTCCCTTTTAGTGAAAACTATTGTGATTTTTAATGCAACAAAAATTCTACGGGGGAACATGGAAAATTAGAAGTTTTTCTTGGCCATTGTTTTGGAGTCTCACGATTGGATGAAATCTTGTAACACAAAAGAAACATCGCTTTAAAATAAAGTTTCAGTAAATTTTATTTCAAAACCATGTTGTCCATAGGTTGACGTATTCTCAGTACGAAAATTTAAACATTCTTATGTGGGTAAAGCGAAATGCATGGGAACAATAGAGAATTGCCTACTTCTTACATGGATTGTTACTTAAATCTCTTTATGTAAATGCAATACAGGTGTTCAGTTCCTTTGATTTTAGTTTTAAGACAAAAACTTAGCTTCCTGACTGCGTTTATAAATTACATCTTTTCTAATATACTTTCTAACATAAAGATCAGTTTATTACTAAAAAGTAACATTTTTTACTTGAAAGGTACTGAAATTAAACATTAGTTCACAAACTACCTAAGACAACAAATCACACCGTATTGTAGATTTTATAGTATTGGCCATAAGGTACCTTGTACATGTAGAGTCCTATATGAGTTTTATTGTATTATTTTCTGTAAAAAAATATATACGTATTTGATAAGAAACTATATATATATATATATACGAGTAGTTGTCAACCACTGAGGAAAATGCATTCACACAAAAGAAGGTGTGTTGAAACGTTCGGGAAGATGCCAAAGTTGATACCAGTTCCCTCCCGGTTTGCTTCTGAAAAGAACAAAAGAATATTTGGGGGGTTATAGTGGCGTCGAAACAGTGAAACAGAGAAACAGAAAAAAGCTGAATTCATTCCGACCACTACACGGGACAACCAACACAATATTAGGATTGCGGGAACGCAATAACACCATTATTCCGTTACCAGTAGTCTAAAAGTAGCACATTTCTTTTTTCTCTTTGCGCAGTAGTGAATGGAGGATGGACAATTTGGGGTGGGTGGAGCGGCTGTGCGGCTGGCATTTGCGCGGGAAATCAGCGCATTCGAACAAGAACTTGTACCAACCCATTACCAAGCGGAGGTGGAGCTTTTTGTACTGGTGAAAACGCGGAGCAGATAGATTGTCTGAGTGAGTGTTCAATATATATTTAGTGTTTCCACAAAAATATATATATATATATTAATAGTACCACAGAAAATTGACGCTTCACTACTTTTATTTCATTAGTCACACACAATGATCATACCCACAAGTGCGGATAGAACCACCTTGTATAACGTAATAAATGTACTACAAAATATATTACTCTGAAGCTTTCATTTCAATGGCCCGGTATATTATTTTAAAATTTCGAGTTTCCACTACCTGACATAACAAAATATCTACAATAAAGAACTTGGAGTGAATTTTCGAGTCAACCGGAGGAGGAAGTGTCAACATAGATCTCTGTTTCACCGTTTATACTTACCTCGTGTATAAAATGTCATTGCAGTCGATGGAGGCTACACAGATTGGAGTCAATGGTCGCTCTGTGAAAACCCGTGTGGGGGATCCGTCGTCAACAGGACCAGAACATGTACTAACCCTACCCCTACTGATGACGGGCAGCCGTGCTCTGGAGATGCATTCCAAACCAAGCTGGAATGTACCCTACCATGCTCAAGTGAGTTTTTAAAACCCCAAACTTTTAAACTCATATTATTTCTTGCGTGAGTGAGAAAGTCTGTAACATAGTACACTGGAAAAAACAATAGCCCATTTCCGAGTTGCTCTTAGTCTCCTTTTCAAACCGAGGGCAAGTGAAAAACCATTCATATGGATATAATGCACTTGGCCTCGGTTTGAAAAGGAGGCTAAGAGCAACTCGGAAATTGGCTATTGATCATGAGGTTAGATAAAATTATAATAACTGTTTAATGCTTCACCTAAATTCTATTAAAACGGCAACAACAAAAAAGGGACAAGACAAGAAAATTTCCCACATGGAATTTTTTTAAAATACCTTATTAAGACCTCATCACATTAAGACCATGAAAAAGGCGGGAAAGTATGCGTTAGTGATAGGTTTTCGCGCCAAAATTTCGCCCTGGTTGAGCAAAAAATATATTTTTTCTCAGTAAATTGATTCATTTTAATTTTACCTAAAACATAATACACGATTATCAACAGCTACAATTGTCTCAAAAGAATTATCTCAAAAGGCCTTTTAAAAAGGAAGATTTAAACAATTCTTTCTACAAACAGAAACGGAGTTCCAAACGATTTGTCCCATAAACAGACAGACTCGCTTCATTGAGAAGTGGACTCTGAACTACCTCCAAGCTTAATGATGCTCACCAGGCAGCTACTAAAGATGAAAAATGGCTGTGAACTTACTAAAAATCGTAGATAATTCATGTTGGACCCTTTATTGCAAATCAACCAAGCAAAATGAGATCGTCACAATGACGTTTCCAGTAAACTCGAGCCTTCAGTGTTTTAGAACAGCAGCACTTTCAATGGTAACTCCAAATATGAAGTCACGAAATCCTATGGGGCGTGTGTATGCAGAAAATCACTCAAAAACGTAAAAATCCTCAGGTGTGAATGGGTTAAGAACAGGTTTTTGTACTTTTCCTTTCTCGTAGTGCAACTGCATGTGCACATGTTACAGTTATTCTTAGAGAATGACATCAACCGGGTAGTAACATATTTCCAACAAGGACGGTTACCATATAATTTCAACCTTTACCTGGGTAAACTTTCATTTTTCATTTTACATTTTTCATTTTTCTATGACGTTATTGCAATTAGGTGTATATATATATATGTAAGTTTCCAAAATAGCACAATAAACTTAAGCCCCGGCTACATGTTCTAACATTGTTATAGGACATTTTTTGGTTCAACAACGTTAGAACGTGTAGCCGGCATGTTAGATTACGTTTATCTAACATTTCTTGTTGGAAGAAGTGTTTGATCGAAGTCAAAACATTCTTCTAAGAAACAATTTGAGACAAACGTCATCTAACATGCCGGCTACACGTTCTAACATTGCTGAACCAAAACGTGTTATATAAAAATGTTAGAACGTGTAGCCGGAGCTTTAGAAATCTACTCAAAGACACAAGAACCATCGTCATGAAACATTCTTGCGTGCTATGCTTTTCTAACGTAAGGATATGAACTTATATCCCACAGAAGATAATTCGCAAAAGTAAAACGTAATATTCAAAATCGTAATAATAAATTACTCCCACTCAATGTTTTCGTGCATGAGTGCTTTTAAAATATAAATGATGATAGCAAGCTTGGCAGAGCTGCTAAAATGTCATATTGATAATTATTTCCGACTGGAGTTCCAGGAATAACAACGTAACTCGGATTCTATAATGACAATATAATAGGATGCATTTTAATATGGATGCAAGTAAAATGTCACGTATCAATCAAAGTCAAAGGGCAAAACAAGAACAAAAACAACTAAATTTTGTGATATTTCCAAAGAAGTGCAAGGTAAACACGCCTAGAATAATTTCTTTTTCTTTTTAGCCGTTCCTCTTGACGGTGATTGGGGAGCTTGGAGTCCATGGACGCAGTGTTCTCAAACCTGTGGAATATCGGGAGGAAGCATTCTAAGAAGAACACGATTGTGTAATCAACCTCCTGCTATGAATGGCGGGAAGCCATGTGTTGGTAACGATACAGAGACAGCCAAGTCATGTCTTACACCTTGTCCAGGTTGGTGTACTGAGCAATTTATATTGTCTGTTGCGTTGAAACAGATTGTCCGATGGTCTGGGACAAATATGGTAATAATGGGCAGACATTTAGTGTTAAATATCTGAATAACTACCCAATAACTACTATCTGTGGTTCGACAACCCAATTAAATGCAACGCATGCGCAGTTATCCAAAAATTGTGACTGAATGTTTTAGCGGAAATGTGCTGATTTCTAAGGCGTAACCCGCGCAATAATAAATCTGACAGAGGACATTTTTAAAAAAGGAATAAGAAACAACTTAAGGTTAATTTAATTTTTTTTTTCGATGTTTACAAATAAGCGTATTCAGTGTAAAAAGCTTAACATAAATATGCATTGTCTGAAACGAGACTCGCTAGCAGACACGCGCGAGAATCCACGCTTTTGGCGCTTCATACCTTTGCGAGCAGCGGGCAGAGATTTGAGCGAATAAGCCTAAAACAAAGAGCGAAAAAACAAAGATAAATGTTAACTTGCCATTTTAATTGCATTTGCAGTTTGTAAATAAGTGTATTCAGTTTACCAGTTTACCGTTACCAGTAAGAAAACATCTTAGCGTGACATCTTAGCTTGTCTGAAAGAAGACATTACGTAATACGTTGTCTGAAATGAGACATTATGTTTACAAGTTAACAAGTTTACAAGTCTACGATTGAGGGACATGGAGTGACAAATTTGCATATCTGTACCCGTATACTACCTTATTATAGGAAATTAACGCTCCATGAAATTAACGAGAATTCTCAAAATTCACGTTAATTTAAGTCGCGTTAATTTTTGCGAGCGTTAATTTCCGCGACATTATTTAATTGAAGCGTTCATTTCTGAGACCTTAATTTGACCCCAAATTCTGGATAACACATATAGCAACTAGGAAACAATAACCTTCTCTTTTCTGCACACTATTTTTCAATCTTTTACAATGTAAAAACCTTAAAGATTTGTCATCTGCAATATTTCCAGTCAGCCAAAGTTGACTGAGAGACACCAATAATTGCGTTAATTTTCTTCATTTTGAAAATTTGCCCTCTCTCTCGCGTTAATTTCTTTTTTTCGAAAGAAATTTTTCCTCCAATTCGCGTTAATTTAAGTCGCGTTAATTTCAAAGACCTTAATTTATAGGAGCGTTAATTTCCTATAATAAGGTATATCATACATGCTTCGCGAGATAAAAATGGGGATAAACTAACAATAACAATCACAATCCACAAACATGACCTTTTGACCCCGTTGAGTTCAACATCCTTGTTTGCTGAGACACCTGTTATGATAAGTAACCAGTATTATAGTCAAAGAAACAAACTACAAGGAAAGGAAATCTTTCAAGATGAATTTATCATCAAGAACGCAGCTTTGCTGTGTAAAGTGTTCAGGAAGGGAAATGTTTATAATATATATTGTTGTACACATTTTCTTAGTTAATGGCGGTTTCGAGTTATGGTCCGCGTGGACAACCTGTAGTCAGACGTGTGGGACTGGTACCCACTCGAGGAGCAGAAACTGTACCAATCCTGTCCCTGCCAGTAATGGATTGAATTGCACTGGTGACTTCACTCAGGCGGCGAGCTGTAAAATTACCTCCTGTCCTGGTGAGAAAGTTTAATCGATGTGTGCTCCTTACTCAGTGGTGTTAACCGTCAACGTCAAATGACTTATGATAACCCCTTAAGCCCTAAGAGTGATCAGCATCAAATTTCTCCTTGTAATATCAATATCTTATCAATCAAAAAAGTCACAGAATAGGCCATTTGCACGATGGTGTCATTTGACTACAACTACCAGATTTCATTTCGTTTTTCCTTTCTTATTTAAATTTTGTAATCCCAGTGCGGTTTAAATAACAATAGCCTTAATTTGCACTACAAAACAAAAAACTGAAGGATTCTGGTAGTTGTATTCATATGACGTCATCGTGCAAATGGCCTATTAAGAACACGATCACACAAGATAATTCTCTTGATATCTAAACAATTTCTCCCCACTACTTCTATAGGAAATGTATGGGGACAAGAAATGAGAATTTAAATTTTGAAATTAGTGCTTAAAGGATGAATTCAGTTATGGAGACATAAAGTGTAGTTCGAAATTTTGAATCTGTCCACGAAATCCTGTGGTGTGACCATTCAAATGAAACCCCTTCAGCAGTACTTTTGCATGGCACCATTTGTTCTAACTTTTGAGTCTGTTGATGAAATCCTATGGTGTGACCATTCAAATGAAACCTTTCAGCAGTACTTTTGCATGGTACCATTTGTTCTAACTTTTGAGTCTGTGGATGAAATCCTATGGTGTAACCATTCAAATGAAACCTCTTCAGCAGTACTTTTGCATGGTACCATTTGTTCTAATTTTACAGTCTGTCAATGAAATCCTATGGTGCGACCATTCAAATGAAACCCCTTCAGCAGTACTTTTGCATGGCACCATTTGTTTTGAAATATTTTACGAAATGAAATTGGGGATTTTTCTTGAATTTCTATTTTAGCACTCTTGTGAGTTAAAGGGTTAAATTATTACCGAAACCAAAAAATGAGGGTATTTTGTTACTGTCAAAGTGCTTCTTTTTGTATTGTCAGCCCTCCGAAAGGCCTATGCCGAATTTTCTTACAACGTTTACAAAGCGAATTCTGGTACGGAAATCACTGAGCTATATCTTCACCGCTTTACTTTATCCGTATGTTGTTTACAGCAATATCAATATTTATTTTTCCTTCGAGCCCAATTTCTATTTAAAGATGAACCACCTTTACCAGAAATCTTTGACACGGGTGTCAAAGGTGGAAAAGGCCGTCTTTGAGTCAAAGGTAGAAGCTTATCAAAGGTATAGTAAAGGTGCTGTCAAATGTTGCTTTGACTTGTACAAAGGTACCTTTGATTCGCCTGTGACGTGCATCAAATGTCTTGTACTTTTGACGCGCGTCAAAGGTTTGTCAAAAGCAACGTTAAAAGTCCTTTAAACGGTCTTTGTCTGTGTCGCGCAACTTTGTCAACCTTTGATGTAGCTCAAAGGCGATCAAAGGCAACTTTTCGTGCAGTTAGTAAACAAGGTTTTTGAAGATGGTTTTCCCTGACTAAGACGTAAATATAATTATAAAATATCAATCAGATTGATGACACTATAATCGTATTTTTTTATATTTCCTTGATCTCATTTGAATGACTGTTTTATAATAAGAGTGGTTATTTTTATAAGGTGCAATTGACGGCGGATTTTCAGCGTGGACTGCCTGGAGCGCATGCTCAGAGCCCACATATTGTCTGCAAGGTTCTCAAAAACGATCCCGAACCTGTACCAATCCTCCCCCGGCAAATAACGGAGATGAATGTGTGGGGTTGTCGGTAGAGAACAAAGATTGTCCTACCGAGGCAGAAGGATGCACTGGTAAGAAATAAATGGTTTCTGTGTTTTCTTTTTTTTTTTGGAAAGCTCTGTTGAAAATATTTAATTTATTTAATTAATTAATTTATTTATTTATTTATTCATCTATTTATTGATTTGCTGACATGTTTTAAATTTTAAATGTAAGGTTGGATATTGCAAGCAGTAGTATAAAAATGCAAGTTATTAGATGAAAATAGGGTAACCCCAAGGACTTCTAAAGGGACTGACTTACTTTCCGGTAAGAGATGAACATTTTACACCGCTTTTTTATAAATCGTTTTCATGAGTTTCATTCTGGAAGCGTCGACACTCCTACTCTCATGTTGACTGTAAATACCCTGACTATGATCAGATCGTGTCAAAATGAGCAACTTAATCGCACCTATATTTTACCATCAATTTAAATAGGTAAAATTCATAACTTTGCAGATAAGCTTCTGTTTTGTTATATTACTCACTAAATTACCCTAAATTACAATGTAGTATTAAAGGTGGGACCTAACCTATACGCCATTTTTCCGCCACTTGACATGGCTTTAATGGAAATATCTTGTTCATGTCTTAAGCAATCCAAAAACTCTATGGTTATTTCATGAATCTATGTTATAAGGTGTTTTGTAAATTTTTGGGTATGTTTGGGAGGAAATAGTTTTTCTCAAAGGATTTGTAAAAATTAGAGAAATAAGAAATATTGAAGATTTAATGAAGTTTTAAAATTAGATTTGTAGTTAATAATTAATAGACGGACACCAAGTTAGTCCACTTAGCAACCTGGGGTGCTCTTGCGTGGGTATCAACTGTCTGTTAATGTTCCAAAAATCATTTTCTTTCTTCTTTTCCTTCTTTAAACCTCTTAAAATTTCATTCAAATTTAGGTTGAGTCCCGCCTTAATTTGCCCCCGCCTCGAATAGCTCTTTTAGCTAGTTTGCGGGTGGCAAATACTGTTAATATTGTTTCGTTTTCTAAATAAAGTTGTTGTTGTTTGTTTTTGTTTTGTTTTTGTATTTTAATAACTTTTTATTTCATTCCATTTCATTAAAGTTCGATTACAATTAACACACTCACACAGTACACACATTACACTCACAAAGACAGTACCGATATAAAGTAATCCATTTAACAATGTCAGCAATTGCATGTCAAGTGACGACATTCATGATCAGTTTTTGTTATTACAATATTTACGCCATTTCCGTAAATGAATGGACATTTTGTTTCGCGATTTAGCAATGATAGTTTCTATTTGATAAACCGTATTGAGTCTTGCAGGAAAACTCTAAGACCAGGGTTTGTTTTTGGTGCGTCTGCAATTATAGATATACTGTTTACCAACCAACAAAATATGCGCGCGCCTGAATTCTCCCCCTTCCCCTCCCCCCTTCGAACGCCTGCCACGCAGGCTAGTTGTTGACAACTAAAAGACGTACAATAAAGCAGTTTTCAATTGAGTGTCGTAAAACCAAAACCAAAGTAATTACTCTGACCAATCACAGCAGTCGTAAACAATCCAATGAACCAATCAGAGCTCGAAGCAATTACATGTCGCCGGCGCCAAGCGCGGGAAAACGCGTGCGAGCAAGTCACGATTGGTTTTGGTTTTACTTCTGATTGGTCGAAAAAGTGGCGCGAGATTTTTTAGCCAATCACAAAGCGTAGCAATGCAAAACCAAAGCAATTGTGTAATTACTTTCGACAGTCAATTGAAAACTGCTCTACTAAAGATAATTTCAAACGTGCATTAATGTTATCTCTATTTTCTTCTAGTCTACCAACCGAGTAAGCCAGACAAAACACCAGTCACTGACTCTAAGTCCTGGCTGGCTCTGGAATGTGGAGCAACAGAGAAGTTCTCACCTACGGGAGCTTACCAACAAGATGTTCCTTATGCTGTGTATTCGAACTTTAATTTCATGAAAACGGAGCTGGAGAGTGGATGGTTTGCGATCAAAATTGAATCTGATCCTCAAGATGTTTATGGAATAAAGAATCTAACGAAGGTTTGTTTGTGGCATGATGATAATTAAAAATAGTCATAACACACTTGTGTGAAATGATTTTTATTATAAATGACCAGTAATAATACACGTGCGTGAAATTTGATTACCTGGAAATCGTTGTTACATTATTTCTTAATTGCAGTACATAGTTAATAGAACAAACTGGTTATGAAACTCAGTCAGTCCTTTGTTACATGGATATGTTTTTGATCTCCATTTCTTTTGTTCGTTTGCCTTGACCCTGCACAAAACACAAAAGGTATTGAAATGCATATGAGCAACTGACCAGTAGAAACATTTGAGCTCACACGTTAAACAAAACATTGTGCAGGGTCACGGTTCGTTCATCATAAAACAAAGCAGCTTTGTACACTCTTTTTGAAATTTGTTGAGCTTCATAACCAGTTTGTTCTATTAACTATGTGCAGTATAAACACAAATATAAGATACATACATACATAACCTTTATTTCTTCTCGAATTTTAGAGTAGCTACAAATGTAGCTAATATCTCCGAGAAATAAATAAATAAAATAGAAGAAAAATACACACACAGAAACAATATAGTGTTTCGCGCAGTCGTAGGAGTGCTCGATGCAAATACATGCAGAGCAAAATACAATTTTAGATAGAAAATTTCTAGAGACAGTTACTCGAGTTTGATGATCGCTTAGTGAGTGAAACTCAAGTAACTGTCTCTAGAAATTTTCTATCTAAAGTTTGCAAAAATTTTGAACCCCCCAAAATATTTAACAACTATTCACCTACACTGAGGTGAATAGTTGTTTTAGTATATACTGAAACAGTGAGATAATATAACGAAAATGATGCTTTTCAACTCATTTATTCCTGTCAACGATTACAATTTTCGCGCGCAAATTGCTGGGAGGTGAATAGCACTTGCTATTCCGAGTTTCAGTAGCCAATCAGAGCGCGCCAACAATGCTATCCACTGTTTCAGTATATACTAAATCATTATATCCATTTATAAAATGCTCAAGGAAATGCGCGCGCTATGATTGGTCAAACCGAGCTCGATAAAGCACGCGCGTGACGTAAGATTCATTAAAACCGTTTTCATTTTATAAAAGAAATAAAAAAACTTGTTCCTCGTGCATTGTCGAGTTATATAAGCACTTGGGAATTTTTAAGAACACTCGAGAAGTGCGAAAAGCACTCGCCTTCGGCTCGTGCTTTTCTGCACTTCTCTCGTGTTCTTAAAAATCCCCGCGTGCTTATATAACTCAATAATGCACTCGGCGCGTTTTTTATTTCTTTAATATATCGCATTGTTAGAGAACGCTGACCTGGAAACTGTTAGCGAGTTACTCAGCGAGTTCCATTCAGTTGCTGTAATGTATAGCACAACAAAATAACTCTTCGTTTTAGCCAATAGGCCAATAATACATTTATATTAAAGACGTAACATTCGATGCCGAATATATGGCTATAATGAGATATTTTGGGGGGTTCAAAATGTTTGCAAACACTGTATATGGGTACACGGAGACATGAAATTTCTCTCTTTGAGTGATTAACTCGTGTTAAGTGGCTCCGTTTTTCTTTCGTGCGCACTCGTCTCATCTCGGCAAAATTATTTACTGGTTGCGATTGTGTTCAAAAACTGGGGTTCACTTGAGCTCGATAATCACTAAAAATTATTTTTCCTAGTTAAATCGAACTTTGAAGGCGAATAAGGCCTTTAGAACAGATGTTCCACCGAAATGTTTCGTTGGGTGCTCTGAATACACTTTATAGACCCCGCTGTCGAACACTAAACATCCAATGTTATTCTGCTGCAACTCCTCCATGTTATATTAAACACTAAATGACTGGTTCCGAGGGAAACGGTGAATTTTGTTGCCCTCGAAACTCGAGATCATCGAGATTCTCGGGGAACAAAATTCACTGTTTCCCGAGGGATCAGTCATTAATTAATTTGTTATGTAGCAACACAAAAAACACAACACAATACAGTTTGAAAAACACGCCGAGCACTCGAGGTAAACATCACTCGCAACATAATCATGCGACCTGTTGTCACGGTCTGATCAGGTGCGCTAGCGGGCAACAGTGCAATGTTACCCTCTGACGTCAAAATTGTTGCCCGCTTTCGCATATGTTGCCTGCTTAGGACAATTGGCGGGAAACAGTTTGTTTGTTAGATGTCATGTGACCATGAATCAACCAATCAACGCGCGCGTTGTATTGAGAAAAACTCCAGGCCCCGGTTGTACAAAAGGTGGATAGCGCTATCCACCGGATAGTCACTATCCAGTGGATAACACAATTGATTTTGTTAATACTTATCCGCTGGATAGTGATTTATCCGGTGGATAGCGCTATCGACCGGATAGTCACTATCCAGTGGATAACACAATTCATTTTTTTAATACTTATCCGCTGGATAGTGATTTATCCGGTGGATAGCGCTATCGACCGGATAGTCACTATCCAGCGGATAACACAATTGATTTTGTTAATACTTATCCACTGGATAGTGATTTATCCGGTGGATAGCGCTATCCACCGGATAAATCACTATGCAGTGGATAACACAATTGATTTTATTAATACTTATCCGCTGGATAGTGATTTATCCGGTAGATAGCGCTATTTACCGGATAGTCACTATCCAGTGGATAACACAATTGATTTTGTTAATACTTATCCGCTGGATAGTGATTTATTCGGTGGATAGCGCTATCCACAGGGTAAATCACTATCCAGTGGATAACACAATTGATTTTGTTAATACTTATCCGCTGGATAGTGATTTATCCGGTAGATAGCGCTATTCACCTTTTGAACAACCGGGGCCAGGTATATAACAGTATGTTTTGTTCTCTCGTTCAGGTGTGTTTTGAAATAATCAGCCCGTTGACTATTAAGACGGTCGTGGATAACAAGGCAACGTACTACTCCAATATCGACGTTATCCCACAATGGACGCGACCCGCCGAGACAGGAAACGTCCCGGGTATTTCAATCTGGATCGACGAGGCACAGGCTCTGAGAAAATACGAGTTCCAGTGTTCTAAGTCTGATAGTTATTCCCCGATAACTGGATATGTAATAACCAATGTCAGGTCAGTGGATATTCGTCCCTAGAGTAAATAAGCATTTTTGGTGCACGGAAACCAGTCACTAGAAACGTGATCTGTAGCGTAGGTTATTACAACAGTCCAAAGACGTTGTTTTCTCTAATCGTACTTTCTTTTCCTTTAATTTAGGTTCACCTATTATACGGAGGGAAGTGGTCAGAAATTTATAGCAAAAGGGGACCACACACTCTCAACAGGAAACGTATTCTCTTCAGAAGTGTGGAAGGACGTACAGACCTTAGCGTCATACGCCAAGGGCACGGCTGATTCCGCTACATTCGCAGATTTGATGAACGCATATGGCTTAGATCCTGGAATTTTACCAGATTTCTTTGTCGATGCCCTGAAGTGAGTTGTTATTGTTGTGTTACTGTTGTTTGTGCCGTGGTTGTATTTTAGGAGAAGTGTTACGCAATTTTGGCTCAATCTCGTGTAAGCATCGTGTATACCGGTTACCGGTATGGTAAGCGTGCCGTCCGTCCGACTGCCATAAAAAAATTGACGGGGTGATCGTCGGCACTTTTGAAATGAATCCTTGAAAGGTACCAGAAAACAGTTTTGCGGGTGTTGTTTAAATTACATTTTACCTCTTTTAGGTACCAAACCACGAAGTTCAACCCAATAAACGATGCGACAACCCGCATATTGACTCTGGCGCTTACCCTTGCAATGGGGTCTGCAGGGGCGTAGCTAGGATAAATTTTAAAGAGTGGGGGGGGGGGGGGGGGGGGGGGGGGGGGGGGGGCGGTGGTCACACTGTTTCACACCCAGGTTACTTACCAGGTGATTGTCATGTCGACATCCACGCTGTGTTTTATCTCACAAAGGGAGGTAACAAGCACCCCAGGACCCCCCTAGCTACGCCGCCCCCCGTCTGGATCTTCCACTGCTGATTGACCCCTTTCTTTCATGCTCTTTTCTTTTCACAGGGGAGTTGGTGTGTGGGATTTCACTCTAAAGCCTGTAGAGATGCTCAGGAAACTGGAAAAATTCGGCCTCTACCGCCTTACAGGAACGTTTGAAATATCAAGTATTCCTGTGCACATTGAGCTGTTAACGGGACTCAAATTTGGACGACCGCAGTTCGCTATTGGTTTCCAGTTCGATAAAGAATCATTCGGTAAAATATCGGAGAAATTGTCAGGAATCAACGTGGACTTCCTCGATGTCATTGGACTGGATTTAGCGGTATTGAACAACGTTTCATTTGAGTGTCGTAAAACCAAAACCAAAGTAATAACTCCGGCCAATCACAGCAGTCGTAAACAATCCAATGAACCAATCGTCAGAGCTCGAAGCAAATACATGTAGCCGGCGCCAAGCGCGTGAAAACGCGTGCGAGCAAGTCATGATTGGTTTTGGTTTCTACTTCTGATTGGTCGAGAAAGTGGCGCGAGATTTTTTAGCCAATCACAAAGCGTAGCAATGCAAAACCAAAGCAATTGCGAGATTACTTTCGACACTCAATTGAAGAGCGCTCTATTTATGCCCCTACTTTTCTGTTTAGAAATAGTAAGATTAACCGCGTTCTGCGGCAAACGGCAAACGCCAGCTTGCAGTTGATTATCTTTATTTTTTCAGTGAGTTATTTAACGATTCAAGGAATCCTCGAATCGTTAAATAAATCCACTAGAAAATTCGAAAATAATTCACATGTTCATGACAAACGCGAAACTATTCACTTTCACGTAAAAACGGCAAACGCCAGACAGCAAAAGTTGTATCCCTGCCGTTCGCGGGAGGAATATACTCGAAGCCAGAAGCTCATAACAGAGAAGCGATTAACTCGTTTCCGATGCTGGGGATTTTTAGAAAACGCGGGGAGCCAATCAGAATTTACTTCCTAATATGGAGTTCTAAAAGAAGCCTACTTCCACGCGAAACGCGCGCTCCTACAACACTTGCAGGAAAAGCTTGTATCTTGTTTCATACAAGCTACTACAAGGGTCAATAATTGCACTTTGCAGTTCTGAGACTCGACCAAAATGTCAGCTTTATACTATTCAAACGGCCATTGACTCCCTTTGGAGAAAAGAAGGCCGATTATGCCGAACTGGAGGAAGCGGAGAAAAGGAGAAATTGTATCAACCGTGGAAAAACTTTACCGGCAGAGCGAAAAAACTCCCATTAGATTGCTTGCCGTCTCAGGTTTAACTTAATACTCCACAGCGATTTGTGTCAACAGCAACATACCAGCAATCAAAATCAGTTAATGGATGAAATACGGTGAAATGATAAAAACACAGAGATAAAAACATAGAGTTCAAAACTTTAGGACACCTGCATCAAAGAAAGATGAAAATGAAATAAAGATGCACACAACATGTAGGTTTCTCCAAATCACTTTTATTTAAAAACAAAGACAAATAGACTCAAATACAATGTAGTTGAATGAATAAATACAGATCTTCAACAGCCAGTTTATCACAGTTAAAATTACTCCTAACAAATCGTAACTCGAAACAGCTCATGATAGCTTCTGCTTGAAAACAATTAACGAAAACTTCGAAATTCCTCAAGACAACCGCAATTTAGTTTTGTCGAGATGATGAAAACGTACTCCGTGAGTTCAGAACTTAAGCGATGCCACATTTACAAAACAAAAAATTAATGCAACTCAGTTTTAAAATTAGTACGTTAAGTTATTTCTCAAGATACAAATGATCAGAACTTTCTCGTACGAAATCATAAATTCGGAAAACAAGTAGGCTCGAGAGCTAAATAAACATGTTTGAAACGTACTGATTTGGTATGATCATTTCCTCTCAAAAATCGCTTTGAAAAACAATTATAGTATATACAAAGAAAAGCCATGGTACATGTAAGGATGGGTTGACAAAGTCGGTGAAAGTTTTAAAAAGTGTTGGCTGTTTAAAATACAGCGAACTGAATATTTATAAACACCGCGCCGCCGTTCATATTTCAAAATCTATACAACAAATTTTATTCCAACCGATTTGGGAAGAAAAACCCTAAGCTCAAGTCAGACACGAATTATTGTATGTTTGAGCGATATATAATAAGCGAAAAAGAGAGTAAAAACACTTTTGTTTTCAAAATAAAACAGAAAACACATGGCATGCGTACTTAATCTTGAGAATTTGCTTCGCTTCTTCCATACGCTTCAATCTCTTTGTGAAGTTAAAAACAATTCATATTTTCTTAATACCATAAAAACCTGACTTAAACAATCTTTCTAATTTGAAACTACGTTTGTATAAGTAAAATATATTACCATATTGCACATGAAATTCTTTAAAGAGCCATTTTTGTGGTGATTTGGTAGAGATGAAACAAGGCTTGAAAAAACCTGAGTTGTCCAGATTCCGCGGTGTTGAGCTTTTTTTCGTTCCTAACTCCGTCGTCGTCTTCTTGGAACTACTAAAATATTCAATACTTTTTCCTCTTCAGTTTTGAACCTCAAAATGTGATTTGGTAGCGACGAAAATAGCCGTGAAAGTAAGCTGTCCATATTTCGCGAAGCGCTTGTAGTTTCCTCGAAGTTTTCTTGCCGATTTGAGCGGCCGCGCGTACGCGCGTGGAGCTGAAAACCTCCTTCCATATAAGGGCAAAAATTTAATTCGCGATTCTGATTGGTTGGTTGGGAATTCTAATAATCCCCAGCATAG
Source organism: Dendrophyllia cribrosa (assembly GCA_024195265.1). Classification (NCBI taxonomy): domain Eukaryota; kingdom Metazoa; phylum Cnidaria; class Anthozoa; order Scleractinia; family Dendrophylliidae; genus Dendrophyllia; species Dendrophyllia cribrosa. The sequence continues at coordinate 17,398,311 of JAJLRJ010000002.1, read as the reverse complement.
TTCTGAACATATAGGGGGAAGTTGCACGCTTCTACGTGATAAGCTTCTGTCGAAGCTTAATCTCTCTATTGTCTTAGGAATCAAAACGACTGTGTTCAAGGCCCAGTTATCTGGCCATGGCAGGCCGAAGAGTAGGCTGGGACTGCCGTTTACTCATGGATATAAGAAAATTTCTGTGGAACTATGAGCCCGATATCTTAGGATTCTCTTTGTGCAATGCTGTTTTCAAAGCTCGAAATTTTACAAAGAATGTATGGCTCTTCGTAGCGCTTTTGCCGCTCAGTTGTTTTTAGTAGCTGATATTTTTTAACATTACATGCAAAAAGCTAAAAATTGGGTAGATTACTAACATGCTATTTCAACTTTTAAAGGCAATTCGTATTTAGTGCGATGCCTTCTCTACTTAAATTCGTATGCTAATGAGACACTGAATATAAACAATGACGTCAGCAGGTTCATATGGTGTAATCAGAATTTGCTTTTTATTTGCTTTCGTGCTAGGCTTTGTATAGATCATGATGTTTCGAATTCATGGTGGGTCACAAGTTGTATGTTTTGAAGCATGAAAACAAAGCAAAACGCATGATTAGTTCGATGACATACAATATGAAATGAATTAATTTGGGCTTAAAATGGAACTGTTCGAAAAGTTGATGTCGTTGTTAACCTTAAGACAGCGACCTCCTCACATTGAAAATGGCAAACCGCAAACGTAGAAGGAGGCATATATACTTGGTCATTTCTGCCGTTTGCTTTTCATTGTCGTATGTATAGCAACACACAAAAAGTAATTTTTCTTCCTCAGTTATAATTGTAACACTGTGTCTTATTCAATCATTTTGCATGGCATTTTATCGTAAATATTTTAAAATTTTGAAGCTAATGTCCCCCATTTAATAGACGCATTTATTTGTCGTCGACTAGAAGTTGTGACACTAAAGTAAAGTTCCTTTCTTAATTTTCTATTAAAGGGTCTTTTTTTAACGCTAACATTTTCTCGTTGTCTTACATAGGTTGGCATAAGTTTTCATGTGCCTGCATCACTAGGATTTCAGCCAGTACTCATCGATGCAGAGACCACGTTTGCTAAAGAACCGCTTCACAGCCTGGTTTCGCTTACATCAACTTTCGCCGAAGGTAAGAAAGCCTCTTTTCAGGGGTACCCAACGAAATTTTTCGCCAAATAGCTGTTCAGGATGTACAGATCTAGACCGTCCTTAGATTTTCGGATCGATTACTATTGGACCTAGGCTTAGTCTCCAGCCGTGGGTGTCTCGATGCGCCCGCGATTCTCCCCCACGTCACGGCTGGGCGCACGGGTTTGGTTGCTTGTCCATGACGTCATTACAATTATGCGGAAAATGAATACGTCATTTACATAATAGAATAGATTGATGCGAACTTTGCTTTCCTTTGAAGTGATTCAACACTAGTGGAAAAGCTTGAAAAATTAAGGATTTACCCGAACCAGTCGGTAGAATGACAAATGCATCTCGTTCCAAAATAAGTTCCTCCATAGCAAGACTCTGTTTCTCCCTGAAATTATCAAACCCAAACTTCTGAAGCGCGTACGAGCAAGCATTTTCAAACCTACTGTTAAAGCTTGCACAGTCCGCCATCTTTGTTTATTTATGCAAATACCTTCTAATTTATGCCCCGCAAATTTCGGCGGGTTCGTTTCTGATTGGTCAATGTAAACAATAACCAAACCCGTGCGCCCAGCCGTGAGGTGGGGAGAATCGCGGGCGCATCGAGACACCCACGGCTGGAGACTGAGCCTATAGTGGACCTAAAGACAAGGTTTTCAAACAGAAAAGGTAATTTGACGGACGCTTTTGGATCCGGCCAATAAAAACTACGCCTGAGGATTTCGAGAGGATGAAAAATATTATTTTAGGTTCTCAGATTTAGGTTCTTAGACCGTCCTTAGATTTTCGGATCGATTACTATTAGACATAAAGACAAGATTTTCAAACAGAAAATGTAATTTGACGGACGCTTTCGGACCCAATAAAAACTACGCCTGACAATTTCGAGAGGATGAAAAATATTATAATTATAAAAAAATATAATTATATTATATTATAAAAATTATTTTAGGTTCTCAGATAGTCCAACTAAAAATTTCAGGCAGCAAAAAATAAAGCTCTCTTAACAAATTCTTGGAAACCATACTTGAGCTAACTTTTTCGGCGCAAAGGGTTTTGTTTCTTATAGTTTTGGCCAGTTTCGTGTTTTTATGATTATGGAGCTTACTTTATTATCTTAACCCTTTAAGCCCTAAGAGTGATCAGCATCAAATTTCTCCTTGTAAAATTAATGCCTTATCAATCAAAAAGGTCATGAGAATAAAGGACATGATCACACAAGATGAGTTTTCTTGATATCCAAACAATTTCTCCCCACTACTTCTATAGGAAATTTATAGGACTAGAAATGAGAATTTAAATTTTGATGTTAGGGCTTTTGAATGCAAAAGTTATAAACTGAAAAGACAAAATAATGACTAAAATAACTCAAAATTCCACCAGAATGGAAACTTTGATTTTTTGACCGACTGTCAAGAAATGAAAATTGATGACTTGTAATCCGCTTTCATCCTTGTTATCCCGCACCTTTTCTCCAAACTTCTGTTTTGCTCTACACAATTAACCTTTTAATTTATCCAATTTCGTTATATATTTGGTGGCTTTTGGCGATATAACATGGATATTAAGTAGGCAAAATTGTTGTTATTTCGGTGTGGCAAATGTCCCTTTCGTAAAAGGTCGCTGCCATTTTAGTGACACTTAGAAAATGTTTTCACCAATTATCGAAATTTTTTTTTCTATCATAAAAAGAAAAATGCAATTATTAACGTAGAATCGAACCCGGAACCTCTTGCATGCTAAAATTTCTCCTTCACCACTAGACCACTGGGTTGATCCGATCGACCGTTTACGAATGGGAAATCAGCTTCGGCGGGACAGTGCCCCTTTAAAAATGTTGATCTACCTCTCCATACGCATGCCGTGGGAGGACGGCCGTACTGTTCCCAGCCAACAGCTACCACATGTGTCGTGTGGAGCTGGCGCTTAAAGGGATGCTTGCATCCGCCTTGGCATTAAAGTGGTGGCTATGCCATGCTAATGAGTCCTAACTAGGACGAAGCAGCTGTCCATGGCTGCCACTGCCAGGGTGATATGGTTGTGCGCATGCGTAAGGTACTGGCCAGGCCGCCGCGTTGGTGTTCGAGTGTGTCAGTTGCTTTTTTCGTATTTTTTTTAAACAAAAGAAGGTCGATACTTAACATTATAATTCAACACATTGATACACTGCCCAAATATGATCATAAAGCTCTCGATATACATTAGGTCTACATGACATATACCGTTTCTTGTATCCTTTAGCTGTGAATTTTTGTAAGAAATACTGTCTACGCTACAGTTCTTTCAGACTAGCTTTTCGCCGCTATGTTTAGGTAGCCGTGTGTTTATTCAATTTGTTTTAATTCTGAATTGAACTTTTTAAGACACAAAACACTTGTAACTCAGAAGTTCTATGCCATTTTATTGTGTTTCAATTCGTGTATTCACTACTCTGTTCCGTTCTTTGCGTAGATGAAAGCTCTTCGTAGAAACCCTCAAATTGTGTACACTAATGAATTTTAGCTTGGCAAAAGTTTCTGGATTTACTGCTTGTTGTGTAAGAAATGGCGCGAGGTAAAATATTTTTGCTAACCTTTTTACTTAATAAAAGTTTGTATATCTCAATGAAATTTTTCTGCAAACTGTGATTTGTTATCAATGTGGTGAATTATAAAGCAATTCTAGTGCTCAAGCTTCCGCAATATCGCCTGATTTTAGCCAGCTCGGACTACGGCCTCGTCGGCTAAGTATCCGACGATATAGAGCTTCGCTTTCGCACTGTAACTGTTAAATGGAAGCAAACACATGACGTCATAATTCAAAATGGCGGCCCGCGGGAAATAGCCCATTTCCGAGTTGCTCTTAGCCTCTTTGTTAAACCGAGGCCAAGTGCAAAACTATTCATATGGATATAAGTTTTATTTGCATGTGAAAAAAAACACATCCATATGAATGGTTTTGCACTTGGCTTCGGTTTGAAATTAAAGTGCCCCTGTGATCAAACTTTTGATTTTCATTTTTTTTACATTTTCGTGTACAATTAGACTTTCTTACTCATCTTGTCAAATTTCAATTCATTACGAACATCAGAAGTCATTTTATTTTAACATTTATTTCCCAGAATTTACGGCCGCCATAAATCAACCTTGTTCCAAGGCTTGGTTGCGAATGGGAGAAAGTGACGTCAAAGACTCAAACATACCTCACGGGTTGAAATTATAATAACAATAAGTATCGAAAATCACGCGAAAAGCAACAATAACTTTGGACTTGTTCTTCGGGCCTTAAGGACGTTCGCGCTAATTGTTTATGCGCATCCTTACTGCGCACGCAATTCATGTCGCAATGCCATGCTACGTCATGCACAAGCGCGCGTAAGAGAAGAAATCTGTCGTTGCGTTAACTTTGCTTAGATTTTGCTCGCTTGGATGGTCGGTGACCCCCAATTGTTTTTTTTTTTTTTGATAAATAATTTTCGTTTTATTTTTCCATTGTTTTTGGGTATGGTAATATATGCTAATGAAATTGAAACAAAGGAAAAACAAAAATTACCTGAAATAAAAAATTAACTACAACACATATAAATATCAAGTTGAATCAAATCGCACTTCAAAAGCCCTGTCAGTAAATCAAGATTTGTCGATTTAATCTAAAAAAGGTTCGGAATTGCAACCGACGAAAACTGTAAAATGTTGCCACCCCACTTAAGGTTTTTCTCCCATATTTTCAAGACCATTTAAAATTAGCACATGCCGTTTTTAGTAGCTGTTCGTTTATACTTGAGGCGCATTTTGGTAAAGTTTGGCGACAACCAGTTGCTATGGTAACGAGACATGACGTCATTAGTAACATGTGGTCAAGCCATTTTTGAATAAAAATGCGTGTTTTTTACCTTTTTCATTGAAAAAACATATAAAATGCTACCAAAAGCATCAAAATGTTTAATTGTATGTTATTTTGCAACTCTAGCAAAGAATATTTGCAATGTCCGCATTTTTCCAAAAAATTTTGAATTTTTAGTAAAATCCAAGATGGCGGACATCTTGGCGGCCATTACATCACGGATCCCCGCAGCTTCACAACCCATAATATTTACCTAATTTTGAAGAGCACATCGCAGGATATCTATTAAATGTAAAATATTTCCGAAATATTGCAACATCGCAAAAGCCCAAGGGGGGTTGCAACAACTCCCCTTGTACCACGGTGCGGGTATAAGTTTGCGTGTACGTCCGAGGGTTAATTATCAGTTGACTTAAACAAAAAACTGTATCTCCTCCTTCTTCAAGTCAAATATTACTTTCACACCCGTATTTTCCTGCATAGATCAATTAACCTTAACGAGGTCTTCTGTAAACAAACAGTTAAAAACTGATAAGCTCATCAGCTGTGATCTGACTACTAAGCCTCAAAACGTTAACCAATTATCTTTATCCATTTGGTGTCTTTTTTTTATTTTATTACATTTGTTACTTTCTTCTTTTTTCTTTGTACATAGAGCGTGCACACACTGTTGTACATTAAATTATAACATTAAATTACAAAATATGTAATTGTAAATTGTAATTTAGTAGAAAGTAAAATATCAATAAACTGTTGCACAAAAAAGAAAAAGATTTAATCGCAGACATTGTTGTTCAACAATGAAGTCCAGAAAACGTAGCGCATTGATTGACAATAACGATAACGATCAATAGCAACAATTAAAATTTCCTTAATGTCCTCGCATACTTGAAACAGCAAACAACAACAGCACATTGCGGTGGTTGGGTTATGGCCCCAAAATCTTCCATTTATTAGCAAACATAAACTCTTTAACAAATAGATTCCATTTGGCCGAGTGTCTGTTAAGTTATAGATCACAGATGACGTCAAAATGTGGTAAGAACAAAAAAGTGGCGAGTGTGTCACTGATGTTCTTACCACATTTTGACGTCTTCTGTGATCTATAACTGCATGAACAGACACACGGCCAAATGGAATCTATTTGTTTTATTCAATGAACAGAAAAGTAAAAAGAGTAAACTTACGAACTTGCCTCGTAGCGCTCGACTATTCGAAGATTTGTCCCAGTTTAGGTATTTTTCAAGTCGCCAAGAACACTTTTCGTCTTGGTGTTTTCTTTTTCTTGCTCGTAAACAGCTCCTGCTAAACATTTTTCGAGGCTTTCACATGCTCAATCCAGAATAATCTCGCAAACATTTTCAAAATTGTGCGCCATGTACTCTGATAGATCATAGGCAACGACCAATCACAGAGTGCGTAGTATTCAGTTCATTGTATAAAGCATAATACAGTACGGCTATACACATGTACATATCCGCTTCATGAGTTTCAGTGTACTCCAAGGGTAAAGTTTGACAGCGACTACCCACAAAATGTTTATTGACACATATACGTAAAATTTAAAGCTCGATAAATTGTAGATATAAAGGTGTCAGAACCACAATGGCTACATATCCGTTACACATTACTTTTAAACAACCTAAATAATTATCATATCTAAACATACTAAAACCCAGGACCTTCCTCGTCCACAAGGAATTATTTCTCTTTCCGATACTTATTCATTGCATTCATAATACGCTACAAGAGAAATGAAATTCTAAAGCGTGAGTATCTATAAAATGTTCAAACGCGCTTAATAAACATTGAAAATCTTAAAAAATATAAAAATGTATGAAAACGGCTATAAATATCACACTAGAGAAAAGATGTAAAGTTACATAGACACATTAAATATATATATATATATATATATATATATATATATATATAATATATATATATTTTAAAGCATTGTTGTAAAAATGTTAATTGACTAAGTCATCCCTGATACATTTTTAATTCTGTCGCTTTACCTGGTCTGGATGAAGTCACTTAAAAGAGTAATTAGAAAATGATCCTTTTTTTTGACCAGGTAAAGACTTGATTTACCTTACAATGGTGTATCATCATCTAAATCACTTATTTATGTTAATTTAGAACGAAAGGTCATACGTGATAGATAATTCCATATACAATATGTAGGACTGAAATGATAATGTTTACTATAAAAATCCACGGGTAAATAATAATAGTAATTTCTTCCCCAGCTATCTCGTACTGACTTAAAGTCAACTTTTTTAAGTCCGTTAGTTTTGATATAATTGCACCAGCAGTCCACTAACTGCACTTTACATTTACAAAAAGGTATCTTTGCTGGAGCCCAACTTACTCTTCCAAAGGACTGTAAAAACAACAAATTCTGTGAAATTGTAAAGATGATTCTGGGACCAGAAGCTAAATTTTACATAACTGGAAGTTTTCAATGGAAGAAGATAAAAATCACAGTAGGATTTCGTTCAATTCGAATCTGGGATGGACTGTACTTCGATAGGGTGGAAATGTACGTTGAGGTGAGTTCTAGTATTTTCTCTGTCACTCGATTCAGCCGAATAGAGTGCATTTCATTGTATAAACTCCAGTGAATTACACGCATTTGCCCCACTTCCAAAAACGTATTAAGGTGATTCCTTAGTATTGCATTGCGCATCACATCATTGCGCATCACGCAAAATTTCTTGTGTCGTTAGCGCGCGCACGAGCTCGAATACAGTCCCAAACAAAAGGGTTTCCTTTGAGGAAAAGTTGGCCAAATGAATAAGAGATTGTTTTCTCCTATAAACGTGCACGGTGACCTGTTTTTTTTTTTGTTGCTTTATTTTACTGTTAAAAGGATTTTATTTGAGTTAAAAGAGTTTAAAAGGAAAAAATGTTATCACTAAAACCACGTAACACCCATTACTCATGGAAGTAAAATCATGACCTTCAGATCATGCACGCAAGACGCTTTTTGAGTCAATGGCATTTGAGGCTGTGATTCATATATCAAATAGGCCTTATGCATGATGACGTCACCAGCTGAAAATGCACCACCAAGCCTCGTTTGTACGAAATTCCTTGCAAACCTTTGACAAGTTCACGTTGTTTTTGAGTGGGTATTCTTTTCAAATTTGCTCCTTTGAGGATACATTGATGAGATTGTCACGGGTTTACACTTCGAAAGCGAGGCTTGGGGTGAAATTAGCTAGGCTGACGTAAACGTGCATAAGGGCTATTGTTCCCTATGGTCGATACATTATATGTATTACAAGTTTTCAAGCATTCCATTGTAACAAATAACAATGCTTCAAGTTAGCACGTAAAGCAACGTGAACCTATGAAATAATCACGCACGTGAGAGGCAGTACTACATGGATAAATAGGGTAACTTTAGTCCATCATATCTCTTTCGCGAGCATGGTGACCTTTGAGTGAAATTTGTGATCCTCGCAGTGTGCTCTCAAATTAAAGGGGCAGTATCACGAGGTCGAAACTTGAAAACGTCGGCCCAGTTTTCAAGTTTGATTCCGCAAATTCAAAAAGGCCGTCGAGAAGTGGAGGTATTTGTTGAATCAAAAAATCCGTTCTGATAGCCGGAAGAAAGAAAACATCACTTTTAACAGTGATATGTCCAAAATTCCGGTGGAAGAAAAGTGAACAGTGCCGCGCGTGGAACCTCGTGATACCGCCCCTTTAAGCAGTTGAAAAGCAACCTGAAAAAAAATTCAGGCTTGAACGGGATTCGAACCGCCATGACCTTGCGATACCGGTGCAATGCTCTATCGACTGAGCTGTCAGGCCACATGGATAGCTAGATGGTCAATTGCGAGCTCGTAATATACCCGATGATAATGAATATATATGAATGTGAATATATGAAAATCATGTATTCAAACTGCGGAAAGACATGAGTGAAATTTGTGATCCTCACAGTGTGCTCTCAACTTAAGCAGTTGAAAAGCAACCTGAAAAAAATTCAGGCTTGAACGGGATTCGAACCCATGACCTTGCGATACCGGTGAAATGCTCTGTCCATTGAGCTATCAAGCCACATGGATAGATGGTCAATTGCGAGCTTGTAATATACCCGATGATTGTGAATATATATGAATGTGAAATCATGTCCGAAGTTCAAATATATGATTTTCATATATTCACATTCATATGGTGACCTTTATTATTTATTGAAGTTTTCGAAACTGCTTGGTAGGCAACATTTATAGAAAGTTTTGGAAAAATCGTTCGTCACCTTTTATTTCTGAGGAATCACCTTAAATGATGTAACACTGACTGACATACCCCGTTTCGCAGATATGATAGCCATACTGATTTTGCCCCCAGGGCATCCCATAATGACCATTTAAATTGATATATTCCTTTGTTTTCAATGTTCATTATGGGATGCCCTGGGGCAAAATCAATATGGCTGCCGCATCTGCGAAACGGGGTATGTTTGCGGTTCCATGAAATATTTAATTTAAGGTTTTTCGATACAGTTTTCTGGAGACCATACCTACATTTTTTAATCGGCTTTTAAGCGGTCTTCTCCAAGTCAGATCAACGTGAAATTTTCACCACTAACTGGTTTTGAATTGAAGTTTGGAAAGATATATTTTCTGGTAAAATCGATATTACTATGACGACGATAAAAAAGAAACTTCGAAATCTGTAAAAGTGAAATTTAGCGCGTTTAAGATTTCGTATTGAAAATCCCACATAGACATCTTAAAATATGGTATATGGCATATATATTTTGCAAGAATAAAAAAATCTGTATGTTTGATTTCAAATAAATCGCAATAACATTTCAAACCTTACTATTTGTGTACTGGTAATAAATTGATCGAGAGATTAATACTGGTTTTGTGAAATTACTTAATCATAGTGTCAAAACGTAGCTTGATGTTATGTTTGTAAACCTTCAAAGTTTTGTTTACTTTCTCTTTTGCGATCTCGAGAACTACCTTTTTTTCTAACATCGCTTCATGTGCAATTTTTGGGTAATTTTCGATTTTAATCGCTTTTGCAAAAATCTGAGAAACGGCTCGATGGATGTTTTTAAAACGTTCACCACGCATGCTTACCGATATGCAAAATATTATCTGAAAGTTTCATTGATATTGATTCACTGGAGCGCCTTTAAATTTATATATGAAGGCGACGTACGAATCGGCCAAAACGTTTGCGTTACAAATTCACTTTTTTAAGTTATGCTCAGTAATGATTTCAAATCAATGCTCACTACATTCCTCCGTGATTGAAACATTGCAATGTACGCTCGATGATGCAAATTTCTTTGCATCTGTTTTCTTTTGCGTTCAAAACGCCTGCTGTAAAAACGTTTTTAAAACGCAAAAAGGCATTCATTGCTCAAAATAATCCTAAAAAGAGACTTAAGGGAATCTGGAAAGGAGTAAGGAGAGTAATAAGGTACAATCATGCTCGAATATAGATAATAATAGATGCACAACGAAATCACAACGAAAGTATAAATCACGGAGGAATGCAGTGCGCATTGATTTGAAATCATTATTAACCCTATTCGGCCTGGGGAGGGGGGGGGGGGCACAAAGTGACCGCGCTAACTTTCAACATTCATAACTTCTTTAATATGTATTCAAACGCCATCAAACTTTGTGACTTTTCCTAAAATTTATCTGGCAACAATTTCATATGACAATTTTTTGATCACGTGACTTGACGTTTCCATGGCAACAAGATTTTGACAGCCATGTTTTTGGAAATTTGCATATTTATACCTTTGAATGAAGAAAAACAATGTTTATTGGTACAACTTTAGTATTTTTACCTCATTTAGCGTTTATTTATTGGTTTTGATTAATTTTGCGTCAATTTGGACGGTTTTTAAGAGGTTTTAAAAAAATTCAGCAATCCAAGATGGCGGATCCAAGATGGCGGCCGTATAACTAATTACCTAATAACTACGTCATATGACGTCATCGTTCCATTGTGCGGACCGCAAAGGAGACAGTTTTGGACGTACTATGTACCCTCTAGGTTTCATTGTCATAGCCTTAATGTTCTTGAAGTTACGAAAGGGGGGCACAATGTGCCCCCCCTCCCAGGCTCAGGAACTCAAAAAAAGCCCAGACCGAATAGGGTTAAGGACGGTGCCACCTAATGGCAAGGTATTTTGCCAGGTTTTTGACTATGCGAGAAAAGTAGATCTTAGCAGGGGCTATTGGAATCCAAAGAGAAAATTGGGGGTAACCACGCATTTTTCGGAGATAATTAAGCTTCAATCCGGAAAAAATGCTGACATCAGCATTTTTTCGAAAAAAGGAAAAATATATCTTTCTTCGCGGATTTCCTTAGAATTCGCCTTTACATACACAAAAGCAACAATAATTCTAAAAATGTCTAAAACACATAACGAATGGTAACATAACAACCACTGTTTATGTGTTTTAAGTTACAAAATCATCACAACGGAGCCATTATCGACCCTGACAGCTTTCCCACGTTCCTAAATAAAAATCGCCAAAAATACAGTCTTATAACTTTTGCCCATAACAAAAAATTAATTGTGTGCTCAATATGCTTACCACTTCCATTTTATAAGATAAAAAGTAGGGGTCACCACGCGTTTTTACAAGTTATATTTAGATGTTTTGAACTTTTACGGAATGGCTTTCGGGGTCCGCGACATTTTTTTCTATGCCCTCCCTAGTAAGTTAAATATTGTACGTGTCTTTTTCGGGGCATGCTGGGATTTCCACTCGACGGCTTACCGTTCAAAACTTTTACTTTCAGGTACAATAAAAAGACAAACATTGTAGAATTCAAAGTTAATTCTATTTGTAGCTGTAAGTTGCTCTTTTGAGAAACATTTTTCGGGTATTTCAAGGTCAAGCAGCACAGTAAAGGAGTAAAAACGCAAAATCGGTTCACTTCCATTGATCTACAGTGGATCTACGGATTTATTATGTTCCTTCGGGCACAAGAACTTTACATTGTGTGCATCTTCTTCCGATCCATTACCAACTTGAAAACACCAGTGCTATATATCGAGGTGACTGGTCCGGCGGCTGCCGAAAAACTCTAGATTTGCAGGTTAGTCTTTTAACGGTTATTTGGAGTCAAAATGTAAGAAATATTTGTCGAAAAGTGCTTGAGTTTTGTAATTTCATTTGGCCGCGTGTTTATTTTCTTGTGAAACTCCTGTAGTTTTCATGGATTCTCTGATAACTTTGGAAAAAATTAGTCGGTAGACTTTAATTTAAAAAAAATCGTAAATTAATAATTAAAAACACTTTTTCCCGAAGTCTACGGCTTTATTTGATCGAAAAAGATAAGATTTCTTTTCAGTTTATTGTAGCACTGACGTTTTTCGCCTATCAAAATTTGTCCTAATGCAAAGAAGTTGAGAACTGACACGACGCGACTTCGAAAAACTGATAAACACCACTTGCCTATAATAGAGAATAAAGGAAATCAATATAATTGTACCTAAATGCATGAATGTGTTTACGAAAGATTACACTAAAAACCATGCTTGCCAGCAATCGAGGGAGGGAAGACTTTAGTCGGATGCTTCCCGGCTTTGGAGCGGCCAGTTTTGTTTAGTTGCTGGCTTCAGCCTTGTTTTTATATCTTCATCAATTGTCAAAAACGGTCTTTTTGAAAACGCTTTGCTTATCTCAATTCTCCTTTTCGACGTTTGTTTGATTTAATTGGAACAGTTGTTTTTCTGCTTTCGTTATATACTTTTTTTTATTCGCAAAAATGGTCACTGGCAAAGGATTTTTGCAGATAAACAAAAATTTCAAACAACGCGAGTTTGACCGCCAAAACCAAAACTTGTGCAAATTGGAAATAACAACATGCCAGCTTTTCCTTGGATTTTATGTCTTGAGTATGCTTGTTTTATATATAAAAAAAAACACTACTCTGGTTTGACTTGAAGTTTTGTTGAAATTTTGAATGGAGAAAAAAAGTCAATGTAAACAATCTTCGTAAAGAAAGGCAAAACGTACGCGTTCTGCTGATCGAGGCGGCATCGCCAATTAGCTCAAAATAGTTTCATTACCGAGGCTCTGTCGTTTGCAAAATAGAGAAAGAATTTAGCACTTTTAGGCTGCAGAAGGTCTATTTATCTTAAGTTTAGAAACTGAGCCAGGGGGTTGACAGTTTGACATGAAAAGTGGGCGGAACTTTAATTAGCCTTTACCTCGCGCGTTTGCGTTTAAAAAACAACCAGTGTCTCGCGCGACTATCACGCAATGCATGCGCAGAACGTATGCGCAATAACAATAGGTGGCACCGTCCTTAACCCATTCGCTCCTACACCGGCCAAAACCGGCCGTACAATACTCCACTGCTTTAAAAAATTGCAACTTTCTCAATCGCGCGAACATTGCCCTAACTAGCAGTTCTGAGCATTGACTAGAAAGTTCTCAAATTGAGATACCCAATAAACACAAAAAAGTCAGCGATTTTTGCAGAATATCAGCGTTTGAATTTGGACAATAACAAAAATGACCGTTTTTAACGTCATAGAAAAACAACAAAAATCACGTTTTTGCCTTTAGTTTTTTTTATTCAAATCATCATGGCAAACCCAAAAGTCAACATTCACAGCAAAATTCAGTCCTAGTCCTAGCTTAGCACTGAATTTTTTTGCTCTTATTCGTTGCTCGGGCCGAGCTCTAGCCTCTCGTTCTAATGCATACTGACCTTGCCTCAAATTTCAATATCACCACCGCACTGCATGCTGGGAAATGGCCAAAAATTTTGACAGCGTTCGTTTCTTTCCGCACACATTTCATATTTATACTAAGTCCACAGCCACTCCGACCCACCACCGAAATTTCGCGCTTGTTGTATTCTCCTGTGGTCGCAACTTCCAAAATATGCCGCGGTAGGTCGAGAAATTCATCCAGAGTCGAGTCCCAAAGCTACTTCGTTTCCAGGCGGCCATTTTTCCAGTTCAACGAGCAACGAGCCAAATTCGTAAACGAAGTACAACACCTAACTCGCTTCATTGAGAGGTGGACTCTGAACTACCTCCAAGCTTAATGATGCTCATCAGGCAGCTACTAAAGATGAAAAATGGCTGTGAACTTACCAAAAATCGTAGATAATTCATATTGGACCCTTTATTGCAAATCAACCGAGCAAAATGAGATCGTCACAATGACGTTTCCAGTAAACTCGAGCATTCAGTGTTTTAGAACAGCAGCACTTTCAATGGTAACTTCAAATATGGAGTCACGAAATCCTATGGGGCGTGTGAATGCAGAAAATCGCTCAAAAACGTAAAAATTCTCAGGAGTGAATGGGTTAAGCATAACTTAAAAAAGTGAATTTGTAACGCCATTTTTTCGGCCGGTTCGTACGTCGTCTTCATCTTTAAATTTAAAGGCGTTCCATTGAATCAATGTCAATGAAACTTTCAGATAATATTTTGCACATCGGTAAGCATGCGCAGAGAACGTTTTAAAAAAATCCATCGAGCCGTTTCTCAGATTTTTGCAAAAGCGATCAAAATCGAAAATTACCCAAAAATTACACATGAAGCGATGTTAGGGAAAAAGGTAGTTCTTAAGATCGCAAAAGAGAAAGTAAACAAAACTTTGAAGGTTTACAAACATAACATCAAGCTACTTTTTGACACTATGATTAAGTAATTTCACAAAACCAGTGTTAATCTCTCGATCAATTTATTACCAGTACACAAATAGTAAGGTTTGAAATGTTATTGCGATTTATTTAAAATCAAACATACAGAATTTTTTTATTCTTGCAAAATATATATGCCATATACCATATTTTAAGATGTCTATGTGGGATTTTCAATGCGAAATCTTAAACGCGCTAAATTTCACTTTTACTGATTTCGAAGTTTCTTATTTATCGTCGTCATGGTATTATCGATTTTACCAGAATATATACTTATCCAAACTTCAATTCAAAACCAGTTAGTAGTGAAAAGTTCACGTTGATCTGACTTGGAAAAGACCGCTTAAAAGCCGATTGAAAAATGTTGGTATGGTCTCCAGAAAACTGTATCGAAACACCTTAAAGCTTTAGGGATGATTAAAATATTTATAATAATTATTATTATATGAAACTAATAAAATACTAGGAGCTAATAAGAAACTAATAAAATATATTTTTAAAAAGGTGCATCTTAAGTAATCTCTTAAAACTATTCATGTAAACGCATCAACCGTTTTGAAACGTAATAAGTATGTGGTGTTTTAAGTATGGAAAAATTATTTTCGGTGAACGTGAACAAACTGTTCTCCTTTGTTTTCATCGCCAGGCGGAATTCAACGCCACTGCAACGCATACCAAGTTAGGCTTCCGGGTTGACATAAAAGTCCCTGTGAACGGAGAGATCGAACGGGACGGAATTATAGCCCCTGGTAATGATTTGTACCTTTTTGGTGTGTTGGAATACGACTTCACAAAACAGGTAGTCGGCGGTAAGCTGGGTATGCGAGGAATGTGGAGAAAAGCTTACTGGATCCCGTGGCTCTCTTTAGGGAACATTTTTCTTGGGTAAGAAGTTGATCGCTTTGTCGCTGGAACGCTTACGAAAACCAAAAACACAACTACGCAATGCGCACCCTTTTTTATTGGAGGCGCAAAAATGGAGTGATTTGCACACTCTCCTTTTAAAATGAAGATTCCGAGTTGTTTAAGCCCTGGTCTCTGGGTATGTGTAGTCTCTTCAGACAGGCTTGAAACTGGATAAAAATTTCAATTTTACTTTTCAAAATATAAAGAGGCAAAACATTACTAAACCGAAAAACTACTCTTTACTCTCATTGAGCGGCCAAACTTTAGTATCTCATTCGCAGACTCAAAAGATAGTCTAACATCTTGATAAATAAACAGCACCAAAGGAAATACCGATTAATAAGTGCTAGCTATTTTAGTACTGAGTAGCCACACTTTAAGACTGGAAAAATAGAGTAAACTTACACCGGAAATTACTGTTTAGTGGATTTTATAGATGAATCAACCTTACATTCATTTGTCAAGCTTTAAATTCTCGAGTGATGAGACTAGATAAGATATTCCCATTGTTTAACACGTTTTCTTGTAGTCTTAAAATCAATCCAAAATCACTGAACAGTTTAACATAAACGAATCGAAAGAAACAAAAACGTATGATAACTATAACTGTAAGTAAAGATGAAATTACACAAACAGGAAATTGCAGGGATTTGGTTTTAGCGAGCACGTCCCTTTTCTCCAGACAGACACAATGAACTTACTAATGCTTTGATTGACAGGTTAACGTACCAGGTTGGAGCGCCTATACCCGTAACAGGTGTGCAGTTTGGAATGAGGGTGGAGTTTGGATACGACTGCCTTATAGCTGCAGACTTTAACAACGATGTAAGTTATGGCCATTGTTTATTGTAAACTCAAGAAAGAAGGGTTCCACAGAATGCTAAGCAATTTATTATCACTCAGGACCATTTATTGTCACTCAGGGCCATTGTTTATTGTAAACTCTATAATAACTAACTAATAAAGATTTTTGTTGTTGTTGTTATGATAATCCGCTAACAACCCATTTCCGAATTGCTCTTAGCCTTCTTTTTAAGGTTACAGTGTACCTTCAGATCGAAAATTTATTGAAATTTTTTTTTTGGCGTCAAAATAAAGTTTACAGAATGAACTTTCATCCAAAAAAAATTATCGAAAAATAGTGAAAATTGACGGAGAAATGACGGTATAACTTTTGTGGGCGGAGTTTGTTTATGAAGCGATATGTTTTTCTAAGCGCTGTTTTCTCAAAGTTAATTTTTCGCTTGTAGGGGACACTTTAAAGAGCTACAACTCAAAGGGAATTTGTTCGATTTTCCTCAAATTTGGACAGAAGCTTGGCTAACATATAATCAACAAAAATGTGTCGGCGAATTTCTTATTTCCGAAAACTTGTTCGTCAAGAGCCATTTCCGTGCGATCACTCCAACTTTTTTTCTCCCTTTTTCGAAAATATTCTGTAACTTTTCATTGCAATTGAATATGGGAAATCGCCGACAGGTTTTTTTAGCGCTTCGTGTCCGGAAACCCGAGAACAAATCAAATTAGCTAAATACAATAATCGCTTTGAGTTATAGCGTTTAAATAAAGCTGATTCGGACGTTCGAATTTAGACGTCGTAAAAAATTCGACAATTCATTTTCTTACCAAATGGTTTCCATATTTAGATAGCCAGCTTTATAAGCTTTAATTTGATATTTGGGTTTAGGTATATTAAGTGTAATCTTAAGACGCTAGAGCTGTTATACTGGAGACACCCCCGAAGGTACACTGTAACCTTAAACCGAGGCCAAGTCCAAGTTTAATTTGCGTGTAAAATAAAATTCATATCCATGTGAGAGAGAGCAACTCAGAAATGGGCTATTAGTGACTAATTCAGCGATAATAAAACTCTCCAGGGAATATGTTCTATATTATGACATTCAGCTATGCTGGTGTGGATACCAAAAACTATGAATCAATGATAAACTGTTTCATAAACCAGTGGTCGTCTTTAAATTGGTTTCTAATTTAAAAAAATGTCCCAAAACTCCATGACTCATCGATGTGGCTCATAATCATGATTAGTGACAATTTTAAAATATTACTCGAGTTATTTATCCCCGAAATACCCACAGAAACCATTTTATTATTACTCGTGGCGAAGCACACGAGTTGTAAATCCGGCTTTGACTTTCTTGTTTTTTTTTCGTGTCACATTAGCGCATGCAAATTTATGCATGCATATTTTAGTTTATGTCGACGACTATATGGCTTTCAGCCATGAAATACATACCGCAGAATTTCTCCGTGTGTTGACAGTGACAAGCAAAGTAAAGAACTACAGCATACAATGACCCCAATTGCACGTTTTCAAGACAATGCAAGGCGTTCATGGATGGATAGGACCGTTTGATATTGTGTTCGCCGCTTATTTCTGTGGGATTTTTGTTCCGGCAAGTTTTGTGTTTTATATAACTTGCAATTTGCTTAGCGATCGAGCTTTGAAGTGTCGGCTACTGAATGTAGTGAATGTAGTGTAGTCTTACTTTTAAACCCGTGTATACACGCAAGCATAATGCACGGGTTATCGGAAACGGTGACTAAATAAAATTCTCTCACTCACTCACGCGCTCTTCAATTCCATCAGCTGTAAACTTCGTGAGTATTAAATGCTTTGTTACGAATACGTTTCGTAACAAGAACAACGTGAATCCAGCGATAACAATAATTTATTTGATTTATACGAATATAAACAACAATAAGCTTAAAGGTGTTTCGCATTTGGAGTTTTTAGTGCAACGTTAAAATCTATTTAAAAGGATTTTTCAACCGAGACACGCATTTTGATGCGTATCTACCTTAAAATAATAAAATTTAGACCTAATCGACTAAGTGTTCTTCGATAGCGCAGTGGATAGAGGTTTTAGCTTAGCCCCGGACGGCCCGAGTTCAACTCACGCTCGAGACCTTCTTTTTCTTTTTTTTCTTGTCCTGTTTTTCTTTTCTTCGGACTGGACATTATGAAAGTGATGTTCTGTTTCTTTTTTCCCGTTCGTCAAAAATTCTTACGTTTCATTTTTTTTTTTTTTAAATATCGAACCGTGTCAGTGTGGAAACGTAAGCTTACGGCAATATTGCGTTACGCGTTCGCATTTCTTCTACACGGGTTGGCTCTTAGGAGCCTTTGATTAGACATAATTTTAAGCTTTGTTTCTCCGTAAAAGCACTCAAAACACTCGGGAAACAATGCTGCAATAATTTAAAAACGCCACGAGTTCAAGCTGTGTACAGCTTCTTGTTTGTTCTAATTTCTCGATTAAATGGCTTCTTATGTCGAATGAGCATCCTGGCCCTTACAATTTTCAACATTGAATCAAAAACCAACCTCTCCACTTACAGTACAAAGAAGGGTGGCGTTTGCGCTGGGTTTATGGTCGTGCACAATATGTTTCCTAACATAATAATCGGTTTTATTCTTCCGTAAGTTTAAAATAAGCGCCCAGACAGTAAACTCAAGAAAGAAGGGTTCCACAGAATGCTAAGCAATTTATTATCACTCAGGACCATTTATTGTCACTCAGGGCCATTGTTTATTGTCACTCAGGGCCATTGTTTATTGTCACTCAGGGCCATTGTTTATTGTCACTCAGGGTCATTGTTTATTGTTACTCAAGGCCATTGTTTATTGTCACTCAGGGCCATTGTTTATTGTTACTCAGAACCATTGCTTATTGCGTCGACGAAGGAGACGCTTCCTAATCTTGTCGGCTAGGCGGAACGAATCGAGAAAAGTGTCGGTACCAAATCTGCGCCATGTTGAAACGTCACAATAGTATCCAGCATGCTTAGCGCGTCGTCTAAGCGGAACGAATTGAGAAAAGTGTCGGTACCAAATCTGCGCCATGTTGAAACGTCACAATAGTATCCAGCATTCCCAGCGCGTGGAAATCAGGCATCATCCTGGGGAGCTGGGGTTCCGAAATGTCACATGTGAATAATCTATTTGTCTTGACTTAGTTTCGGATATTTTCCCGATTTTGGAATCGTACGGCTCAATATTTCAATGCCTACTTAAAGTATGCAGTGGAAAAATTGGACGAAGGTTCTTCTCCGGACCAAGTAAGTTGTTGGGTCTCTTTGAATCAAGCAAAGTTATCGGATTTTCCTCTCTACCGTTCTGGTATGTTTTGAATGTTATATCTTGATTTTGCTGTGGTTCTCTGCCTGATTGGGGAAGCTTTCACCTAAATACCGACGTCGTTCTTCGCGATGTTCTACGGTACGGTGCAATTCGCTGTATGTCTTGTAGCAATAATTCACTGACCGTCCGCGCCAGGGCGAACGCAGATTTAATAACTTTGCAGTGCTCGAAATTGCGCCTGTATCGAGCGCATTTGCGACTAAAGATTTCGCAGTTTTGTGACTACAATTTGTCTAGCTAATAAATGAATTATATTCAATAGTCTTGTGTCTTACTTGCAACTGGTAGTTGTAATTTTATCCGAAAAATCCTGCGAAATTGACGTTGAATGTTGCGTGACTTAAACGTCGATTTCATGCGCGGTGTCCAAGAAGTTTATCACGGGAGCACTTTTTCAGGCTTTCTCGGAAATTTCTCATTTCCGGTTCCGGTATTAGTACATGTACTGAGGAGTATGATTTCAGAATCGGAGAAATAACCAAAATGAAATCAAGACAAATATACTATTTATACGTCGGAAAAATCTGAGACCTTTCGGAGTACACAGCACGGCAGGATTTTGCCCGATCCCACGGCGATAGCGTGAATGATTTGTTTGATGTCGGCCCCACGTTTTTGCCTGCGTGACATATTTCGCGACATAGCCCTTTTAAACAGTGGATAAATTAATTTATGAAACTGAGGTACTAGGTCAAGACGAGGTGCCACGGGATATGGAGACGCACTATAATCTATGATTACTACTAGTTGTTAAATAGGGCCGTTATTTATTGTTACTCAAGGTCATTGTGTCTTGTTACTCAGGGTCATTGTTTAGTGTTACTCAGGGTCATTGTTTAGTGTTACTCAGGGCCACTACTTACTGTCACTCAGGGCCATTGTTTATTGTTACTCAGGGTCATCAGGCACTGATGCTTGATCGTAGAGTTTGGAATAGTCTTATTAAGGCTCGGCTGTGGCCGACGTAGTAGTAGTAGTAGTAGTAGTAGTAGTAGTAGTAGTAGTAGTAGTAGTAGTAGTAGTAGTAGTAGTACGGCCATTACTTGCTGTCACTCAGGGCCATTGTTTATTGTTACTCAGTTTATTGTTACTTAGGACCATTGCTTACCGTCACTCAGGGCCATTTTTTATTTCTACTTAGGGTCATTGTTTTGGTGGTAGTGGATACGTCGGTGTTGGAGAGCCACAGTTCTTCTACGCGTCCATCACAGCGCTCACATTGGGAAAGATCTTCAGACTGCTGGGGGCAACTTTCGAACTTCCACCTCCCGTAGCAGCAACTGGCTTCCCAGAAGGCGTCGAGGTTAGCTTGATATTTTAGAATAACCATTTAACCCAATTGCCAACCCAAAAGAATATTAAGTGGTTGCTTATAATCCCATCCAGTCGACTGGGGTTGGGGACACTACCCTTGCTGACTTTGAACAAGTAGAACTTCGACAACAATTAAATACTATCCACCAAACTTTGTTACATTTAATTTATCTCGAAACATTTTTATTTAACAGGTGTCTGTGTTTGACGTGTGGTGTCTCCATGGCAGCCAATTTTTGGCAATTTGAAATTTTCTTTAACAGTGCGACCACGAAAAGCCTGAACGCCGAAAATATGTTTAGAATGTTAATTGTGTTGCGGCCAATCAGATTCGATAACCGGCAGACTAAAAGCCGACAAATAGTGATCTGTTTGACCGAGTCACGAAACTGCATTATTTCATTTGTATGACTTTTTCTTTCAAAACACGTCTGATTAAACAGGCGTCTTTTTTATTTTTGAGTTAGAAACTGTGAAGAAAAACAAACTGCAAGGATTTTTTAAGAAATAGCCGTGCAGACGTTAAGTGAATACATTTGCATTGGTTTGCTTACGCGCATGCAACATGCAGCCTTCATTATCCGCCACTTTTATCGACAAAATGATGAAGTAAAACAGTTTATTGCTTGCGAATTACATATACAACAAAGGCAACCGGATGATATTCACCTCGTGCTTTGTTCGAGCCAGGCCAGTGCATGGGATTATCGAGGGACTGGAATATGTTTTAAAAAGCGGACGTCTAAAGAACGTCCGACCACAAAAACAACAGACACATGAACGGGCGCGCTGCGAGGTGAAAATTCGATCTTCGTTAGTTCAACTGACTGAATGCGTGGTCGACAAAATGGCTATCACTTGATAGTCGCCCCGAGTTCAAACCGCCGTTTTATCATACCCTATAGGTAGTGGCTTTGATAGCAAGCGCGTATAAATCAAGCGAATGGAAATGTATTTCGCGCTGTGTCTGCGCGGCTATTTTTGAAAACGTTTTTTTTTTTCCTTACGTTTTGGAAAAAAGGCATAAAACTGAAATAATGCCGTTTCTTGACTCGGTCAAACAGATTACAATTTGTCGGCCTTTCTTCTGCCGCTTCTCGAATCTGATTGGATGTAACACAATAAACATTACAGACATACTTTTGGCGTTCACGCTTTTCGTGGTCGCACTGTAAATACAACGTTAGACCGCTTTTACAAGTTAAAATTATTTCAGCATTGTTCTAGTAACTATAATTATATTACTTCTAAGTCGTTTTTGGCGCTTCTATGACAGCAAGGATAACGTATTCAAGATGAACGCCTTTTTAGACAATGACATCAATCATGTCTTATATGACGTCATTATATCATGTCACCGATTTTAAAGTGTATATTTTGGGACTTCTTATTTATCCTCCAAGTTTCATTGTGACAGTTTTAATTGTTTCTCCTCCTTTTAGTCTTAGAAGCTAAAAATAGTCTATTACGCGAATGTAAAACATAAGTGGTAATCATTATAAAGTACAAAAGATACAGTAAAGGTACTATAACAACGGCAAACTGATCTTTACGGCAAGAAGAAAAGATAGAGGCAAAAGTGAAATAAAAAAACAAATAGTTGAATATATTTGCCCGATATTTCGGTTTGCAAAACAAACCTTCTACGGGGGCTAAAAAACAAAAATGAATACAGAAATAAAATGACTGTTACATATAAATCATTTGAAATATGGCATACAACAGAATAACAGAAAATGATTGGTAAGAAATAAACTAAATGTCACTAATTAAGTTCATCACGTCTATTTATACCATGAGGATCAAGTGTCTTCGCTTTATCTATAAGATGGGCCTCGTGTGCCTTCCTGACTGAGTCGCGGTTGTTGTGGATGAGTTCCAAGGGAATGAGGAGGATGTCGTTAATAGAGTGGCCAGGTTGGTTAAAATGTATTGAAACAGGAGTAGGATTGAAAAGATTGTGGTGATTGAGGATGGAGCGGCGATGTTCTCCAAAGCGTTCATTCAGTTGGCGTTTGGTTTCCCCCAAAAAAGATACGTTTCTCCTAAATAAGGATTTACTTAACGATACGTTCCAATTACTTAATACGTGCATTACTTAATATTTTCAGACTTCTTACGCTACAGCGGACTTTGATCTGCGAATTGCTGGCGGTCCGTTGATCTACAAAGGATTTTATATTAAAGGAAAAGTCAACATTCTGGGATGGGGAATTTTCGCAAATGTCAGGGTATCAGATACGGTGAGTGAGTAACATTGAATGCATACAGGCGTAGAACCTGTCTGATGCTTCCTTTCCATCATGCGCATTTTGTGATTCTATCACGATTTTTGATACTATTTACACCCCCGGGGAGGGGCGGGGGGGGGGGGGGGTGGGTGTACTCCCTACTCCCTACAATGGGCTATACGGGGATGCTCCTCCCGAAAGGGGTACCTTTTTATCTTTTTATAGGCTGGAGGTATATAAAAGGGTAGGAACCCGGGGGGGGGGGGGGGGGGGGGGGGGGGTACTCCCTTATATACACTATATAGGTATGTGCCGCCGATAGGGTAGGGTTTTTGAGGTGCTCAGTCCTTAAATAGGGTATCCTTTTTGGTATTTTTGGTATTGTGATCCTTAGATAGGGTCACGAATTGCAGTATTCACCGCAACGCGCAAAACGAAAAAGATATGGTCTGTTAAAACTGTACTTCACGCCTGAATTGGGCCTTAAAAGGGTATCAAATCTCGATTTTCTACCCTTAAATAGGGTCAGGGTTTGAGAACCTTGGCGGCACACACCTATCCTAAATTGTCGGGAGTACCCCCCCCCCCCCCCCCCCCCCCCGGGGGGTAGGAATTTCACGAGTTGAAGTATAGAAAGGGGTAGGGAAAACTGCCATTTAGGTATCTTGACTCCCACCACGGCGTGAACTAAATAATGAATATAATTGTTCGGTTAACATCATTAGTGGTAACGCTTGATGATTTCCCGTGGAAGTTTATTTCAAGGTATAGTAGAGATGCAGTGTTTCTTCTGTAGGTATATGATAGGGTTAATCGCGGTCAAACGAGAGAAATTTGCAAAAGTTAAGCAAAGTATACTTAAAAGTTAAGGTTGTCATTTTCACTGTTTAAAGTTTAATATATTGCCAATACACTGTCAATTTACCAAACGTTTTGAAAGTTTACCAAAAATGTTCTAAGCATTTAAAAACTGTGAACTGCAAAATTGTCGACGCCATTTGTCAACATAATTTTGATCAAGCGCAAAGAGTTTTGATCAGTTTTCAACGGAAAAAAGCTCATCATTTTGAGAAAATTGAAAGATAGTAACGTCAACTATTTTTTATACATCCTTGCCCATATTTCCACTTAATATTAAATAAAATCCCACTAAATAAAACGAAAAACGCCTCGGATCGACGTTTGACCGCGGTGGAATGAAAGGGGGGCCATTTTCAATGAAAGATATATGAAAGAGTTACCTTTAAAAACCTGGCTTTTCTGTTAAAAACGGTAGATAAAAAGGTAAGGCGGGTTGGGACCTCGGGGCAGAGCATACCCGTACAAAACTTTGTGAGTACCTCCCGGACTATTTTTTAACCTTAAAACTTCGGGGTACTTATTTCGGATAAAAAGTCGTCCAAAAGTCCAAACGTTTTCACACCCCACTAGTTTTCATAATTGAAAATGATTTCATTTTTTTGACGTGTTGCAATTCAAAAGAAGTAGAGATGCAGTGTTTCTTCTGTAGGTATATGAAAGGGGGCCATTTTCAATGAAAGATATATGAAAGAGTTACCTTTTCTGTTAAAAACGGTATATAAAAGGGTAAGGCGCGTTGGGACCTCGGGGCAGAGCATACCCGTACAAAACTTTGTGAGTACCTCCCGGACTATTTTTAAGCATGAAAACTTCGGGGTACTTATTTCGGATAAAAAGTCGTCCAAAAGTCCAAACGTTTTCACACCCCACTAGTTTTCATCATTGAAAATGATTTCTTTTTTTGACGTGTTGCAATTCAAAAGAAATTTACAATTTAGCCAACACAAAGTATGATTCTGTTAATCTGTTTATGTTATATTTTTTTTCAGGCAGTTTTTGTGGACTTGAAGCCTGACCCAGTGGATATTTTAGGTATCGCTAAAATCCAACGAAGTCCTACCGACAGCAGCGTGGGACCGTGGTTCTATGTTAATGCTAGACAGATTCCACCTTACATTGAGGTAAGTGAGTGCGTTTTGGGGTGGTCGATGAAGCATTGAAAAGGACACTGTCCCGGATAAAATATCTTGTTTTCATGATTATGGCCAGGAGCTTGCCTTAAACTTACTTTTGTGTCTTGAAATATGACGAAAAAATCGCCAAAAATGACGAGAGCAAAAAAATGTGAACGGCTAAAGAGAAAAACAATGGCTAAAAATGTCAAACTTCTGCACGAGTGGTAATTTGGATTTGATTAATTGTAATCCACTTCCATCCTTGTAATCCTGCACTACTGCTTCTAAATTGCTCTATAGAATATTTTTATTCAATAAAAAGGTTATTTGTTATTTCGGCGGGACAGTGTGGCTTTTTATCAGCACGGAACCCACTCAGTTTAACTCTTTCACCGCTAGCGACAATTATGGAGACATCAATCATGTAGTTTTAACTTCAAATGAAACCTCTACGGCAGTACTTTATTTCGGCGGGACAGTGTGCCTTTTTATCAGCACGGAACCCACTCAGTTTAACCCTTTCACCGCTAGCGACAATTATGGAGACATATTGTGTAGTTTTAACTTCAAATGAAACCTCTTCGGCAGTACTTTATTTCGGCGGGACAGTGTGTCTTTTTAACAGCACGGAACCCACTCAGTTTAACCCTTTCACCGCTAGCGACAATTATGGAGACATATTAAGTAGTTTTAACCTCTTCGGCAGTACTTTCGTATGGTACTATTCGTTTTTCAGTTATTTTACCGAAAATGAAATTTGTATTTTTCTTGATTTTTTTGCACTCTTGGAAGTTAAAGGTTAACCCTTTGGTTGCGATATTGGAACATTAAGTCGAGTAATTATTCTAACGGTGTTTAAGTTGCCGAAACATGGTAGTCTGTCTCAACCCTTATTGAACCTACTGTAGTATGCTAGTCATAAGTGATGGGACACTTACCAAGATGTTATTGAAATAATCCATTTCTCTCCTCCCCCGAATCAATGTTGAGTTTTGATGATCCAACGCAGATTTATACAAGAGTATTGACGGACATTTGTCAACGTTGTTTGGGGGAGAAGGGGAGGGGGTGGGGTGGGGGATTGCGCCCAAATTGTTATTCTTACCCGAACGACGATAATAAACATGATTCACTATCTGCAACTGACTGAGACTTTGTTCGAAGTTAAAGAAATTTCAAAGTTGCTTATTGAGTAATCCCGTTGCTAAGAGCACCACAATCTCAATTAATGAACTATAGCCTAATTACATTTGGTAAGAAAAACCTGAAAAATAAACAGCGCCATAGCAAAATACTGCTGAAGAGCTTTCATTTGAATGGTCACATTAGAATTTCATCCACAGACTCAAAAGTTAAAACCACCTTGTACAGCACAATAAACAGTACCACAGGAAAGTACTGCTCGGTGGCTTTCATTTGAATGGTCACAACTGTAGAATTTCATCCACAGACTCAAAAGTTAAAACAAACTGCAGGGCTGATCTGACTACAATGTACGTTAAAAAATAGACTTTGCGAGACACCATCACGACAGAAACCGATAAAGTAGGATCGCAACCGTGGACAGCTGTTTCGTTGTTGTTGCAACTCATCAGCACCGTGTAGCGAACTAAATGTCGCCAGCAAGAAAGCCAGCGCAAATAGATTTCACAATGACCAGTTCACCATATCAAGTTCCGTACTATGTACTCACTTGTCACTCGAATCACGCGCTGCCACATCACGTGTTCCGAGGAACAAAGAGCCCATAGTGTCGCAAAGATGTCTCGCAAAGAGAAATGTAGATGGACAAAGCCGATCTGAACATTTAAACGCGTGGACAAACCATGCTTAAAAAACACAGCATATCGGATCTGTAAAGACCTACGGTCCCAAAATATAAAAATAAAAGCGAAATCTGCAAAGGACCGCAAACGATAATGCTGCTAACGGAATACGTAGGATCTGCGAGAGACCTAACCAGCCAAAAAATGAACAAACAATTCCACAAACTCAAAAGTTAAAACCACATTGTACAGCATGATAGACAGTACCATAGAAAAGTACTGCTCAGTAGCTTTCATTTGAATTGTCACACTGTAGAATTTCATCTACAGACCGAAAAGTTAAAACCACATTGTACAGCGTAATAAACAGTACCATAGAAAAGTACTGCTCAGTAGCTTTCATTTGAATGGTCACACTGTAGAATTTCATCCACAGACTTTAAAGCTGGAACTACCTTGCACAGCATAAAAGACAGTATCATAGGAAAGTATTGTTAAAGTACTGCTGAAGAACCTAAATTTGAATGGTCCCACGGTATGATTTTATTACCAGGCTGAAAAGTTAGGGCCACATCATTCGACTCAAGGTGTGACAAGCTCTGGCTTTAAAATGTTAAAAGAGACATTTTGTAAAAAAAGTTAACCATAAATCTGTTTTGAACGACGTTTTAATCGATTTATTCGATATCAATTTCCATTTTCATACAAGTACAAAAAAGCCAAAAAGCCAAAAAGGGATTAATTAGCTTAATAATTTTAGCTTGCAGCATTAACAGGGAACCCATACGTTAATAACTGTACATTTATCGTGTAATTAAATATATCATGATTTATCTGTATTCTGAGGCGTTTTGAGGCCGTTTCTTTGGGCGTTTCCCTTTGTATGCCTAATTAATTCCTATTGGCCTATTCACTTTTCGTGTTTTCATTTTTCATTTTTCCATGACAACGTTATTGCAATTAGGTGTATGTATAATTATATAGTGACGAGAATGCTAAAAATAATGATAATCAACGGTCTCTAAGAGCCATCTAGTGAAAACGAAACAACGTAAGGTTAAGTCCACAGATCGGTTTTAATTTTCCATACTGAGTTTGAAGTCGAAGAATTGAAGAGTAAAACATTTAAAACGACCAAAACATCTTAGCGTGACATAATATATGCATTGTGCGAAACGAGACTGTCTGGACAACTGGATGACGTAATTACACTGACGAATTTGCAAAAAAATTACTACAGCAAACGTCTTTTAACGCGTTTTACACTGGGGAATTAAAAAGGTTTACAGATGATGGAACTAGTGAAAATTTGCATATCTGTCTGTTGCTCTTTGCCGTGATTACCAACCGCCGATCCATTGTGTTCTTGTTTTTCACGATTAGGCATACATCGAGGGGTACACGGAGCTTCTGGGAATCTCAGTTTATTGCCGTCTCAACCTTACCATGTCCCAAATGGAGTTGCTGATTCAAGGAAATTTCCTTAACCTCATAAAAGCTGAAGTGTTTATATCAGCAAGTTACAGCTTGACCTTCGCGAGCGCACAGTTTTACGTCAAAGTAACGGTGGATTTGACTGGAATAAATGACGTAAGAACAATTTTTTTTTCTTTAAAGTCATTGATGTTTTACCTAACTACTTAAAAAACAGCTTTAGCTATTCTCTATTTTCGAATTGCCCATAATACACTTTGTTTGCCCCCAAATTTTGCATAAACTATTGTTTTGAAATGCTCTTGGGAATATGCAGTCCTCTCAAGAGCATTTACAAACAATAGTTTATGCAAAATTTGGGGGGCAAACAAAGTGTATTATGGACAATTCGAAAATAGAGAATAGAGGTGCAACTCTCTGGAACAGTCTGCCCTACAATCTAAGGCAAGAGAAATCTCTCAATCGTTTTAAGCAATTGTTAGATCTTCATTTTAGTTAATTAAGTTAAATACACGGCAATCATGGAAAACAGGACTAGTTCAGTGTAATAGGCCATTTCCGAGTTACGTTTGCCTCGTCGTCAAAGCGAGGCTAGGTGCACAACCTTTCATATGGAAATGAGATTTTATTCAAATGCAAATAAAACTCATTTCCATATGAAAGGTTGTGCACCTAGCCTCGCTTTGACAACGAGGCATAAGGTAACTCGGAAATGGCCTATTACGAGTAGCATTTTTATTAATAGACTTTATAGATAGGTATTAATTGTTAGTAGAAATTATCATGTAGTTGTATTTTATTTTGTACCAACCTGATGAATTTTTACCGTGTTAAAATAAAGATTTGAGATTTGAGATTTATAGGGAATCAACGCTTCACACAATTAACGCGAACTTTTAAGTCGTGTTAATTTTTGTGAGCGTTAATCTCCGCGACATTAATTCCCATTAATTATTATAACCTATTATTCTGGATCCAGTCCAGGCACATTTGACCCTAGGAACAAACAGACTGATTTCTTTTTTCTGCACGCTGTTTTTCAATCTTTTACATTGTAAAGCCTAAAGGTATATCATTTACAATATTTCCAGTTAATTCAGTACTTTAAGAAGAGCAGTTCTCGACATGATCTCCTTCTGGTATTTTGGGGGAACCAATCAAAACGCTAGGAATCTTATAAGAGAGATTTAGTTTTTAATAAAATAAATAATATAAAAGTATGAGAATATGACTCCATTATTCCGGGCAGTTTTACAGGGATAACCAAATAAAGGCAAAATGATCTGATAATTGATCAATCCCTAAGTATTCAAACAATGCTCCAATCAGAGCTTGCTAAACCTTACAACCGGTGCAAAACGCGATAAAAAAACGTGTAAGTGATGCACTTGGATTTGCTTTTGAGCCGATAAATATTTGTTGTGATTAGTTGGAGCAAGCTGCAAACGCTTGATTACTACCTAAATAGCTCAGTTGATGAGGAGCCAAATGAATCCGTTTAGTAGAAAATTATAGGGCCTTTACTGAGGAAGAAGCTAATTAAGACATCTGCCACTTCACAGCTTGGGACCTCTCAGGACAGGCATTCATTCGTTCGTTCGTTCATTCATAGCTTGCGCGAGATTGAGTTCAGTAGCAAGGCTATTGAAACAGACACAACGGTTTTTCTAACGACGCATTACAGCGATTGACGAAAGCGTTTGTTTAACACTCCGTGGTACGTGAATCCTTTTTTTCGTAGGCACTGGACGCGGCCGCTAAAGCAGTCAGAGCTGCTTTCGATGCAGCAGAAATCACTGAGGGATGCAAGAGCAGAGGTTGCCAATGCAAAAGCGGAATGCTTAAGAAAGATGTCACTAAAATGCGACAACTGCAAGAAACTTAAATGCAAAGAAGCGGAGGACAATTGTAAAAACTTTCTGGACGCCGCTGGCAAGTGGATATCCAAAAACGTTTTAGCTCCGGTAAGTATTTCAAGACATCTGGAATTTTCTGGAAATGTGTATTCAAAAAAAGAAATGTTTTTTTTTTGTTAAACTTTATTCATGACACAATCAGCAAAATAACATTACATACAACTACAGTTAAACATACGATCACAGATATTTTGCATACTGCTGAAGATTAAAGAAAGAAAGAAGAAATAATAATTATCCGCTTACAATGGGCGAATCTTTGTTGTTTACATTTTGCTTCATTAGCATACGAATTTACGTAGAGAAGGCACCGTGCTAAATACGAATTGACTTCAAAACTTGATAGAGCTTGTTAAACTTAGTAATCTGTGCAATTTTAAGCTTTTTTCATGCAATATTTAAGGACATATCTGCTGTTAAAAACTGCAAAATTGTTGGGTGGCAAAAGCGCTAATGAGCCATACATTCTTTGTAAAATTTTGAGTTTTTTAAAACAGCATTGCACGAAGTGTACCTAGTATATCGGGCTCAAATTTCCAGAGAAAGCTAATTGTGCTATGCTCTTTCAAAATTCAGTGTTGATTTTATTGTAGCTAGGAAAGAGAATGATGCGTATATGCTAATGAGCCATAAATGGTAAACAAGATTCTCCTATACAACAAACGCAGAACAAACAATATTAGACTTTCTAGTAATCGTTGAAGATCCGTATAGGTAATACAATGGTAAGTTTCTAGGGGTATTTGGAATAAATACCTCGAGTAATATTATACCGCCAAACTGGCAATAATTTGATATAATGGCATTTCATTGTTCACATGACTTGATGTTTTAATGGTATCAACATTTTTACAGCCGTAAACATTTAAGTTTATCGTTGTAACTATTATACTCTTATGCTCCATTTTAGCATTTTTTTATTAGATCCAAGATAGCAGGTGTGCAGAGCTAATACGGAGCTTTAAGGCTGGTTTTCACTAGCGCATAAGCATAAGCACAAGCCAACATACGCAGACTCAGTAACATGTTGATCATTAGTTCCAATTGTTTGAACAAAACAGAACAATAGGCACTAATGATCAACACGTTACTGAGTCTGCGTATGTTGGCTTGTGCTTATGCTTATGCGCTAGTGAAAACCAGCCTTTAGCAACCACGACGGCAACGCCAAGAAAACGTCGTTGAAAAAAATAATTTGCGCTCATTTAAACCACTATGAAATTGTTCCAAATTGTTTAATTGTTTAAAGTGACTAAACTGTCCAGGAGCTGAATTGGAAGGGACGTCTTTCAAGTTCAAATATAGCAAGGAAAATTAACCGTCATGTGTTCACGTTGTTGTTTTACAGGGAATCAAATGTATCAAATGTAAAACGCACGTGCAGAGGCATTGTTTTCGCTCATTGAACCTATTGTTTTGTTCCGCTCTCGCTGCCGTTGCCATCGTGGTTTCTAAAGCTCCCACGTGATTTCCCGTCATCGTCCCATTTTATACCTTTCGTGAAAACGAACGTGTCATCCAGCGAGACAAAGCAAGAATGAATGAATCAACGACTGCTTTGTAGCCAGGCCACGAGTCTAAACATCACGTGCGGGGGGTTCAATACATTGAAGAAACCATACCCTTGTCCAGGCCCTGCACGTGTCCTATGCTATTACATAACAATAACTGTTGCATAAGAAGCTTACACACGTGCCTTCAACGTTGCCTATTAAAATTAACCAACTTCTCCGGGAAGAAAGACATAAAAATTCTATTCGCATAGCAAATAATCTCTTTCAAGTTGTATTGTTATAGCTTTAATATTATCTCCGATCTTCATCGAAGTTACGAAGGGAGGACCACAGGGATCTTAACCTTGAATCATATGAACCGTTAAAGCGACCACCCAAGATGCAAAGCCAAGGTGGTCGCTTATGGGAGGGTCGTGACTAGAATGGATACTCCAAAATCAGGTTGGACCACCTCGGACGCTTATATAAGAATTATATAACGTAACGACACTTAGAATTTATTTTTCAATATTTTTTTAAGTGTAAAAAACAAAAAATCTGAAATCCTCACTCAGGATTGAACCTGCGACCTCAGCTAGGGTTAGGCTTACATAGCCTACCGTACCAGCTTCTCGGGTTGTTTAGGCCTAAATTTAACTATATAAACTGCTAACCCCAACCTCAACTGCAAGCTAACCAGTTACTCCGTTATATAAGTCTCAATAAGGCGTCCGGGGTGGTCCAAGCTGATTTTGGAGTATCCATTCTAGTCACCACCCTTACTTACGGGAGGTGGTCGCTTACGAGAGGTCAGACCACAGGGCGACTTTACTTTTAATCAAATGAACCTGTAGCAATTTCAATATACAAAGCACTTATCATAGCGGAGCCCCAAACTCATAGAACCTAGAACTCATAGAACCTGCCCGTCATTTTCATGGTCATGGCTAGCGGAATGTTTCGCGGGCGCGTTGTGTGTCCGCCGTACGCGTTGGGCAGGGCTAACTCGCGGGCGCGTATGATGTCGCAAAACATGCACGTATGACTCCACACAACATCCGGGATCTTAGCAATTTTGAAACCAAAGCGACGCTTTGTTTTTCGCGCGGCTACATGGCAAAATGTCACGTCAGCTGGGAAAACACTTTTGATGTTTTGCTGTGTTTAGCGAGAAAACCGATTCAAATTAAAGTCGTTATTTCCCTGCATTTTTCGCGGTTTGCTACAAGGATACTAATTAATGGATACTCAGAAGCCGCTATAGTGGAAAAAGAAGAGATTTCAGGGATAAAATCTTGCTTCGAGGAACTTCGTACGTTTTAATCAATGCAGGAGCAATGCGGGAGATGTTTCTCACTGAAGAAGCGGAGATGAAAAGAATTTCTTAAAGTTAAAACAAATTTATATTTTTCGATGAGAATTTATGTTGATATCAATCTGTGATTGACTTTTTCTTTGTCTCTTGTTAGTTTTGGAGAATTGTTTATAAAACGCGCTTAAATTCAGTCGTTTCATGATTTCTTTCATCGAAGACAGCTCGGCCTCGATGCGCTATAAATGGTTTGCATTTTTCGTTTAAACAGAAACTTATGGAGATTTGAATGAAATTTTTCGAAAGAAGATTGTGTTGTCCATTTTTATGTGTTTGTTCATTCATTGCATAGGTTGAAAAGCGATTTATGTAACACAAACAAGTCTTGGATTTTAAATAGTTCTAACTTCACTCGCGTGGCCTTATGCAAAAACGTTTGTGTATTTTTTGCAATTTTGATTTCCAAATCAATTTCTCGGGCAATTTTGGATAAGCAACAGGTGTATTTTATTTGGAAAGTAGTCGTACTAGTTATTCCAGACGGAGAAAAAGTTGTTTTTGTGAACTTTTGTGCGGTCTAAATGTACTGTGCAGACGGTCGCGTAATTCTGTTTTTGAGAATTGCTACTAGAAATTGAAAAAATAGCCCGGTCATCAATCTTAATTCTTGTGCTTCCGACCTTTCACCTCAGTTAAGTTTATCATCGGCTTTCTGTTCAGAGAGCGACGCTTTTAGGCTCAGTCTATCTATATATATTATTGAAGTTTTGATGGAAGGGACAAAATTTTCCCTTTATCGGACTTTTACTGTTAGACATTCAATTTGCGTCTGTAGTGACATCGAAATATGGGCGAGTGGTCGCTTACGGAGGTTAAAAACAATAGGAAAATTGAAATCGCCAACGTTGGAAGTGGTCGCGGTCACTTACGAGAGGTGGTCACTTCAGAGAGATTTGGACAATAGCGGATTTAACTGGAAAAATTTGGTATTTTGGAAAAGTGGTTGCTTAGAAGAGGTGGTCGCTTACGAGTGGTGGTCGCTTAGGAGAGGTCGTCGATTAGGAGAGGTGGTCGCTTAAGAGAGGTGGTCGCTTAGGGGAGGTGGTCGCTTAGGAGAGGTGGTCGCTTACGAGTGGTGGTCGTTTAGGAGAGGTGGTCGCTTAAGAGAGGTGGTCGCTTACGAGTGGTGGTCGCTTAAGAGAGGTGGTCGCTTTTGAGAGGTGGTCGCTTAGGAGAGGTGGTCGCTTAGGAGAGGTGGTCGCTTAGGAGAGGTGGTCGCTTAGGAGAGGTGATCGCACATGGAGGTTCGACTGTATTCGCATAAACGGGGTAAATTAACAGTTGGAATTCTGAAACATGTTGGTGGGATTAAGGGAAAATTCCTGACTTTTGTTCGGGACGTTAAATGTGGCTAATGCACCCACAGCCTTATCGTCTCACCCATTACTTACATCTATGTTTCATTTCTACCGCATGTAGGTCAAGAAGGTCATCAAGAAAGTTTTTAAGGGCTGGAGAAAGAAGCGTGGACTCGATAATCTGCGTAACGACAATTTTGCCTATCATCTTCGGCGTCGTCGCTTTGTCAGTAAACTAATCTGTGAAGGAATTGTTGGAGGAAGTTGTGAAGGTTAACAATGTTTCCTTAACCCGTTAATCACCAATATCAAAATACAAATTAATAATAATAATAATAATAATAATAATAATACATAAATTTCTATAGCGCTCATTACTAAAGCTCAATGGCGCTTTAAAATGTATACAGATAAATTCAATATTAATATTAATATTAATTTATATTAACGACTACTAAACAACAAGATGGGTATGCAGCTCGAACTGTGAGCCTTGGTGGAACACACTAATTACAGATAATAGAACAGCGAACTGAAAAATCCCACCCAGGCTATAAGAACCCTGTGCGCCGCCTGATACGAAAACCCGAAAACCCAGTGGGACAAAATGGGAACGCACCCCCCAACCAAATGCAGTCGCACAAACCTCTGGAGGTTAAAGGTTAAATACAATCATATAAAAGTCAAGCGAATAAAAAACTAAACGTTGCGAAAAACGTTCGAGAGCTGAGATGAATACATTACAACCATCCAAGCCTTATATACTTTACAACAATAGAGCCAACTAACGCCGAAGCAGCAGAAAATATTTACATTCTCTGTTACTGCCACTTGCAGTTTAGCTCCGTCGAATGTAAATATATATTTTTTTGTCCCCATCTATTTTGTTTTAGTATAAATCTACTAGGCTAAGCGTTCCATCACGAATGCTGTTCTCTTATTGGCTACGCTACTCACTGTAGAAAGTGTCGAGTAGAGTGATTAGCCGATTATCCGCGCGTGGCGTGACCTATTTACATCATTATTCAATAAAAACGCGAGCCTTTCTTGGTATCAAGTTTTGAACGTCTGGTAGATTTATACTAAAACAATTTTTCGCTCTTGATATCTATGCGTGATAGAAATCTCGAGCTCATAATCTAATTCTTAAATAGAAGTAATAGAGAGAAGTAATAGAATTAATACATGTATGACACGTGTAACTTACACTGTGGCTGTGAATGTTTTGGAGAATCCAAAAACGGATTTTGTGATCTGACAACAACAACAACAGCAAAAAAAAAACAACAACGACAAATCCGAACACGTGGATCATTTCTGTAAAAACACCGTTGGTATGCAAATGAAAAAAAAACTGTTTTGACTCGTTTCTGATTTTCTCTCTGCTTCAACGAATAATATTCAAAATATATGCACCGAAAATAGCAGTCAAAACGAGTAAAATTGCACGACAGACCGCTAGCCAATAGGCCATTTCCGAGTTGCCTTTAGCCTCTCTATCAAAGCGAGGCTAGGTGCTAAACCTTTCATATGAAAATGAGTTTTCATTCACATGCAAATAAGTTTTATTTGCATGTGAATGAAAACTCATTTCCATATGAAAGGGTTTGCACCTAGCCTCGCTTTGATAGAGAGGCTAAAGGCAACTCGGAAATGGCCTATTTTATATACCTTTCTTGAATCCTTTCCTATAAGAATGCTCAGGTAACAAATCTCAAAAGTCCGGATTTACTGGATTTGATCAGATGATTGTCACCGGAGGATGGATTCAAGGATTTCATAATCCGTTTATATCGGAAAAATCCGTTTTTGGATTCAAGAATCCCGATTCTGATTTCCCCCATTAAATTAGCCTATGTTTGTTGTCAGGAATTGCAAGTTTTTGTTCATTCTCATGCAATATTGCGGAGACATTCACCAAAGGCTTGTGTGTTGTGTTCGATGTGGCAATTGGTTTCCTGTATCTTACTGAGAAGGCGACTGCTTGGGTGGGCGCCGCAATCAACTTCCTCCTCACCGCATTCAGAGTAAATAGGTAAATTGTTTTCTTTATTCCTTCTCTCTGGTGAAGGGGGGGGGGGGGGGGGGGGGGGGGTAGAAATTTCGCCCTAAAAAATCCTGCACAGCTCATTTTTGCGGGAAAAAAACTATTTTGTACACTAAAGCGACATAAAAGAATATATCATAAAAGAAACTCCTGGGTACGTTGGTTCCTTATAAGGTCCAAGTGATATTAGTTTCCTTGTCATTTTTCATCCCATTCAAAACAGGCGTTTTCCGGCTTCTGTGAACGAAAGGAAGAGAGAGTAATCACCTCTTTCACTCTGTCTTTCCGAATGGAAATTAAACTGTCTGTCTGTATGATCTGGCATAAGTCATTTCTTCTTTAAAGTATCACGGGAATTTTGGCCTTTTTTGGTCAAAGCAATTCTACAATACAATTTCTTAGTTACTTTCTAGTGGTTAGCGAGTCGGACTTTCAACCTGAAGGTCAGTGGTTCGAGCCTTGTCTCTGCCGTCGTGATGATTTCCTTAGATAAGAAACTTTGTTTTACACACTGTCTATCGTCAGCCAGGTGTATAAATAGGCACCGCACCATTTAAAGCTGGGGTAACCTTGCGATGGACTAGCATCCCATCCGGGGGAGGGGGGGGGGAATAGTAATACTTTCAGTCGCTTCATGTTACAGAAACCGAGCTAAGCTCTGGCAGGGTTGTGCCTAAATCATACCGTCCAGAAGGACGTCGGACACCTTATTGATACTTATATAACGTAATGTCGACACTTTCATTTTCAATAAATTTTAAAATGTAAAAAAGAAAATCTAAAATGCCCACTCAGGTTTGAACCCGTGACCTCAGCTAGGCTTAGGCTTAAATAGCCTACCGTACCACTGTACCACCTAATTTCTCGGATTGCTTAGTCCTAAATTTAACTGTATAAATTGCTACTCCTAACCTCAACTGAAAGCTAACCAGTTACTCCGTTATATAAGTCTCAATAAGGTGTCCGACGTCCTTCTAGACGGTATGATTTGGGCTTGACCCTCTGGCAGTTGTGAGCCACTAGGCTCGTGAAGACTTTATCTTCTTTTTTTCTCAAGCTTTTAATACTGTTAATTTTATTTCCTACTAGTATCATTATTGAATTTGCATTGTCAACATACGCTGGCGGAGCCTTTCCTGACGTGACGTTTGCCGCTGGTGTTGACATGGTCATATTTGGAAAAGAACTGTACCTCTCTATCTCTCTCAATCTGAATGACATCGTTGGCAGTCTGTTAAGGGGAAGTGACAGTGCCACTAACTGGTACAAGGACAAAATGAACAAAGACAATACGGACACTTTAGAGAACTACTACGATACGCCGAACCCGTTTGTTGACTTTCAACTAACAGGTAATATGTGAAATTTGAAATCCATCCCACTGACAGATTTAAAAACTAGAACCACCGAATACAGCATATATTTAACAAACAGTACCACAAAAAAATGCAGGTAGCTATAAGTAGTATATTACCGAGTTATTTTTATAGGTTTTCCTTTACTTTTTTACTAAAAAATCACAATTTTTTTTGTTATACTGACGTAACTTAAGGGGCACAATATTAGTTTATCTAGACGTGCCCCTCTCCTCTCCTTCCTACATACAATGTGACTTAATTTAATTTGTACTGTACGTTTTTCTTTCCTTGGAAATATTATACCTTTTTACTTATTTTTTTTTCACCTTATATTTAATTCTGTATTGTTATCTGCTAAGGTTTGGCGAAATAAATAAATGAAAAAAAAGTAAGTAGTATATGTAGGTAGATTACATGACTTTACTTTGAAAGTGAATGATACTATTATGATTCAGAATTCTTCAAGATTGAGAATCAGCAGTCAGCGACAGACGACAGATACGGCCCCTGTTTATACGTGGATTCCACGACAGATGGCGCTCTCATTAAAGTGACGGGATGCAATGGCACTGATGAAAGACAGATGTGGTCTTACACACAAAAAGGACAAATCATGGTAGTAACAAGTTCTTCTGAAAATGATCGATAGTATTCCCAAAATAAATGCTCCCTAAGTTTCTTAGCTAACCACTTTCTGAGATAACACAAAGAATAAGCAAAGGTTATCAATCGGAACTTATAATAATAATAATAATAATAATAATAATAATAATAATTTTAAACCCGGTCGGCTCCTCAGGGTGGGATGAAGGAACAAATGTCTACAACACGACGACATCGTTATCGATTTTCTTAGCAGTCAATTTATTTTTATTTATTATAACTATTTATTTCTAAAATCAAATATTTTAACAGGATATGGTCTAGTTTAAATAAGGTCGCCCTGTATTTGAATTAAAATAATTCGGGGACTCGGAAATTGTTTTCGAGTCCTGAACGTGATTCTAACTTGCGCCTTCAACTGCCGTTACATGCACTACGCCATTAGGCCACGTATGGGCAAATACGTCAAAGAATAACATTCAGAAACCACAAGCTGTTGAAAATTTTGCCTGCCGGATTGTAAGCGGAGACCGAA